>CM062820.1:746682652-747135152 GCA_031772625.1 Pinus tabuliformis | reverse complement strand
GCTCATGGACTACCTAGCCCTATATATAAAGGCTACACCTCAGGTCCAAGCTCCTATTTCCTTGCGCAGTTTTGATTGGGGTCCAATTACAAAACACATGTAAATTGGCCTGATCATACCTACTGTCACCTCAGGTCCAACTATGCAGTCATAGAAGGAAGAAGCTTCCTTCCCCATGCAAGGAATACTTACTAGAAATATCCTAGCATCTGATAGTACATTCTCCCACATCTGATCTCAACTGGGTCTCTATCTGAACTGCCATGCATCAGTTATCCATGAGTGAATACTCAGTTATCTGAAAATACCAGTTGTCACATGCATGCAAGCATCAACAAACTGAATCTCATTAATTTAACAACGTTAAATTAATCTAACTGGACTTGACTACGTTAAACTAAGTCAACTGATCCTCTCAATATAGAATTCATCCTTAATTCCTCAATCAGTGGAGCAAATCAAGGACACATTCCGCAATCAGTGGAGAAATTGTTGCATGTTCTCATAAAGACTTCAAGTTTGATTTTCCTTAACTAATTAACTCAACCTGAATTAATTAATTAATATTCAAACTGCTGGTAAGACCAAATTCGAATTTACTTCCTATAGATAGACCAGGGACTGTTATAAATAGGAAGGGACCCATAAATGATATTTTTAGAAGATGTTATTTTTAGCAATTTCACCTCTCACCCAAGGTGGCCAAAATACTCATTGGCCAAACTGCTATTTTTAGAAGTTCTATTTTTAGCAGTTCTATTTTTATTACTTCCTAAATTTAGCATTTCTTGTTGCACACTTTTCAACACTCCCTCTCAACAAGAAAGGCTTCCTCTCAAACCCGATCCTATAACTCTGGAATGTTCTACATGCAACACATCTACCAAGTGCGGTTGCTCCATCAACACTCGGAACAAAAAAACTTTGCACTGACCACTCTGTTGGGCATACTCTGATGCTGAAGCTCTACCTGTTGCTAACAAATGCTCCCTCTCTGACCTCTGTGCTACTGCAACATCTCCATGCATCTCGCACCGTTGCACCCTTCTCTGTGCTACCCTGCACTGTGCAACACACTTGTGCCTCTCGCATTGCTGCAGCCTGCATGCTCTACGTTGTCCTGGGATTGCCTAAACTGTAGCTCTCTTTGTCGCTCCATCCGCATCTGTCTCTACCCAATCAGTCAGTTCCTGCTACTCCACATCAAGGCTCCTGTAGCAAGGTCTCATCCAAGAGGTTGGGTACCTCAAGGATCCTGCCCCTCCTCCTTGGGACGATCACTCTGTTAGAGCCTAGATTTACCTTAGGCTGAAAAGGTAAGCTTCTAGGTCCACATCAAACCACGCTCAGCCTCGTAGCTAGCCCTACGAGGACAGGAGAGGGCTCTCTCTGGGTCAATCTCAGTAAAAATATTCGATGGGGTTTGAGATGACTTAAATGGATAATGGATACTGATTTTAGGCTAGTAAATAAATATGAAATAGGTAATTTAATGAATGACTGAATTTTCAGGGATGTATGGGACAAAGGAAAGCATGAGCTAGGAAATTAAGTCAAAGACATAGAGTATTTCGTGAGGCAAGATAGGCAAGAGGTTTAGCAATCAAATTGAAATAATGTGGAGTGGAAGGATTGTTGAGAGGTTGAAAAGGGCATAATAAATGAATCCTTTTCAAACAGAAGAAGACACACAGAGCATGAATGCTTTTCCAAGGCAGAGCAATAAACTGGATTCTACCTTTCTTACTTAAAAACATTCAACTGGAAATGTTTATGAATGAACGGTAAAACATAACAAAATACATATGAAACAAAAAGAAGAGACATATGCTAAACTCATACCACATGAATCTCATGAATCAGAGCTGCATCATTTCATTAATTTCCTTGCCAAACTGTACAGTGAAGTGCTAAGTTTTTCTTCCACACCTTTCCCAGAACTCAGACCCTTTACAAACGATTCTCAATACAATAAATAGACTCAAATGTTGAAAACAGATCGACAAAAATAAGGAATTGTTTAATCATCATTAACAAACAAAAGCTGAAGAGCCAACTATTTGGTTCTAAAAGGGAGCAACGTTCAATATGAAATCTATTTGATGACCAATGAGTAGGCAGAACCTGTAGCACAGACCTTCTGAATCGCAACTGAAAACAAAAATAAACCATCCAATCCTATTTCTCTGCTATGGTAGATGTCTTCATTTTAAATTTAGGCATTCGATCTTTGACTGTTCGCTTTCATTTTTGTCGTTTGAATAAAAACCAAATTTTTAATAAAAATAGCTTTGAAGGAAGATTTTGCCTTTAATGAAGGGAAACAGAGTTCCTCCAATTTCCAGTTGCAATTTCTCCTTTAATATCGGGGAACACATATCCAACAAGATTCGCAACACTCTCCATCGACTTTGACCACAAAGCAACTGGTATCTCCCTGCCATTTTTATCCCTTACAATGGTCCTCAAAAATCCTCAAACAACAGACCAAATCTAATTATAAATGATGATCTCAAATTATTCCTTAGGATCCATTCTGCTCTTACCAAGGGAATATTTCCACCTCCCAAGATGGACATTCCAGTATCTGTGATATCTGCTCCACTAAGAGATAAAGTATTCAGTTTCTTAAGCTTTGAAATAGCTCGCATACCATCATCTGCTACACTTTTGCAGCCTGTGAGGTCAAGCACCTCTAGATCTGCATAGAGAGTAATGTGTTCCACTGATTCACTAGTTAAAAGACAGCATGAGATCAGTCTAACAGACACAAGGGAAAGAGAAGTAGCTAGAAGATCATGAAAAGCCAAATCAGACAAATGAAATGTGTTATAGAGTTCAAAAGTTTTCAATTTTTTGCAAGCATGTATGAGCGCACTAAAACCAGCATCTGTCACTCTATAGAATCCTCCAAGCTTGATGGACTCCATGTTTTTACAGCCTTCAGCCATGAGAAACATGCCCATGTCATTTACTCGTCTTAAAAAATGCTGGATAATTTACTCTGCTATAGGAAAGGGAGAGGTGACATAAATAATTGCAAGAACCCAAAGACTGCACACCACTATTACTCAAATCATGTCGTAGAAATGGTTCTCCTAGAGGTGCATCCCTCAGATCTAAATTAACCAGGAGAATGAGATTTTGTGTGATAGAACTCAGAAGGTCATCTGTGATATGATCTACAACAAGTGTTAAGGAAACTCCCATTGAGAAGGGAATCCCATTTTGTCCTGGGACAACAGCTATCCTTTGAATACCCAAACCGTGTAATGATTGTATTGTATCTTTTTCTGTTACTTGTTGTTGATGCAAGTATTTTACTGTCATGGGCATGAAAGATATTGTCGCTTCAAAAATGCAAGAATCAAATTGCGCCCCTTGATGCACAAGGATTCTAGAGAGTGGCAACCATCGAAAAAAAATTTTGAGACATGATTTGTAGTTTTGAAGAGCTCGATGCCTTCGGTAGTATGCCAACTCGACGGACAAAAATCTCAGATTGGGGCAATGTTGCCCCAGTGCAACAAAAAGCTTGTGAGAGAAATTGGAACATTTCTGTACAACCAGCTCTTTGAGGTACGAAAGAGAAAAAGTGTATGTTGCTGAGTCATCCAGTCGGCTACAATTTATGGTAAGATTCCTAACTAAATCATTATCGGAAAGCCGATAACTCAAGACCTTCTTATCTGGAAAAGCTTCCTACTTGAAACGAGGCAAATCCGATTTGAGCGAGTTTTGACTGTTTTCGGGCCTCTGGCTGTATACGCTGCTCGGCATGCCCAATGCGCCGTGCCTCACCAGTGCGTCGTGCCCTTGTAAAAATGCACTGAATGTTGAGGCCCAGTGCGCCGCGCCTCACCAATGCGCCGCGACACTCAGCCTATGCGCCGCGCTCTACAACTACAATACATTTTCGGCCTTCACCGTGTTTTCTTCACTCCTCGATGATTTATCTTGGTTTCGCTGATGTATCTTGGTGTGAAATTGGATTATTGGAACACAAACATATCTCTTATGAAAAGGATTTTAATTTTTGATTTGGGTGCACCCACTTATGCAAGTTTTGAATCCTTTGACACTTCACTCTAACTTTGTTTGGCTTCCTTTATGATTTTCGGACTGATGATGGACTTCTTGGTCTTCTTTTGCAGGGAATGGATGGCTGGAACTTTGAAAAAGGATCAAGGTAGTGCCTGAAACATTTCGTGACTAAAAACTTTGAAAAATCACATATTTATGACAAAGGACAAAACGACAATTTTCTTCAAAACAGAGTTTTGAAGAAAAGTCATGATCAAAGATTGCGATGACAAAAACTTATTTGGAAACCTCCCTCATGTGTTTGCTGGTATTATTTGACATTTTGAAGACTAAATTTGTGAAACCCTAGACCTAAGACTCTTTGCTAACCAAAAGACCATCCATGACTGTAAATGACTGTGAAATTGATTTGATGATGAACTTCGATGATTCGGACACAAACCAGCAGATACATAATCATGGGGGACATGAGTAAAAGACCCTTCCTACCGTCAGATGATGGCATGCCCCTAACATAATGCAAATGAATGGATGGAATGAGACACCTAAAAATGAAATGCAATAAAGAGTTTTTGATCTCTGAAGGAGGTATGACTATGCCGACTCTAACATTGGCTCCAATGGGGATGGTAGCTCCTGGGAGGTGCCAAGAACTACAGATCTTTGGGAGAGCAGATAGTGCCTTCATCCATTTGGAAATGGAGTCAAAACCCAAGCTAAAATGCATGACTAAAAACCGACACAAACTAACTTAATAACAAGACTGACAACGGACTCACAAATGACTCATGACTGACTTACTTAAAACAAGAACTTACAAGGCTTATTGAAGGGTAGCAGTCCATCAAGATTTCAAATCATGATGACAACCACCTGCATACTAATGAAATATGTACAATAATGTGTAATGAGCTTTCCAATGTAACCAATCAAGCAGATGCCTTCCTGACTGATTCTCCCGATCAGATCTCCTGGTCAACAATAAATATTGGTAACTGGGCATCCAAAAACATAATTGACCATGGTCTCCTTCATCACTGACTACTACAGCAATCACCTTCACTGCGAACTACAACAGATTTGCCAGAGGATCTTGAAAAACATGAAGATTTACCTCTCGCTGAAGAACAAGGTGTCGTTTTCTTTTGATTCTAATCTTCCTTCATAATGTACTTCAGTAAAAGTATGTTCTTGGTCCTCAAATAATTCTGAACAAGTAGATGAGCAAATCTCCTCTTGGAAAAGCATTTCAAAACATGAGACATATGAAGAAGAATCTAAAAGACAGTCTTGAATGTTTTGATCTTCTGTAGTCTGAATATTATTTTGATCATCTTCATATGATATAACAACCATATTGTCATGTTTCTCATTACATTCATCAATCATAAGAAAAGAAACTTTAGACGATTCTTGATACTCAAACATGACATTTCTATCATCTACCAATGATTCATCCAAGGAAACATTTTCACTTATGTTATCACCTAAGAAACAATTTCTAAATTGTTCACATCATTTTGATTGTAAAGGTTTGGTGTTAGTCCGGGTTTAGTTTTCTTTCAAATTTGCTTAGTATCTAAGTCCTTGGAGTCTTGGTGGTATGGTTAAAGAAAGGTCAAACACTCCATTCTCATTCATCACTGGTTACATAACTCACATAGATTCCATGTATCAAATTTGTTTTAATCTTCTTATGTGTTATGAAACTGTCTAGGTGTTTTCATAGCGCAAAACCCAGAATTTACACTGGCTGCACTACGAAATCAGGGATTCGTTCGGATCCGTAGAAAATCTCACGCAACTGTCATATTTATCAAAATCCGCTATGTTTACATCAATAGTTGTCAGCTTATACACTTCATCTATCATATCCAACCGCTTATCCTCATCACTAGGTCGTTAGGTGTTTTGGTATTGGCACATGTTTGCAATTGTACTTTGCTCTGCGGTTTTGGTCGTTCAACTAGGCTTTTCAAAATGGTATCAGAGCAATCGGGGAAATGTCCTTCTGGCTTTTGCATCTGTTCTTTGGATTTGGGGCAGTCTGAAACTATTCCTTGTAAACAATCTTGAGCTCAGTTTTAGTTTTTCAGTGGTCTTGATCCAGTGCATTTTCACGAGTATCTTGTATCGTGTTCCACTCTGTATACACTTATTATCAAGAGCGCTTGGTATGGGAATTCAAATTTTTGCCATCTTGGCAAAAGGCCGCAATGGACTCCAGCATTTGGTAGGGTTACGGAATTTGGAAAGTTTGAACCTGTCATTCACCCAAGTAACTGATATTGGCTTGCGAAAGCTATCTGGATTGACAACGCTTAAATCTCTGAATCTGGATACATGACAAGTTACAGACGGTGGATTGTCTGCTCTTACAAGTATGTGAACAGCAATGTTACATCTTGGTGGACAATGGCTGCAGCCAACCTAAAATACCAATGTTATTGCAAGAAAAAGAGATCAACAAGACAGTGCAGAAGACCTCCAGCGAGGTGGTTCAGGGAGGTCTAGTAGAAGTATCAGCCTTAGATGGCCAATAAGTCCGCGTATAGTAGTGGACATTGGCAAAGGAGATGGGAAAGCTCCTTCTCTTCTAGAGCTGTCCATTCGAAAAATCTGTGAGAGTATTGGCAGATATGACTCTCTTAATATGCTTCCTAGAGATCTGAGTCAGCAGATTTTTAATGAGTTGGTTCGTACTCAAGTTCTCACAAGAACTTCGCTCCACGCATTTCAAGACTGTAATCTTCAGGATGTTTTTCTGGGAGAATACCCTGGTGTGGAAGATAGTTGGCTTGAAATTCTTGCAACGCAGGGACCGTCCCTCCTGGCAGTTGATATTTCTAGTTCAGACGTGACAGATTCAGGGCTTTCACTATTGCAAAATTGTCTAAATTTGCAGCATCTGAATTTTAACTATTGTCAACGTATTTCTGATGCTGGACTAGAATATCTCACAGGCCTCATTATTTGAATTCTAGAGCAGGCAATATTAGGGAGCACATTTTTCATCTTTACACTAGGAAGATTGCAATCACTGGCAACATTTGGACTTACAAACTTGACTTCACTTAGTTTTAAAAAAGAGCAATGCAATAACTGCATCAGGCTTGCGTGCCTTAGTTGGTCTTGTGAACTTGACAGGTCTAGATATAGAGATGTGCTCAGGGATTCATGGTGGATTGGTGCATCTAAAAGGGCTTACAAAAATAGAAGCATTGAACATTGGAAGGTGCAATTGTATAAAGAACTCAGATATCAAACCTCTGGTTGGGCTTACAAACTTGAAGGAGCTGCAAATTTCTCGAAGTCTTGTTGCTTTGACATATCTCAACATAAATTCATGATGTATAACTGATGCTGGATGCCAAAATCTTGAAGGACTTTTGAATTTAAAGACTCTGAACATGGCCTATAACAATATTACACATGCTGGCCTAGTACATCTAATGGTCATTATTCATAGCCAGTTCGGTTCATGATGCTTTAGGCAGCATTAGACAAGTTTTGTGTTAACACATGTACATGAGCCAGGTCTACAGTACATGAAAAACATGGCAGCCCAATACATTTTTGTGTAATCAAAGAAGAACAGCAGGGATAATTAATTTCGAATATCCTAGTGGAGACTGAAAACAGAAAAACAGGGGCAGTTTCCTACTTTCTAGGAGCAGTAAAGAGGTGAGACATCAAGGGCCAGCAAGGAGTTTCAAACCATCGCCACAGCTAAACTAAAGAAAGACATGTGTCAGAGAACGAGTTTTGATTGTAATAATAAATGCTATTACCAACATGATGTGGAGTTAGATTCCTAATTGTCTTAGGTCTCTAAAATCTTCCAGTTAGTAGATTGTTGCATTTAATAGTTAGTTAAAGTTATAGTAGAGGTCATAGCAAGCAGAATTCGAGTTCCCCTCATGCTGGAGGAGGAATCTCAAGAATTATATATATAGAAGAAGATGTAAGGAACCGAAACAGGGGAAATTTCAAGAGAAACGGTGCATATTATGTTATTGCAGAACACTATATGTTTTATGTTAATGCAGAAGTTTGGCTTTACTACTCAGGATTCAAAGAGGGTTTTATGTGTTTTATTTCCTCATGGATTTCTTCATTTGCTCACTTGTAGTGGTATGAACACATGTTACTTAGAATTCATTGATAATGTTCTAACTTCCTTCATGTGTTCATAAACTGTGTTTCCTATATCATGTCTCTGTTTTGCTAGTAGATTAAAACTATTTGTGCCCTAACTTCCATGTAAGCTGATCTGTTGTTGTACTAAAACATACTCTAACTCCATAGCCCAATAGATGCTTGTTGATTGGAATTTCAACCATTTATACATTTTCATTTGATTTCAGTCCATAGAGTTAGCCATCTTATTCATTATCCAAATCTTTAATCTTGTGAGAGAGCCCTCTCAAGTTGGGGAGGCTAAGCCTCAGCCTAAAGTAGGTTTGAAATAGTTACTTAAGGTCTTCCTGGTCAACAACCTTCCACGGTCTGATTTTGAGATAACAACTTACTTGAAAGAAGATCTTGTCTTGTTTTTGATAGAGGGAATGAACTACCTCCTCGTGAAGATCTAGTTCCAGTGCATGAGAGCATTTAGGTCTGTAACTCTGTTTTCTTCATTTGAGGTAGCCTCAACAATGCAACTCTCTTTTATGAGATCCAGAACAACATGTTTTTCCTCATCACAATCTGTCTCTCGATTTGATTTATCATCATCATTATCTAATATTGGAACATCACTTTCCTGCGTATCATCTTTTATTTCATCCAAATCTGAAATGAAACTTCTTCTTTCATCATTTTCAGCCATATGGAAATCTTCAACCTACTGATCTTGATAAGTATCCTCTAAGATTTCTGTATGCTGTTGAAACGAATTTTCATACAATGCTTCCATGATTTCTCCATCCATCAATTCATTATCTCCATAAAAATTCTCAAGATCTTCAATGAAACTACTAACGTGTTCACAACAATTCTGCACTAATATTAAGGATGGACAAGATTCTTTATACCTTTCAAAGAATATTGTATGAAAATCCTTTAGACAATAAATAGAAGCAGGTGGCAAACTTTCATACCAAGATCAGGCTTCATCTTCCAGAGTAGCCATAAACATTTTCATCAAACAGTCTTCAGGAAAATTGATCTTTAATTTATGCACATGAATGTGAAATTTCACCAGATGAAGAGCAGCGTCATTACCTTCCACATTTCTGAACATAGGCAAATTCTGAAGCCAATCCACCTTGGGCATTTTATTTGGAAAACCTGGGATGTGATCTCGGCTCATGGGAGCGTATCTTCTAGCAAGCAAATCCATTTTGATAACAATGAATTGACCAAGAAATTTTCAAGCTACTCATTCTTGAAGGGTAGAGTCGCCATAAAAATTCTGAACCTTGGGATTCTTTGATACTGGAGTTGCTAGGTGAATGATTTCAGCCTTCCTATGTCTGACTGCTGTCCACCATCAACAATCAGATCTGAGCTTGATACATGTTACTGGGTCAATTTGCAAGTCAGATGTTTAGCTTATAACACTAGACCAGAGATTGACTAAAGCAGCTTTTATCTACCTCCGCTAATGCAAAGCAAGAGCGTTTCGAAGGCTACCTGGCTAACTTCAGGCTCCGTCTGTAGTCTATAAAACAAAACAATGATAATAAAATTTCTTCCCCAGTATGGTTGCCACTACGTTAGAGCCTAGATTTACCTCAAGTTGAAAAGGTAAGCTTCTAGGTCCACATCAAACCACGCTCAGCCTCATAGCTAGCCCTACGAGGACAGGAGAGGGCTCTCTCCAGGTCAATCTCAGTAAAAATATTCGATGGGGTTTGAGATGACTTAAATGGATAATGGATACTAATTTTAGGCTAGTAAATAAATATGAAAGAGGTAATTTAATGAATGACTGAATTTTCAGGGCTGTATGGGACAAAGGACAGCATGAGCTGGGAAATTAAGTCAAAGACATAGAGTATTTCGTGAGGCAAGATAGGCAGGAGGTTTAGCAATCAAATTGAAATAATGTGGAGTGGAAGGACTATTGAGAGGTTGAAAAGGGCATAATAAATGAATCCTTTTCAAACAGAAGAAGACACACAAAGCATGAATGCTTTTCCAAGGCAGAGCAATAAACTGGATTCTACCTTTCTTACTTAAAAACATTCAACTGGAAATGTTTATGAATGAACGGTAAAACATAACAAAATACATATGAAACAGAAAGAAGAGACATATGCTAAACTCATACCACATGAATCTCATGAATCAGAGCTGCATCATTTCATTAATTTCCTTGCCAAACTGTACAGTGAAGCGCTGAGTTTTTCTTCCACACCTTTCCCAGAACTCAGACCCTTTACAAATGATTCTCAATACAATAAATAGACTCAAATGTTGAAAACAGATCGACCAAAATAAGGAATTGTTTAATCATCATTAACAAACAAAAGTTGAAGAGCCAACTATTTGTTCTGAAAGGGAGCAACGTTCAATATGAAATCTGTTTGATGACCAATGAGTAGGCAGAACCTGTAGTGTAGACCTTCTGAATCGCAACTTAAAACAAAAATAGACCATCTAATCCTATTTCTCTGCTATGGTAGATGTCTTCATTTTAAATTTAGGCATTCAGTCTTTGACTGTTCACTTTCCTTTTTGTCGTTTGAATAAAACCAATTTTTTAATAAAAATAGCTTTGAAGGAAGATTTTTCCTTTAATGAAGGGAAATAGAGTTTCGCCAATTTCCAGTTGCAATTTCTCCTTTAATATCGGGGAACACATATCCAACAAGATTCGCAACACTCTCCATCGACTTTGACCACAAAAGCAACTGGTATCTCCCTGCCATTTTTAGCCCTTACAATGGTCCTCGCAAATCCTCAAACAACAGACCAAATCTAATTATAAATGATGATCTCAAATTATTCCTCAGGATCCATTCTGCTCTTACCAAGGGAACATTTCCACCTCCTAAGATGGACATTCCAGTATCTGTGATATCTGCTCCGCTAAGAGATAAAGTATTCAATTTCTTAAGCTTTGAAATAGCTCGCATACCATCATTTGCTACACTTTTACAGCCTGTGAGGTCAAGCACCTCTAGATCTGCATAGAGAGTAATGTGTTCCACTGATTCACTAGTTAAAAGACAGCACGAGATCAGTCTGACAGACACAAGGGAAAGAGAAGTAGCTAGAAGATCATGAAAAGCCAAATCAGACAAATGAAATGTGTTATAGAGTTCAAAAGTTTTCAAATTTTTGCAAGCATGTATGAGCGCACTAAAACCAGCATCTGTCACTCTATAGAATCCTCCGAGCTTGATGGACTCCATGTTTTTATAGCCTTCAGCCATGAGAAACATGCCCATGTCATTTACTCATCTAAAAAAATGCTGGATAATTTACTCTGCTATAGGAAAGGGAGAGGTGACATAAATAATTGCAAGAACCCAAATACTGCACACCACTATTGGTCAGATCATGTCGTAGAAATGGTTCTCCTAGAGGTGCATCCCTCAGATCTAAATTAACCAGGAGAATGAGATTTTTTGTGATAGAACTCAGAAGGTCATCTGTGATATGATCTACAACAAGTGTTAAGGAAACTCCCATTGAGAAGGGAATCCCATTTTGTCCCAGGACAGCAGCTATCCTTTGAATACCCCAACCGTGTAATGATTGTCTTGTATCTTTTTCTGTTACTTGTTGCTGATGCAAGTATTTTACTGTCATGGGCATGAAAGATATTGTCGCTTCAAAAATGCAAGAATCAAATTGTGCCCCCTGATGCACAAGGATTCCAGAGAGTGGCAACCATCGAAAAGTTTTTTGAGACTTGATTTGTAGTTTTGAAGAGCCCGATGCCTTCGGTAGTATGCCAACTCGACGGACAAAAATCTCAGATTGGGGCAATGTTGCCCCAGTGCAACAAAAAGCCTGTGAGAGATATTGGAACATTTCTGTTGAACCAGCTCTTTGAGGTGTGAAAGAGAAAAAATGTATGTTGCTGAGTCATCCAGTGGGCTGCAATTTATGGTAATATTCCTAACTGAATCATTATCAGAAAGCAGATAACTCAAGACCTTCTTATCTGGAAAAGCTTCCTACTTGAAACGAGGCAAATCCGATTTGAGCGAGTTTTGACCGTTTTCGGGCCTCTGGCTGTATGCGTCGCGCCTCACCAGTGCGCCGCGCCCTTGTAAAAATGCACTGAATGTTGAGGCCCAGTGCAACGCACCTCACCAATGTGCCGCGACACTCAGCGCATGTGTCGCGCTCTGCAAATGCAATACATTTTCGGCCTTCAACGTGTTTTCTTCACTCCTCGAAGATTTATCATGGTTTCGCTAATGTATCTTGGCATGAAATTGGATTATTGGAATACAAACATATCTCTTATGACAAGGATTTTGATTTTTTATTTGGGCGCACCCACTTTTGCAAGTTTTGAAACCTTTGACACTTCACTCTAACTCTGTTTGGCTTCCTTTATGATTTTCGGACTGATGATGGACTTCTTGGCCTTCTTTTGCAGGGAATGGATGGCTGGAACTTCGGCAAAGGATCAAGGCGGTGCCTGAAACATTTCGTGACTTAAAACTTTGAAAAATCACATATTTATTACGAAGGACAAAACGACAATTTTCTTCAAAACAGAGTTTTGAAGAAAAGTCATGATCAAATATTGCGATGACAAAAACTTATTTGGAAACCTCCCTCATGCGTCTGCTGGTATTATTTGACATTTTGAAGACTAAATTTGTGAAACCTTAGACCTAAGACTCTTTGCTAACCAAAATACCATCCATGACTGTAAATGACTGTGAAATTGATTTGATGATGAACTTTGATGATTCGGACACAAACTAGCAGATACATAGTAAAAAGGGGACATGAGTAAAAGACCCTTCCTACCGTCAGATGATGGCATGCCCCTAACGGAATGCAGATGAATGGACGGAATGAGACACCTAAAAATGAAATGCAATAAAGAGGTTTTGATCTCTAACGGAGGTATGACTATGCCAACTCTAACACACTCTATATCGCCCCACCTCCTACTTGGAAGTATGGCTGCATGTGATCCCTCTGCCCACCTGGTTCGAAGTTTCCCCCTACTGGAGGTCTCTACATGAGTAGATGTCTCTACTCGATCTCCACTCAACTTCCCCTTTTGTGGTTGCTCCACAACCTCCTGAAGCTGTTGCACTAATCGTGGCTCCTCCACAATCGTCTGAGACTTCTTCTGGCGCTGCATGTTGAGAGGTAACATACCCTCCATCTCAACCACCAAGTCTCCATCAGTTGCCTCGCTGCTCAAGGCTTTGCATGCATCTTGAACCTCAAGAGCATACAAGTTCTTGACCCGTGAACCAATTTGCTTCACCTGTCTAGTGATGATGTGTCTAAGGAAAACCTTTCCCTTACTGAAGACTACATCATAGCCTCTGTCTTCCAGCATCGCGATCAACACCAAGTTTCTCTTCAATCCTAGCACATACTTTACATCGGTCAAGGTAAGGCGAGCTCCATTCTCCCTCTGAAAAATAACCGTGCCTACACCTGAGACACTATACTTTTCATCATTACCCATCACTATGAGTATCTGGAGATCTTTCTCCTCCAAAGTACTGAACAAACTCTTGTTGCTAGTCATGTGGAAAGAAGCTCCATTGTCAAGAAACCAACCACTTCCCACCATTGATGAAACCATGCATGCGAAGAGTGTGAAATTCAACTCAAACTGTGAAGCAAGTGCCTCACCTTCAGATCCTTCCCCGGATCCCTTTGATTTGTCAACCTTCTTCCCACCATTGGAAGAATTTGATTCGGAAAGAGAAACCTTCTCCTTCCCCTTCTTTGCCTTACTTGCTAAGGCACGGTTCTCCTCATCCTCCATGGATGAAGAACCGTCTCTGGTGCTCTGTCTGATCTCCTCCTGCATCAAATATGACCATAGTTGTTCCCAATCTGGAAGTTTCTCCCTTCCATTAACTGAGTCCTGGTAGCTATGCCAGCTCTTAGGAAGGCCAAGGAGTGCTAGACTCACCATATCATCATTAGCTGTCACGACCCCTACACTTGCAAGCTCATCCCTACATGTGATGAGCTTGGTCAGATACATAGAGATCATCTCATCCTTTTCACACTTGATCGTTTGAATTTTGTCCTTCAGTGCCAGCTTCCTCTGATCACTACTATTCTGATATAAATCTTTCAATGTTTTCCACATTTCAAATGGAGTCTCCTTCCCATGGAGGCTCGAGATAATGTGATCTCGCACTCCCTCCAAGAGAATTCTCCTAGCTCTAGCCACACACTTCTTCCATTCCGCCAGTTGAGTAGCATCAGTAGGCTTAGGGACTTCTTGATCAATGAATTCCTTAAGGTTGTTATCGTCCAATACTGCCTCCATGCGATCCTTACAAGCTATATAGTTTGAGCTGCCATCAAGGGCATACTCAAGCCTCAAACCATAGAATGCCATCAATGAAATAGATGTGATAATAACTTGAGATCTATATCCTGAATAATAAACTTCGAATTCCTTCTTGTATAATGTTCTTCCTTGATCACCTGTGCTCTGATACCATGTAGAATTTTCTCTACAAATCAGCTAGCTCACTCATATCATGTAGAAATTTCACCTGCAGATCAAATTGATATATGCAATGTACTAAAGCATAATACTAGATCTACATCTACCATAAACTTTGCGGAAGTTAATCAACCATGAGCAACATCAAGCATGAACACATATAACTGATAAGAAGGAATCAATCACACATAACACAGAAAATATCACTGGGGAAAGCACCATTATAAAACCCCAATGTTGTATTATCAATCAAGTGGAAATCCTCAACAACATACCAAAAGAATCAGCTCAAAAGCTATCCTACTCTCTCTGTACTCTGATGATGAAGCTCATGGACTACCTAGCCCTATATATAAAGGTTGCACCTCAGGTCCAAGCTCCTATTTCCTTGCGCAGTTTTGATTGGGGTCCAATTACAAAACACATGTAAATTGGCATGATCATACCTGCTGTCACCTCAAGTCCAACTACGCAGTCATAGAAGGAAGAAGCTTCCTTCCCCATGCAAGGAATACTTACTAGAAATATCCTAGCATCTGATAGTACACTGTCCCACATCTGATATCAATTGTGTCTCTGTCTGAACTGCAATGCATCAGTTATCCATGAGTGAATACTCAGTTATCTGAAAATACTAGTTGTCACATGCATGCAAGCATCAACAAAATGAATCTCATTGATTTAACAACTTGTTAAATTAATCTAATTGGACGTGACTAAGTTAAACTAAGTCAATTGATCCTCTCAATATAGAACTCATCCTTAATTCCTCAATCAGTGGAGAAAATCCAGGACACATTCCCCAATCAGTGGAGAAATTATTGCATGCTCTCACAAAGACTTCAAGTTTGATTTTCCTTAACTAATTAACTCAACCTGAATTAATTAATTAATATTCAAACTGCTGGTAAGACCAAATTCGAATTTACTTCCTAAAGATAGACCACGGACTGCTATAAATAGGAAGGGACCCAGAAATGCTATTTTTAGAAGATGTTATTTTTAGCAGTTTCACCTCTCACCCAAGGTGGCCAAAATGCTCATTGGCCAAACTGCTATTTTTAGAAGTGCTATTTTTAGCAGTTCTATTTTTAGCACTTCCTAAATTTATCATTTCTTGTTGCACACTTTTCAGCAAGTGTAGAGTCGCGATGTCGATGAACTTTGGCACATAATACTTTTCCATTTGCATCATGGCACCCTGAAGATTATGCAGCAAATAACCACGGGCCTCCCCAAAGGAGCACTTGAGCATCATGATGTATGCAAAGGATGTACCTTAGGGAAGTACAAAAAATCCACATTCGATGATCAGGACAACAAAGCACATGCAGTCCTAGAAAGGATCCACTCTGATGTCTGTGGACCTTTCTTGACATTCTATACTACCAGGCACAAATATTTTGGCATTTTTATTGATGACTTCTCACATAATTGTTAGATCTTCTTCATGTGAAGAAAGATGAGACATTCTCCAAGTTCGTAGAATTCAAAGGACTGGTTGAGAAAGAAACTGGCAATAAGGTGAAGGATCTCAAGAGCGATAATGGAGGTGAGTATGTGTCGAATGAATTTAAAAATTTGTGTGCAGAAGAAGGCATTTTACGAGAGTTGACAGCATGCCATAACCCACAGCAGAATGGGGTGTCTGAGAGAAAGAACCATAGTATTGCCAAAGTAGTAAGGGCGATGTTGCATGACCAAGGCCTACCTCTATATTTGTGGGTTGAAGATTGTAACACAGCAGTCTATTTGTAGAATCAGATTCCTCATCGAATTCTTGGCATGATTACACCAGAGGAGGCTTTCTTGGGGAGGAAGTTAGATGTGTCACACTTCAGTATTTTTGGAGCCTCTATCTACTTCCATGTCTCCAAAGAATCAAGGAAGAAGCTTGAGCTGATAATAGAGTTGCGGGTATTTTGGGTTACACAGAAAATCCCCACAACTATTGTGCGAAGGGATGTAAAGTTTGATGAGGAGAAAGTGATTTGGTGCTCTCTTGAGAGGGAGCTTGAGATCCCACTAAAAGAGGATATGTTAGCTCCAAAGGAGTAGCCTCGGGAAGTTGTGGAGCAACCACAAACTAAGGAGCAGAGAGTGGAGATAGCCACTCAAGCAGAACCAACCAGAGAAGGAAGGAAAAGAACCAGGGAAGTTGAAAGACTTCTGTAGGATTTGAGGGAGAATGTGGGTGCTCCTTCAAATTAGTGCAGGCAAAGAAGGTCACCTGATTAGTACACTGCCTACATGGCTCTAATGACTAAGCTTGTAGAGACTGATCCATCCTCTTTCGAGAAAGTAGTTGAGAAACCTGTATGGGTTCATGCAATGGTGGAGGAATATGAATCCATTGTAAAGAACAATGTTTGGGAAGTGGTCCCAAGACAAGTAGAAAAATCAGTTGTGGGTTCGAGATGGATATTTAGGGTTAAGTAGGTAGAATATGGAAGCATAGAGAAGTATAAGGCCATATTTGTGTCCAAGGGGTACTCTTAATTTGAGGGAAATGATTATGCGGAGACCTTTGCTCCTGTAGAAAGGTACTCATCCATTAGATCAATTCTTACACTGGTTGCACAAATGGGGTGCAATATCCACCAGATGGATGTGAAAGCAACATTCCTCAATGGAGTTATTAAGGAGGAGGTGTACATAGAGCAACCAGAAAGTTTTAAGACATTTTATCAAGAATCTCATGTATGCAGACTCAAGTGAGTGTTGTACGATCTCAAACAAGAACCTTGTGCTTGGTACACTAGGATCTATAGCTATCTCACCGGTTTGGGCTTCACCAAAGAGAAGAGGATTCAAACCTTTATCATATCTTGGTAGAAGGTAAATTTCTTATTGTTGTCTTATATGTTGATGATTTGATTTTAACTGGTGATGAATAGCTTATCAGATCTTGCAAGGAGGACCTTACAAGAGAATTTTAAATGAAGGACATAGGTCTCATGCACTACTTCCGTGGGTTGGAAGTATGGAAAGCGATGCGGAACTATTTGTCTCTCAAGGCAAGTATGAAAATGAGATACTACAAAAGTTCTACATGGAGAGTTGCAAACCCATGGAGACACCTCTAACAACCAACTAGAGGAAGGAAGATGTCACTTCAAGTGAGGAAGTAGATGCTACCATTTATCGACAACTAGTGGGTTCACTCATGTATCTTGTGAACACATGACCACATATATGATATGCATTCAACCAGCTAAGCCAAGCTATGGTTAGGCCAACCAAATTATTTTGGAATACATCTAAGCATGTTTTACAGTACCTTAGAGGTACTACCTAGTTTGGACTATGGTACAGATGGAAAGGAGTGAAGTTGTGTGGCTTCACAGATGTAGATTGGGCAGGGAGTCTAAAAGAGTACATCAGGTGGAATTTTCAGTGTTGGGTCCACATTTGTTTCCTGGTACAGCATGAAGAAAAGATCTATGGTGCACGGCTCGACAGAAGAAGAATACATGGTTGCAAGTCAAGAAACATGTGAGATGGTCTAGATGAGAAAGATACTTGTTGGATTATTTGGTCAAATGATGGATCCAACTATGATCTACTGTGATAATAAGAGTTGCATCAAACTCTCTGAGAAGCCTATATTCATGACTGATCCAAGTATATAAATATCTGGTATCACCATTTACGGGATTATGTGTAGAGGCGGATAATGTTTCTTCAGTATATTTTGATAGAGAAACAAGATGTTGTCATTTTGACAAAGGCATTATCAAGATGGAAGTTCAAGTTCCACAGGTTCAGGATAGGGGTGGTTGATAATCCTTTTCTTGCTTAGAGGGAGTGTTGAAAAATGTAGTAAGAAATTCTCAATTTGATTTTGCCTTGATTAAATTGATAAAATTTGCATTTCCACATTAACAGACAATGTGGATGTGGTTAACTTGTGTGACATGGCTTGTGTCACCTAATTTACTTAGTAAATTCGAGTTAGAGGAGCTAGAGTTCAGTTAAGCACATGTAATCGCTAATTTGTAGCAATCAAATTTAGTTATCTCAAGTTGTTTTCAATTAAACTAGTTTTAATTGTTGAAGGAACTAGTGGAAGGTGAGTTGTGCAGTGGGACTTCATTCAAACTCATTGATCATCCAGTTAACTAATTAATCAACCCAAAATAGCTAGTGTATGCAGAGAATTTGAGTTCCTCGACCGTGGTGGAGATTCCAAGGCAATGTAACATCAATTGTAGACTAGCCTTGAGTGTACAAGTGTTGCATGCAGTTAGATGATTAACCTTGGAAATTGCACAAGCCATTTTGGAGAAATTCCTAAAAAATAGGGGCCTAATTTCTCAAGGAATTGCGCAAGGAAATAGGGGCTCAAGAAGAGGCATAATTGACTAAGCCTCGGTCATAGCTTCTCAATGAGAAGAGAGATAGGTTATTCACTTGTAGGTTGTGGTGAGTTGAGCAAATCAATTGTAATACATCTCTATTCATCATATTAATGCAAGAAGGAATTAGTATTTTTGCCAGATTTCTTTCCTTAGGAAAAATATTGTGTGCATGTGTGTTATTTCTTATTACATGTCTGAGTTTTTTTTTTAAACTGTGAATTACTTTCTGCAAAGCAGTAAAGTAGGTTATGTCTTGTGATTTTGATTAAAACTTCATGAGCAGTTACAAATATACACCATAATTTCTACACTTGAATCTTGTAAATAATCTCTATGTTTGACCTACTCACTATAATTGTTTAGCATGCAAAAATTGATAATATTTAGTTTATGCCTAAATTGTGATGAATAATACTTATTGGGAGTGCATGCTATGATTTTGTACATAATTTTAATCTCATGTTGTTAATATTCCATATCATGCACATTCCCCAAGAAGCACCTTTGGAGTTGATTGGAACTGCATCACAAATTTCCTTTGAGCTTTACCTTATTCTAAAGCTTCATTTTCTCCTACCTTTGTCTCCCAGATTAAGAGAATAACCAAGTTTCCTTGTTTTTTCTACCCATATGCCTCTAATTCTAGGAGATCATCATCATCATTTATTTGCAATTTTTAATCCTCCCCTCTCTAAAGAGACCAATGGGATGGAGTTCTTAACAAGATTTGTGCTTTCTACCATCGATCTTTTTATGGTTATATATGTACCCAATTTTATGTCTTTTTTGTTATTTCTTCTTAATTTTCTTTGGCAAGTTTTTTTCAAGGTTATTTTGACTTGTTTATCCTCCTTACTTTGAATCTTCCTTCTCATCTCCACTTGCTTGTCGATGAACTTTTTTCCTTTTTAACATTCCTAAAGTAGACTGAACTAGATCAGGGTTTTTATCTATCTCATCTTCCTAGTGATATGATACAACTTCCTCTTCATCGAGTATCAATGTTGGTTCTTTCAACATCAAGGTCTAAATGAAAAGTTTAACAAGAGTGGAAATAGAGTTTTCCACTACTTTTGCATAATATAGTGGTTTATATTATGATAATACATCATACTTGTTAGACATATTACCTGAGTTACCTCATTGTTTTAATTGAGGAAATATTTCCCTATTTTCTTCCCTCTTGGCCAATTTGGGGTCACTAAATGACCCCTCAACATAATATTTTTTTCTAATGGGTAAACATATCCTTTCATGAGTTCAATTTTTTCATTCTATTGTAGATCATGTAGAGGTTGATTGCTTGGGATATTTCACAAAAGAGAGTAGTCAAAGAAGATATAGTGAGTCATTTTAGCCTCGACTAGGCACAATACACAATGGGATGGTCCTTGAATCCTATGCATTTATATATTTTCCACTATCAAAGCTTTGAATTCACCATTATTCAAAAAAATATGTTAATTTAAGATAAGTCATCATTATGCCAAACATGTCTTTATAAATTGGATCACAAGGGAGGGATATATATTGATTCCGCCCTCCCCCAAGCCCCACCACAATAATTTATGAATTTCCTAGAAACATGTTGTAACATAGAAAAACATTGGAGATTGGGAGAGTTGAAAGTATTGACATAATAAGACATACTCCACCTATTGGATTCAACTATTGAGAGCTCCACTAATGGAATTTGTACTTGATTTTGCTAACAATGCTTTGCCAATATTGCACTGTGGGAATGGTCAAAGATATTGGCTTCATCAAGTACTTGAAGGAGGTTTTGGGCACTTGGAAAGGGAATGATAAAATATACAAATTTCCTTTAGAAGCTTATAATTTATGTTCCATCCATAGATATAAATTTTTCATTTATTAAAAGAACCATATTATATTTCCAATAGAACTTGGTGCTCCCTAACACTTAGGGTTCGTTGAAGCTATCCAGCGAGGGTTTTAATATATGTACTACAATGAAAACAAATTTAGAGGGACATTGGTCCCTCCATTTGCAATGTGGTGGTTAGAAATGGGCTTAATCAAATCCAAAGCTTGAAAAAAAGAAATGATGAAGGAAAAAATATAGAATACCCTACAACAACGAGATGTTGGAGGCCCTAGTGTCGAGGTAATTGGAGTGAAGGACTTAGTACAATGCAATATAGAGAAGTCACATCCATGATGCATAATTACATGTGTCCCGAAGGTGGATATTATCCCCAAATATGAGATCACCTCAAAAAAAAACTAGTGAGTACATCTAGTATATGCAAGATAATGTGGTCATAGGAAATGTTATGGGTATTTGGCCAATGAAACAAATCCTGATATGGTGGATCCACACTTGTTTGAAGACAAAATTAAATTTAGAGTTAAAATTGTATCTGGAAGGGTTTTTAACTACCATTTTTAGTAACTTGAAATATTGAGAGCAAGTCTTTGGAAATGGCCCATACTTCTTTAACTCCATATGGCTATATACAGTTTTGCATGGAAAAGTTCAGTCTAGTTAAAGAAGATTTTATGATGACCCTAGTCTATATCCATCTATATTCTTTGCCTCGGGAGTCATGGTATGTGGAAATTTTGAAAGGAATTGGTAATGTCGTTGGCTCCTTCGTTAATATTTATGAAGCCATTAAACAATGTTGATACACCTCATATGCTCGCATCTATGTCTATGTGAACATATACAAGCCCCCCTTGATTCCATTTGCTTGAGTTACCAAGCTTATGATTGGTTCCAAACCATAGATTATGATCATATCCCATTTCACTATTGAAAGAGCCATGAACATGGCCATCTCTTCAAGGGTTTCCCCATCAATGTACCACCTAATCCCTTGAAGTATTGAATAGATAAAGATTTAGATGGTTTTTAGAAAGTATCAAACATTGAGTGGTGATTATGGTAAAAAGAAACTTTCATAGCCAAACCCTACATGGGTTAAAACTCGCAATTGCTATGATATTCTATCCAAGAGCATGGAAGAGGCCCCATATAACTCTGAGGCACCTTCAAATGAGCAAGAAATTAAAATTCAAGGTCACCCTACAAACTTGAAAGAGAAATCAAAGAGGAGGATAATGAATGTTAAGTCCACTATTAATTTGGAAAATTAAGATGAAGACGTGACTCCAAAAGATGAATATTTAGGTGAATTAGAAGAAGGCGGGGACATGGAGCTTGGTGAAATAGATATACAAACCATAGTAGCTCTATTGGAGAGGAAAGACCGAAATTCTATCCCATATTAGTTGTTATAGCTCCTAGCTAACACTTTTATTAAAAATAAGGAAAGATATGACTCCCACACCAAAAGTAGACACAATATGTCCTCTTCTTTTGGAGTCAAAACAAGTCCTTTAAATGATAATCCTAGCACTACTAAAAAAAAGAGGCCAACAAAGTAATAAGAAACTTTTAGAAGAGCTAGGTAAGATACTTGTGAACTCTAGAAGAATCGCCTTAATGACAGATAAGTTTCAAACCCCTCCCCCCAATATAACCATGGGCTTCTCAAGAACATAATCCTCAAAGAGAAAATTATAAGGCTTTAGGAAACTAAATTTCGTAGTGAATCACTTTCAAATATAGCTTCTTCTATCTAGAAAGGTTGCTAATAAATGATTATAGATGTGCAAGGGGCAATAAGAGGACTATCTTTTCTTTGGTATATTTTAGAGATTTCAATTTTTGATTTTTCTCAACTCAAAGAATATTGACAACTATATTTTAAAATATTGGTTTAATGGAAACTCAATTTCTCACCAATGTATATGGTCCAAATTCCAAAATGGAAATATTAACCTTTTAGGATCTCTTTAGGCCATCCATGCGGTCTGTGGGGATAGCTACTGGATAGTGGGATGTGGTTATAGCATTACCAGATCAGTGAAAGAAATGCATATAGGAATCCACTAATTGGATGTGGATTTTGAATTCTTTAATGAAACCATTTAGAAATTAAACATGGTATATTTCAAGACCACTAATGAAATGCACACATAGAACAACAAGCAGGGGGGATTCCACTAGGTTGCCTCAACATTGGATCAGTTCCTCCATTCAAAATGCCTTATTTACTAGCTTCCATTTGAAATAAAACATGTTTCCAAGTTTTGGCTTGGGTCACTGGCCGATTTACCATAATCTTGAATGGAAAGGAAACCCCATAAATCATCCCTTTCATTTTTAAGTTTTTCAGATTAATCACCAAACATTCTAGGACAATATAGCAAAGTGGTGGAAGGAGGCAATAGTTTATTTGGGGCAACATGATGTTCTACTTTCAAAAATGGCTCAAATATGTCAAATATTATCTTAAGCATTGGAATAAGGAGGAGTTTGGAGAAACTTTCAAATTCTGGCGAGAGTTGGATCAAAAAATGGAGTTGATCCAATAACATATGCTCCTTGAGGAAATAAAAAATACTCTTATTGATAAGAAAGCTCAATTTCAAACCCAAATAGAGTTCCAAAATACACAAGAAGAGATATTATAAAATAAAATTCTACAATGCATTGGTTCAAGGACATTCATAAGAATACCAAGTTCTTTCACCAATCTATGATTCAACACAAACATCATAACTAAATTTCTACCATAGAGGAGAGCCAATGTAATAAACTTACTACACATGAAGAAATTGAGAAAGAGATGATAAGTTATTATAAATATCTTCTTTCATATCTGCAACAAGATCATAGGGAAACAATCCATAATATAACAAAGCACATCCTTTGCTTCGTGAAGAATAGAATGATGCTATATTATGAGAAATCGCCTTATCAAAAGTCAAACAAGTTATTATGGATATGCCAAATGGAAAATATCCAAAGCTAGATTGTTATAGACATTTTTGTGCCTTACAGCTATAAGCATGAAATGTCCATAAACCAAGGGATCCTAAGTCCCTAAAAGTGTTGTTCCAGCTCCTAAAGAAACAAGGTCAACAAATTACAGCTTCTCCCAGAAGTTCTCCACCAGAAACTGCTCAAAACTAGTCAAATCAGGATCATTTCAGATGCTCCACTAGCTAGCTGCGTTGCAAAGCACCCAAATACACTGGCTAGATGCATTGAAACACACTTGAATGCACTACCAGGGTGCGTTGAGCAGGAAATGACAAGTGGCAGAGTCATTCCACGAGGTGGAGAGACAATGGAAGCTTCCATAATCTTCTCCAATGACACTTGCCTCACTGAATTCGACCAGTGATGAGTAAGAGGCTCTCAGTCTCCAAGTGGAAGCAAGAATTGACAGAGAGAAGCCACTAATCAATTCATGAGCTGACTCATCCTCTTTGCATACATCTATTTATGGATCCCTCCCCAAGAGATCCAGAGGCTGGAATTTTGTACATTGCAGAGAATTGTTGTTGGTTTTGTGATAGATATCAGAGTATTGGGTGATTTATGCTTTGTTAGAGGTGAAGAAGGGATTCTATGCTGGGAGGTTGATGTTGGATCAGGAATCATCGGTTGTAACTCCTCCTGGATCTTCTTGTTTTATAAATAAAACTACTTGAGTTTCTCCTACATGCTTGTATATCACTGATGTTTGTTATATTTGTATGTTTAGCTTAAATCTGATCCTAAGTTATTTATGAATGTAAATCCATGTCTTTGTGTAGTTTTCCTCTTCTATGAACTTGCAGGAACTTGGTGACGCTAGGCAAGTAAGAGAGCAGGTAGCTGGAAGCTGTCAAAGAGAAGAGAGATTGGATCAAAGGACTAGCGCAGGACACAGGTTGGTTCATCCTATTCATCTTCGTTTATAGTTCATAAAGGAGAATACAAGAGTAGTTTTCCCTGTTTGTTTCTGAGGTCTCTGTCACAACCCAGTGGGATAGGGTCATTCTGAATAGACACTTTTCCCGAAAACAAAATGGCGACTCCGCTGGGGAATGTGTCTAGTTAGTTTGTTTGTGTTTCTATTGTTGTTCATCTCATAAACTTAGGAGTAGCGAATCGAACTGCATTTTCCATTTACAAATGCAAAGTAGACATCTGCTACTCTAGTCCATTCACTGGATCTGTTTATGATCTGAACAGTTGATTCACGAATGATCTGATTACCCTTTGTGATAGCTCTTAAACCTCTTGTAAATCAACCCTCTGATTGTGCATTACTGATTGTTTTTACCCGGTCAAAAACCATAGATTAAACTGCAAACCATGACCCAGAACCCGGAGAGAATTCTCGTTTCTGCTCCAGCACAGGCTCTGTGAAGAGACTCTGCATTTCAGCGCAGTTCCCGAGAGGGCTACCTGCGTTGCAATTCAGTTTCTCTGTGTAGCAGGTGCGTTGATCAGCCTAGCCCTGTCTAGCTGAGGTTCTTTGCTCACTTTTTCCAGTTTTGCCTCTGATTTTTGCAGCTTGTGATCAGTGTGTGTGTCTGTTTAAAAGCCCCTTTTCTTTGCCTTAATTCCACCTCAGTTGTATAAAATAAATTGTATTTGTTTTTGTGTGTTTGTTACATCATTTATAGTTTTCCATTGAAAAAGTAGAATAGCCATACTATCGTCCTTGGATTTAGATCTATCGTAAGTGTCGATTTTGATCTTAGGAGAAAGTTTGTTTGCTGTTGACAGTTGATTATACTTTTACTTTTACCTTTGGTTTGAATTTGTCTCTTTCTAGTGTCGAAACAAGTGTTTATTTCTAATCATAAAGTGTCGTAATCGTCTCTACCTTTTGATTTCGAAAAGAAGCTTGTTTGTGTTTTTCACTTGAAAGCGAATTCAAATTTGTACAACAACTTTCTTTTTAGGCATCAATATTAAGAAAGTGAAAACAAATACATGCATATGTGCATTTGCATATTGATAATCTGTTTGCCTTGATTTAGGAAAAGTGCATTTACAGTGTGCTCTTTGCTCTTTGAGAAAAGATTGTGTCTTTCTTTTCCCCTTGTAGCTAGGATTTTCATTGCTAAAAAGAGATAAAAGCTTGCTTATCATCTTTAGATTGCATTTTAGGAATTACATCTACATCTCGTGGTGATCCTAAAAGGAAAACTTCTAAGAAAGATCAACTTAAAATAAACTGAATGAATCTAACAACGCTTTGAAACTTAACGCACAACATTTAGAGGTCTAGGCTAGAGACGTATTCCGGCGTCGTAAAGCCTGGTAACTGTTGTCCTCACTGATGGTTGGGTGATTCCTCCACTTTGAGACGATAAGTGCCAGTACGGACTTGTGCTCCCACGTACCATCGAGTATATATTGGGAGACCCCTATAGGCTTAAAACCTTTTATCCATAGGAAGTCGTGTCGGCCGCCCTACTGATCGCAATGCACCGAACACAGCATTCGGGAAGATTGACTACCGTACCGTAAAAAGTATTCTGGAGTTTTGCGATTAGTTTGGTACTCCCTCTACCTAGATCTCCAGAGCAGTCCCTTTCGTTCCTTTTCAGACTCCTTAACAGAAAAGGTCCATCTGAGCACTTTTCACTTCAGGCTCATTAAAAATCAAAGGAGACTAGAGTCATCTTTTGTTTTTTCTCGACTCTTTAAAATTGAAAAAACAAGTTGTGTCAAAGCGTCATAAAATTTATTTTAAATGGAATATTCATACCCTTTTCCTACATTGGTCTTAGGTTGAGAAAATGGAGTCTACCAACCAAGGAATTCCCCTTGGTGGAAATCCTAGTCCCTTATCCTCTTGGGGAGATGTTGGTGCACCCCATATGGCCACATTGTCGCTTCCAGGACTGACAATTGGCCTGCCGGTCTGGCTCTTCTCAACCAATGTCGTTCAGAACACCATTATTCCTGAACAATCGAATCAGCAACCAGACGAGTCCAGAGTTGCCCACCAACCTTCTACTTCCTCTAATTCTTCCTCTCCCCCTTCCTCTTCGCTTGATGGGGCTGGCAAAGCCAAAAGTCAAGTTCCTAAGGAGAAGAAGGAAAAGAAGAAGAAAGAGAAAAAGAAGAAGGAGCCAAAGGCGAATAAGGGAAAATGAGTGTCGTCTAACGAAAATCCACACACAGCACTGACCAGGCCTAAATCGCCATGTGTTATTTGCAGAGGAGACCACTTTCACAGAGATTGTCCTTGCATCCCCCGGATACTAAGGGACTGGTCTCCTCGTTTGCACAATCCGGTGTCATCAACCTCTGATGATCATGTTAAAAGCACAGCGTCAACTAGCGAAAGTGAAGCCCCAGGACAAAAAGGGAAAGCTAGATTTCCTTGTAAACTGTGCGAAGGCAATCATGCCGTCCACCGTTGTCCCTTCTTAGACGAAGCGAAAAGAGTTTTGGATGATCATTCGGTTTCACAGTTACGACTTCCTCCTGGATATAAAAAACTCTTGCCGAGTTCGTCTCTAGTTGAGAATCCAGCTGGCCCGCTCAAGTGGTCGGCTGAAGCGCCTATCATCGAAGATAAACCATCTGAATCCATACCAGACGAAAGTCAAAAGGTCGAGACGGCAGTTGACCCAGTCTTGCCTTCAGAGGTTTTATCTTCGGATGATACAGTCACTGAAGAGGACAAAGATGACATCGTCCAAATTCTCTTCATCAACACAGACTCTGACGAACATGGGGGCAATCTACCCATTCCCTTACCGCAGGAGGGAAGTTCATCAGAGCCATACCCGGCCGTCTATTCGGTCCCACCTCCAAGCAACCTAGTTGTCTCCTTCAACTGGAATCAACTAGGCAGACCCCGTTTACCAGCAAGCATACCATTCCGAATTATCGTTCAAATATATAGAATGGTCATGGCTGGTACCATCATAGATGAGGGGGCTTCTGTGAGTATCCTTTCCTCTATTGCTTGGAAAGCGCTTGGTTCGCCATCGCTGTTGCCTGAGATGAGAAATCTGACAGGCTTTGATAAAGGAACCAGTCGACCTTTAGGGATCCTTCCCAATGTGCCCATAACATTGAGAGGGAAGACAGTTCAAATGAACGTAATGGTAGTTCAAGGACCCTTGGATTATAACCTACTCCTTGGACGAGACTATATTTATTGCATGGGAGCCATCGTCTCCTCACTCTTTAGAGTAATGTGTTTTCCGCACGAAGGAAGAGTGGTCAAGCTCATAGACCAGCTTTCATTTCCCGGATCACGCATAGCAAATAGTCATATACTGTCCCTAAATGGTCTCTTCATGCAAGAAATGTCTCAATCCCCAGTCCGTCCTCCCGATGAGCGCGAGTAATTCGGAGGGATATGACTGAAACCCAGGGGGCATGCATCCTGGTCTACTTCGGCAGGAGAACTTCGGGTATAGAGTAGGTTTCCGCGGAAGAATATGACTAGTCTGTACCCCGTCCGTGATTGGAAGAGGGGTTATTCTAGAATAAGATTCTCTTGTCAAAGTTATGTGAGATGACAGACGGAGTCACTCGCCTTTGTTTATCTCGGTAGACATCGCCGAAGAAGTGTTTTGTTTGCGCTGCGAATAGAGCAATCTTTGGGTAACCTGTAAGAGGTAGGCCTCTCCTGATAGAACAAATGTTTTGTCTGCAAATTGAGAGGTAACCTTGAAACCATATTTTATACCTGGGGGCATGCAAACCTTTTGGAGTGCAAGCAAAGAGTGATTATTTATCTGTTTTTTGGATTAGTCGTTTCCTAACTTGCATAAAGAAAGGATGTGGGGAAAAAATCTAAAAGTTGCCATTTTTATATGAGACATTCTTATCATATGACTGGATTAATCGAGCAGTTTTAGCACATAGTTCAAGCTCGTTAAAAAATAAACATAAGACATGAGCAAGTGTTTCGACCCGCATTTAAGCTCATTAAAAAATGAACTATTCTCCGGTAAATAACCACCGTGGATGAAGATTTCAGCCATTAAAGCCTTGGTCGTGTTTGCACCGTCACCTCCACTTTTCCATTGGCCGATCATTCACCTCCATTTGATTGTTTACCCATTTTGAGGAACAGCTGCGAAGAGTGATTTCACTAGCCATCCTTGTGACACTGCCGTGATTGGAAAATTCCAAACATTACCTGGAATCAGTTGCTACCCATTTTATCACTCGTTCCTCAAAAGACGAGTCTTCTTTAAGCTCTTTTCAACTGATTCGTAAAATATGAAAAGATTGCCGAGTTTTGGCCTTCCAGCTCGTTAAAGCGACCAGAAGTGTTATCCCTCCTCTAGATTTTAATCTTTTTGGACCTGAGGGATTATTGCACAAAAAGATCGAGCGCTTGTTTTGTTCAGCTCGTTAAAACTATAGAAAATTCATCCCTTCTGTATTATTTTATACTTTTTCGGACTTAAGGGATTAGATGATGAAAAAGGAATTTTGGAGTTACCTTTACGTACCTTTTCAGACTCTCTAAAAATGAAAAGGACCGAGTTATCTTTGTCGTTAAACTCGTTAAAAATATTAATAGCGACAAACTTGTCTTTAGACGAGAACGAGTTTCACTATCACTAGGCTCGTTAAAACATTGCGATGGGTTTGCCCGAAGGGCAAATTATAGAACAAGCATATGTTATCCTCCTCAAGCTTGACAAAAATAAAGAGGTACTGGTCAGCAATGACTGGGGAAAAATTGGGAAGAAACTCAAAGAATCTTTATTGGTAGCAAGTCGCTCTTAAACATGACACTTCCACTCTGTGCCTGAGTCGGGTTGGGTTGTTTCATTCACCGGTCACATCACCATGGTCTCGCCATACCATCCACATTTGGGGTAAATGCTACCAATCCATCACATAAGTGTCGCCGACATGTTCAAGAGAAGTCATCCAGAGAAGTCACCCGTGTCCCATCCACTACCATACATTATACTTCATTCCTTCATGACCGCCATCGTGAACCATATATCATCAGATCGTTTTCACCTTCATCAAAATCATTTGCTCCGTTCCGTGTCATTGATGTGGGATTCATCAAGGCCCTCCTTTGACGGATCACTTCTTGTCGACATCAGCTCATTATCCAAGAAGTTAATCTAGGAACACCCCATTCAGTACTTTGAAGCTTGCATGCCTCAATGGCAAGTTTCTCACTTCTGGCGACAGGTATACATCAATGACCTTCGACCGAAAGATTTTGCGTGGTGTTCGACGCCAAGTCCTTTATTCACACCACGTGAATTGTACTGCAGTACCTTGAGGGTCATCATCATTATCGGTGATTCCTCTCGCGCTTGTTAACAGTTTACATTATTGACTGGTAATCAAGCGATGTCTTTCCATGTTCGACTTCAAAACATTTCTCACATGGATCGACTTGTACTTCGAGTGAAGATCGGACGAGATTGAAGACCCCGGATCTAGTTTCATCCATCTGGGCTGCGATATATGTTCAGGGAAAATAAAGACATTGAAATGTACAGCATTGCAGCAAAGATAATCATCCTACCAAAAGGATGATGACTTCATCAGAATCATCAGTCTACCATCAGACGATTGTCTGTCCTATGTACATGAAAATGAATTTATAAAGCTGAGCATGGGAATGCCCGCCTCAGCTAGATCATGAAAACAGTATGAAGATAATGTATTGTATTGTATCTTATTACAGGTCTCCTCCCCAGCATTAGAAGAACTTCGGATCCTCCTAATAAAGCATTTCACCCGATAAACGGCCTCATACTTTAGGGCACAACTGTTATAGAAATTTTTGTGCCTTACAGCTATAAGCATGAAATGTCCATAAACCAAGGGATCCTAAGTCCCTAAAAGTGTTGTTCCAGCTCCTAAAGAAACAAGGTCAACAAATTACAGCTTCTCCCAGAAGTTCTCCACCAGAAACTGCTCAAAACTAGTCAAATCAGGATCATTTCAGATGCTCCACTAGCTAGCTGCGTTGCAAAGCACCCAAATACACTGGCTAGGTGCGTTGCAACGCACTTGAATGCACTACCAGGGTGCGTTGAGCGGGAAATGACAAGTGGCAGAGTCATTCCACGAGGTGGAGAGACAATGGAAGCTTCCAGAATCTTCTCCAATGACACTTGCCTCACTGAATTCGACCAATGATGAGTAAGAGGCTCTCAGTCTCCAAGTGGAAGCAAGAACTGACAGAGAGAAGCCACTAATCAATTCATGAGCTGACTCATCCTCTTTGCATACATCTATATATGGATCCCTCACCAAGAGATCCAGAGGCTGGACTTTTGTACATTGCAGAGAATTGCTGTTGGTTTTGTGATAGATTTCAGAGTATTGGGTGATTTATGCTTTGTTAGAGGTGAAGAAGGGATTCTATGCTGGGAGGTTGATGCTGGATCAGGAATCATCGGTTGTAACTCCTCCTGGATCTTCTTGTTTTATAAATAAAACTACTTGAGTTTCTCCTACATGCTTGTATATCACTGATGTTTGTTATATTTGTATGTTTAACTTAAATCTGATCCTAAGTTATTTATGAATGTAAATCCATGTCTTTGTGTAGTTTTCCTCTTCTGTGAACTTGCAGGAACTTGGTGACGCTGGGCAAGTAAGAGAGCAGGTAGCTGGAAGCTGTCAAAGAGAAGAGAGATTGGATCAAAGGACTAGCGCAAGACACAGGTTGGTTCATCCTATTCATCTTCGTTTATAGTTCATAAAGGAGAATACAAGAGTAGTTTTCCCTGTTTGTTTCTGAGGTCTCTGTCACAACCCAGTGGGATAGGGTCGTTCTGAATAGACACTTTTCCCGAAAACATAGATGCAATTCACCACTGACTTCTTTCAAGCATGTTGGTCAATAATCCAAAATGATGTATGGGAATTGGTTGAGAATTTTCACATATCGTCTTCCATCCTTCCAACCCTAAGTTCCATCTTTTTTTTGTAATTCCCAAGGAAGAAAAAGTCCAAGGCCCAAGAAAATTTAGGCTTATCTCACTCTATAATGTTTTTATAAAATCATAAAAAAAATCATTTCTAATTGATTGAAGTCTCTCCTTCTAAAATTCATATCCCTAGACTAGTTAAGCTACATAGAAGGACAACATATCCTAGACAATATCACCCTCACCCATGAAATGGTCGTATGACTAAAAACCACCAAAAAAGTTGATATGTTCATTAAGCTCGACATGTCCAATGCATTTGACAAGCTAAGTTTCTCACTTCCAAAGTTTTTTTTCTTGATTCTTATCAATGGATTCCCCTTATTTACTTTTTCCAATCATGAGGAATTTGGTAGGTGAAACCACTCTCCTACTTCCTCTTCATTTTCATGGAAGAAGGACTACGCCACTCACTTGAAGCAATGGTGGAAAACATAAAATCAAAGGTCTTATGATTCTTGGAGATGATCTTGCAATATCTCATCAACAAATTGTAAATGATACTGTGCTTATGGGAATTCCTACAACTTATGAGGGTTCTACATTCAAACAAGTTTTATTAGATTTTACGGAAGCTTCAGGAACTTCCATAATTTACTATAAGTCCTAGATTATTTTCTTCAATACTCTACCTGTTATACAAATTAACATTTCATGGATTTTAGGCTTTCAACAAAGCTCCCTTTTGTCTAAATAATTGTGTGACCCTCTTGTGGATAATGTACTTTTCAATGCCTTATGCGAGGATATTCTAACCAAATTGGAATATAAATTGTCAAGATGGACCTTTCATTCTCTTAACAAGTAGGTAATTTGATACTCCTATATTTTTTTCTTTAAACAATGTCCCTCTATTTATTTTAAGCATTGGCAGCCCCAAATATATTCTCAAAGTTGTATGCAATTTTCAATTCTCCTTTCTTGAGGGGGGCCTCAAAAAGAAAAAAAATGGGCCCTTCTAGCACAATATAAACTTTGTTTCCAAAAAATGGTAGAAGGTATTGGCCTGCAAAAAAAAAATATTGAGTTATGTCTTAAAAGAAAATACCTAGTGGCAATGACTTCAAAGTGAAAGGGAATTGTGAGGTAAGATATGGCAGAGAAAGTACAGATCAAATATTTCCAAACAATATATTATTAGATTGGAGGGTTACAACGTTGGTTCTCACATTTAGATATATCATGGAAAAATTGACATCATATTCAAAATCATTACCCTTGGGAAATATGTAATAGTGATACAGATTTATGAAGGGAACAAAATGAAAACATATTTATAGAAAAAACAAAAAGATATAGTAAAACTTGACTTCTATTAATAAATGGAATGTGTTGAAACTATAAAAAAACGACACAAACTTGCTTGAATGGTGTTAGCTCTTAGAAGAGATATGAGGGTTATACACATTTTCTAGAGAACTTTACAATGAGGCCAAAGGCCCTTTTTAACATAAAGCAATAATAAGAAAACCCTAAACATCCAAAAACTTAACCCTAGGAGATGAAACGCCAAAAGTTTTGTGGGCCCCAATGGGGTTAGTTGAAACATCAACTTACAGGGGTTGTAACTTTCACATACGATCTTTGTGTAATGCACCGATAGCTAATTAGAAAGGTCTACCCAAGAAGTACACATTTTGAATGGACCTAGGCCAAATCCTATGCATAGTGCATGGGCTTGGCCACATTAAAAAACATCATTTAGAGTCTCAAAACAACCCTGGAAGTTGAAGACCCAAAAAACCATAGAAAAAATTCCAAGGTGGAGGATTGTGGTTTGAGTAAGCGGAATGAGTAGGTGGACACCAATATCCACCTAGATAAAATGGTCAACCAACCTTATTTTTTCACATCTCTTGGTAGTGAATTCCAAGATAGGACATGAGTATAACTCCAAGTACTCCATGAAGCTATGTTGAACCAAACCAAAACTTCGCTTTCACATTATTTGGACCCTTTGTATTTGAACCCTTGTCGAAATTCATGGTTGCTCAAAAAATATTGCATCCATATTCCTAAGGCTTTTGATTAGGAAGGTTTTTGGTAAGATTTGACTACTAGGAAAATCAAAATTCAAGAAGGTAATGATAATCCATGGTGTAGTTATGAGCTTGGTGGTAGCTTTAATTTTAAAGATGCATATTGCCTAGCAGTAGGGAATTTAGAACTCCCCATTCTACATATATGTATTAAAATTTGGAAACAAAACCTATGGTCAAATACCTCCTTGTTTCCTTGGATTCCTACATAAGTCAAAACTCTCACGTAAGATAAATTGGTTCAACGAGGCTTCTAGGACCCTGTCTTTCATCATCTTTTTCAGTTGAAGGAAAATGCAGAACATCTCCTTAATTTGTATTATTTTGAAACAACTTTATGGGACAAGGAGGATTCTACTTTTAGGAAGTTGGATCAAAATAAGATCAACCTTGTAGAGACTATTTCAAACTTGAGGTAAACAACCTTCTCCCATCCCATTCTTAATTGAGCCTGGAAACTCTTTTCTAGGATTTTTTTGCGGGAAGGTTGGAAAGAATGGAATAAATATTTTTAAGAATCTCTCCCTATATTTAAACCAAATATGGTGCATGATTAAGAAAAACATCAAGGAACCAATCCTGATAACTTGATGGACTAAGTAGTACTAGAAAGGTAATGGTTGACAAGACACAAACATCGTGGAGGCATTGGAGCCATACCCTTATATTGCTCTTAAGTCTCCAAGCTATATGCTTCCTAGAAGACATATCCCGGACCAATGGGAGCACTCCCATATAGGTTCCCTAAAACTAAACTTTGATGGTGCCTCTAAAGGCAACCCAAGACCAACAGGCTTTAGAGGGGTCATAAACAATGATTAAGTAGAAATAATATGATTTTATGTTGGACATATTGGCATATATAGTGACAACGTAATGGAACCATATGCTCTCAAATTCAACCTTTAAATGTTGCAACTAGGGAAGGATTCTCCAAGCTAATAGCAAAGATGACTTCAAATAGTTATTCAAATTCTTAAGTTGATTCAACATGACCTTTTCATAAGTGAAATATTTAGTGGTTAGTGATTAGAAGGGGGTTTAGTGCACATTAAAACTCTCTTTATGCGGGTTTTGGCGATTGTGTCATCTCATGTCAAAAGAATATTCAATAAAATTCAGAATCGGCTCACTAATCAAAGACTTAAGTATGACCAATCAATGCTAGATAAATCTTGGGATTCATTTATTCTAGACTTTCTGGCTCATAATTGTTTACCTTTAGCCCAAGATGACATCATTCCCCTAGATGGGGCAATAGGGAAACACTCTCCACACAATGTTGTTAATGGACCACTACCAACCCCCAACCATGTGTGAGACAACATAATAGATGGAAACACATAAGTTTATCTCTACCATGCAAAGTTTCTTGAAGTGGAATGTATGTGTCTAGGCTCTAATTGCCATAATGGGCTTTCATCATATGGTACCTTCTTGTATGGAAAACAAGTTCAAGAAGTTTTTCTAGCCACCCATTAGAATCATCAACTTAAGAATGGATAGAAGGGTACTTAGATTAGTTTGTATTTGTTCTCATGAATGAGATTTCTTTCTTCCTCCTCACTAATGCTCAATTTATTGTTATTAGTTTTGTTTGTCATTAGAGGCACATAATTCTTCTATGTATATATATGAATATCTATATTATTCACCCCTTGTTTTCCTATCCCTCTTTCATTATGTTCTCTCAGTCCAAAGCCATTTATGTGCACCTTATCCACTATTTGGAGTATAGGGAGTATTCTACCCTTCCTTCCCACTCTCATTAGATTTATACATTTTCATACCCTCAACCATGAAATTCCTTCTTTATATACACAAAGGCCATAAGGTTGATGCAATCATCTAGTTACACAAGCTCAACAAGGTGTTGAATATTTTGTAGCAATGTACTAAGCACAAATCCTCCTGGTCCTTGGAGCATAAATTAATATGATAGAGGTTGAGGCTAGGGTGGAGCATAGTTACATTCATGATGATAATAATGGGAATTGGGTTCCAAACATTGGAAACACCCAAATCAAGAACACCACATATCTTCAAATGGTGGACTTCTAGGCAAATGAAAACCATCATGGCCAAATTTTCGTTTGAAGGAAATGATGCTCACTAGGAAATTCTACTTCTCTTAAATGCATTGCAATGACAAATCTAGCAGGTTGATAACAAGGTCTCCAAATTGCCCAGAAAAATAATAGGCTCGAGGTTTGCAACTACTAAGGGGTTTGTTGCGCCCAACATTGAAGAAGTGTCAACTCTCTTTCCATTTGACATGAAAAAAAAAAATTTCTTTCTTTTTTCTAATATTGGTATCAATATCGTTACCAATCTATAGTATAGTACTAGGTTTCCTAGCAATCACATTATTAGGCTTAGTTCCTTTATGGAAAACTTATGGATTTATGATATCTATCAAAATCGATGGACAAAAGCATTGTATCTTTGTTCTTGTTTGGTTTCCCTAATGGTAGGCCAACAATTATTGTAATTGTTTAAGTTTTTCCCTTGATTAATATAGCATTCCTAGCTAGATTACAGAAAATAAATAAACTTTTGAAATTATTAACCTTGCCACGTGAACCACTAAGAAATCGATCCAACACACTTTTGAAGCACTCAAAAATGATATTTGAAGCACCACCAAGTAGAAGAGTGTCATTAGTGAACTATGAATGATTCATACTTTTGACGCCTCTACTAATTTAATTCCCCACAAGTTTCCCATGACCCAATTCAATTATGATTTCCTACTTAAATCTTCAATTGTCATGCAAAAGAAGGGAAAGAGGGAAACCATGTCACAATCCTTACTTTCTTTTAACAAAATAGGTTTTCCTCCCATTTACTAATGTTGTGATCCATGGGTTAATAATGCAAGTAGAAATCCACCAAATAAAGAGGAGGAAAAAGGAATTTAATTAGAACATCGAACGAGAAAGAATTCCTTACTCTATCAAAGGCATTGACCATATCAATTTTGATGACCATCCATTCATCCTTGCCCTCCTTGCTTGAGTGGATTACTTCCTAGGCCATTATTATATTGTCAATGATTTGACAAAGTAATGTAATAGAAGTTAACTTAGCAATAGGATAAAAGATTCATTAAAGTCAATTCCCCTTACCTAGGAATATCCTTTTGTTATTGAATGAGCTTTGTATTTTTCCAATTTATCTTTTGCATTAAACTTCTTCTTAAACATCCATTTGCTACCAATGGGATTTCTTATAGATCCCAAGCCTCATTCTTTTCTAAAGTTTCCATTTCCCCAACCATCATCTTTTTCCAGAGTTTACCATCCTTTGAATAACAATTTGGGATCACCATTAGTAATTAACAAAGTTACCAAATCAACAAGAACTATAACCTCAAAAGAAGAACTCTAGCTTAAAAAACCATATTTTTGAGTAAAAACAAGAAAAAACACCCCGAAATCAAAAAGTGGTGATGTTGCAAAACCACTTTTTTAGGGTTAAAATTTTAACATTTTTCAACCATGGCATTAAAATCCAAAATCATGATCATGGAAAACCTTAAAATTCCAGCAATTCTTGACCATTAAGTTAAACATCAAATAGAATGGCTCCAAAAAAAACTTAAAATTCTAACATTTTTAAACCACAAAACTATAATCAAATACTACGAGTACAAGAAATCTTAAAATTTCAACATTTTTCAATCATGCCATTATGAACCAAATCTCATGACTAAAAAAAAACCTTAAAAATCAACACCTAAATCAAAAATTCCTTCTACCAAGAGCATTTTTTTATTTTATTTTTTATTTTTTATTTTTTATATAAGGTTAAGCATATAGCTCTTTTTAAATTGGCCCATTTTCAATGGGCCATTAAAATTGCAATATATTTTTAACTATGCCTTATAAAATCATCATTAGTGAACACAAAATCTTGAAAAACAATCTTCAAAAAACAAATGATGTAACGCAAAAACTTCTTCTTCTTCTTTTAATCAGAATGAGAATTTCTAGAGAAATTGTAACTTTGAAAGATCAGATGTCACTAATACACCAAATATAACAATTTCATAAAAGCCACAAACGGGCAAGTTATAACATGTCTTTGGAGACTTGAACCCATACAATCGGGGAAACAAATTGTCACCAAACCACTCAATTTAAAATCACTTGACAATTTTTAATTTTTTAATTAAAAACGTGAAAATTTTATTTTTTAAATAAATTAAATAATTTTAAAAAATATCTCTTCCAAACAAAAAGAATGATCAAAATCCAAAAATTTAAAGAAATTTTAAAAACAAATTTAAAAATAAAAATAAAAAAGTGATGAATTTAGAAAAAATATTTAAAATGGGAAAAAAGAATAATCTAGAAAAAAACCATGGAGCGTAGAGCAAACGGTGACAATGTGTTTTGGTGAGACACTTCGGGGTGTAAAGGTCATCGGTTCGAAACTTCGTTGGAAAAAATCCATACATGATAAGGGTTGGTGTGGCCCTGGCTAGGTGCAATCCCTAGGTGATTTTGATGGCTTAGATGCTCGTGGTCCGCAATTACTCAAGCCACAGGTTAGGCGTACTAGTCATCTCAAGACTCACATTACCTAGCAAACAAAAAAAAGTAGAAATAATAAAAAATAACATAAAAATATAAAAATATGTGAGGGGGGTGGTGGTCCAGGTTGAAAATGTGTTTGAGGCGACACCCGCCACCCCACAAAGGTAGAGAGGCAATGTTGGCCATCACCCTCCCCCACACAACACTTCATTTTTTTAATTAAATTAAATTAAATTTATTTATTTATTTTATAATTTTTTGAAATTTAAATTATAGTTTTTTTCTTTTTTTTAATGAATTTTTTAAATGTAAATTTTAGTTCTATTTTATAATTTTTTCAAAATATATTAATAATATTTTAGGAGAGAGGGTGAGGAGTTTTGTGGCTATTGGAATTTTTTCACAAAGCGAAGGGTTTTCTTCTTTAAGGTTTTTTGTAGTTTGTTTCCTACAAGGACGAGACTCACATCCTATGTGGCCCTCAAATGCTTTAAAGGCTTATCTGATAGATTCTTTGTATACTTTTTCCGTTATCTCTCCCTTTTATGTCTTTCCATCCTGCCCTCCATTGGTTCCTTCATTGCCTTGTTGATTGAAAATGGTCCTTCTATCCTATGCCATATGACCTGTTAGGAAGAGGAAAATGTGGATTATGATCTAAGCCCTTCCTAAGGCCCGATATTTTGTAATGAAAATGAATATTTCCCTCCACACAACTTACCAACAATGTTTAATGTGGAAGGATTTCCATATATATTTAGGGACTCTTCAGGCACAACAAGTTTTGCTTTACATGGCCTCATCGGAATTCCCCCAGCCAGTTGCCTTCCTCAAGTTTCATCACCCGCATTCCCCTTTATTCCTTCCTCATTCCCTCTATCATATGGTTCCCATCGACTTATCTATGCTCTTGACTTCTTGAAGTCATCCCCCTTTGCTCAATTGTGCGTTAATGCATTGTGACAGAGGGGTAAATGTATTCACAAGCGAAGTGAAGTTGTGAGTCTTGTAGTCAGGAAAGATATTGTGAATGAACATATCATGGACTATGTAGGAAAACCTTGGTGGGTAGGTATGGAGTAAAATATTATGAGGTTTCGTCGCTTCGTTCATGGGTTTCTACTTTGTGGGAGCCAATTCTTAGATATATGCCAATTATTCATCTCGTGTTCAAGTGATGGATGGCCTTCAGTTTTTTCTTAGAGGATGATTGCACCCAAATTCTAGCACAAAGTTGGAATTGGAATAAGGATGGGTTATTACTTAACCCTGGTCTATTGAATTCAACCTGGTAAGGGAGCATGTCAATGAGCTCAAGGTCTAGGCCATTTTGCTTAGGTTTCCCCTTCCCTTCTAGAGTTTGGATGTTTTTAAAGTCATCATAAATAAATTGGGTTCCTTCTTTGCTTTTGAGGATGGTTAGTAGATAAAAGAGGATACGAGGATGGAACGGATACAAATTGGAATTATCTTAAAGGTGGACTAGTGGAAAATCTAGAATTATACAACATCATTTTTTCTTGGAATCAAAAGGTTGATTAGGGGAAGCTCCCATTCATATGTCAATGAGATGGGACACATCTAGAAGAATTTTCCGTCTATGGGACCCATAAGTTTGGCTCGACCCTTTTGTTAACCTTCAAAGGTTCCCCCCATTTAATTCATTTCGATGATAGGTTCTAATGGTCCTTCTCAGGATTTTGATGTGCAAAGATATCCATTGGATTTAGGAATTGACGATGACTCTTCAATTGGTATGGTTTATGTTTCATTTACCCCTCCTTCTTCCTCAATAATCCCTACTCCTACCTCTTCTATAATTTTTACTGCTTTCCTCTTCTAGGCCCCCAAAGTGAAAATCTCCTCTTGTCCATCCCTTTCACATGTTGCTCCCCCTTGTGTTCCCTCTATCTCTAAATCCTTTTTCCCATCATCATCGGCTCCCTTCGCCCCCTTCTCCTCTCCATATGCTCAAGAAGGAAAGAAACATTATGCCTTGCGCTCCAAATCAAAAGTCAAAGAATTTCCTCCATCCAACGAAGGGTTAGCTATGGATCTTCCCTTGGTTAATATAGTCGGTAGGAAATTCAATCTCCACAAGGAACAAGAGGAAGCCAAGTTATAAATTAAAAAAGGGAAACAGTCTTTGATTTCAAGGGCCTTTAGAAAAAATATAGCCCTAGCCAAAGGTGAATCATAATTATTCTCTCTTTCAATTCAACAAGTGTTGGGGGAGCCCACAAAAGACTAGCGCTCAAAAGGATTTTAGTTTCCAAGAAACCTAGCATCATTATGTTACAGGAGACAATGTGTTCTAGTACAAAAGCTAGATCCTTCCTTGAGGGTTTTTTGGTCCTTCTGTCATGTGGATTTAGATGGACTCTCAGGGGGGTTTATTACTAGATGGAGCTCGAAGTGCAAGGACATCTTCACCTACGTTTTTCCTTCTACTACCTTAATATAATTTTCCTTTAAATAATGTTCTTTCCCTATGACCATTCTCCATGTGTATGGTCCTTATTCTAGATGTAGCTTCTACAAGGGCTATTCAGAACCATATATAATTATTGGAGGAGATATCAATTTCAGTCTCTCCCTCAAAGAAATATGGGGTCCCAGACCTCGTTTGGATCCTCGACGTTAATTTTTTGCATATTATCTAGTCAATAATCATTTTCTAGATTTGGAGCCAACCAAAATAATTCTAACATTGATGAAAGGGTGTTGTGGGGAAAATATAATTTTAAAGAGACTAGATAATTTTTTTATCTATGAAGCCCTCATAAGTTATAGGCCTTCTATTATGAATAAAATATTCATAACTATATATGTGTGTTAATTAAATAAATAAATATTAATAGCTAATAAATTAATTTGTCTAATTAATTATGAAAGGGCACTTATTTCAAAAGACATGTTCTTTAAACCTTGTGGCCAGTGAACTCCTATAAAGGAGAACCGCCCAAGAGTTTGTAATCATCTTCTGAATATTGAATAATAACATTATATATGTTATAAACATAAATGAGTCTATAGTGAACAAGGTTCACCGCATACCAGTGGTATTAGAGTAGTCGATTTCCATGCTTGTGGCTTCCCCACATTGTCCTCCTACTACTACGTGTATTCCATCCACCTCCTCCCTGTGTCGTTAGCCTGCTGAAGCCCCTCACCTCGTCAGGTCCCCTATCTCCATTGTTCGATGTAACTGTGTTTCTTGTCATCGTCTTTTGAGCACCCACTATCGCGTACGCTAATAACATTCACCCTCTGATAGTGATAGGTTGATAGGTTGTGTTTCGGCTACCACATTCGCCACACCTCCACATTCCCATCCCTCGTTATTTGTTATGCGGGTCAAACGGTCAACCTCCACATCAAAACAGTGTGACCCTCCATCACCAATCAAAACCTTTTTAATTACATATATCTCCATATATTATATAGTTACAAAGTTTTTTGTTCCAAAGTTATATAATTAATTCAATTATACAATTTAACTATTAAAAAATTTTATTATTAAAAAAAATAATAAAATAAAAAATTCTACTAAGAAAAAGAGGATAAAAATGGGGAGTAGCCATGACAATGTGAATTCAAGGAAATTTCAGGAGGAAATAAATAGAATGCGTTAGTGCCTTGATAATGTGGAAAAAAAGTAGGATGAATTCAGAAAAGGCCAAGAGAGGATAATTAGTACTCAAGGCCAAATGGAAATTAATATCGAAAATATAGAGAACATGATGAGCCAATTTATGGGAGGACTCAACCCACCTTTTAATCCCTTAAGCACACAAGAATCACCACAAAATCCCAAGACTCCAGAAGGTGAAGTTTTCCCAACTCATGAATTTTCGTCAATGCACGAAGTCCCACGAATGTTGCATATATAGTTTCAAGGAAATCAGTACTATACTAATTTTCCCAAAAGAGACTACCACAAAACTAAAAAGGAATTACCTAAGTACGATGGTAAGGACCATAAGGGATCCATTGTGTGGGTAAATAAAATGGATGCCATCTTCAGAGAAATCTCGCCAATAGGTGAACAAGATAAGGTCATGACCGCATCCAACAACCTGGAAGTTGAAGCATATGATTGGTTCCTATGGTGGTCCAATAGATGTGAGGCTCGTTCGTTCAATTCGAAAAAAATTGTGGAAGCCCTACTCAAAAAGTTCCATGATGAATAATAAGACGATGTTTAGGAAAATTTCATTCACCTCAAACAAAAAGGATTTGTAAGTGAATGCACCCACGAGTGGGAAGTATTAGTAAAGGGGGTTCTCAGGCGAAGAACTTTTAAAAATGTATAAATGTGGTCCTAAAGAGTATATTTGAGGAGAATTAAAACTATATAAACTCAAAACCATTGAAGAAGTTAAATATGTAGCAATAATTACACAAGCTCCATAAAACACCATATGCTAGTAATTAAAAATAAAACAACTACTCAAAAGGGAAGTCAAGTAAGTCATCTTCAGAAAACACTAATAAGTACATTCCACCACCAATAAAAAAACTGTGAAATTTTGAAAGAAAAAAGATGGAAAATGTTGGACATGCAAAGATAAATATTCTCCAGGACACAGATGCAATACGCAAAAAATTTACAACTGCGAAGCAGAACAAGGAGAGGAATCTTCAGAGAATAGATCTGACAAAGAAAAAAATGATGAAAATGAGACTCATAATCTAGATTCAGAAGAAGAGAATATGCCAAAAAATTCTCTGGCATTTATCATAGGGACAGCTCAACCACAAACATTAAATCTTAAAGGACATATTATGAAGAAGAATGTTCTTGTGTTAATAGATTCATGAAGTACACACAACTTTATAGATGTCAATTTTGCAAAAGGTTTGAACATTTTTGCCTATCCCGTAGCATGTTAAAAAGTTATGGTGGTAGATGGAAAAAGAATAAATGCAGTAGGGAAGTGCCATAAAGTTAAAATGAAACTAAACGAATATGAAATGAAGTCCAATTTTTATACAATCCCCTTAGGAGGTGTAGATGTTGTCTTAGGGGTACAATCATTGCAAACACTAGGGACGTATTCTGCAAATCCTCAAAAACAGTTCATTAAGTTCAAAATGAATGGGAGGAAGTATAATTTGTTCGAATTCCAAGCCCCACCTACCCAAATCATTTCTGCTCAGCAAATGAAGAAGATTATTCACAAGGGAGCTCTGGTATTCGTCGCACAATGCCAACAATTAGAGTTATTATCGATGGAAGGAGTTCACCAACAGTGTAAAGTTACATCCTTAATCCATAAATATGACAAGGTGTTTCAATAATTACCGATGAAATTACCTCTTGAAAGGAAAATTTGACATATCATTGAAGTCAAACCATACTCAAAACTGGTAAATTTAAAACCATATCGCTACCCCCATCATCATAAAACAGAAATAGAAAGGTTGATATAAGACCTATTAAAGTGTGGAGTCATTACGAAAAGCAGAAGTCCATATGTTGCACCAGTAGTGTTAATCGGCAAGAAGGATGGATCCTTCCGGTTATGTATAGATTATCAGGGATTAAAAAAAATTACTATTAAACAAAAATTTCCCATTCCATTTATTGATGAGTTGCTAGAGGAACTCCATGGCACAACATATTTTTCAAAATTAGATTTGAGATCAGGCTACTATCAAATTCAAGTAAGAGTATTAGACATCGAGAAGACTTCATTCAAAACTCATGAAGGGCACTACGAGTTTAAAGTAATTCCATTTGTTTTAACAAATGCACCAACCACCTTCCAAGAAACCATGAACGAACTCTTCCATACATACTTGCGAAACTTTGTATTGGTTTTCTTTGATGATATCCTCGTCTACAGCAAAATGTGGAAGGAGCACCTTAAGCATCTAGAAGAAGTACTTTTCTTATTAAAGAAGAATCAATTTAATTCAAAGTTATCAAAATGTACCCTTGGGCAGAAGGAAGTTGAATACCTGGGACACATCATATCTAAAGAAGGAGTTAAAGTGGATCCCAACAAAATTAAAGTGATTAAAGAATGGCAAAAACCCAAGAACATATCAAAACTAAGAGGATTTCTAGATTTAACTAGGCATTACAGAAGGTTCATAAAGAACTATGCACATTTGACTACGCCACTAATAAGCTTATTAAAAAATAATGTTTTCCAATGGAATAACTAGGCAAACGAATGATTCGAGAATCTAAAAAAATTAATGCTAGCCACACTAGTTCTGGCAACTCTAGATTTCTCCAAACCCTTTGTATTCGAATGTGATGCTTCAGGATTTGGAATTGGAACAGTATTAATGCAAGATAACCATCCTATAGCCTACGAAAAAAGGAATCTTAACAAATGGGAAAGCTTGAAGTCAACTTACCAAAAAGAGATGCTTGTCATCATACATGCATTAACTAAATGGTGACAATACTTGCTCGGAGATAAGTTCTCTATTCAAACCGATCACAATAGTCTTCAATTCCTACTTCAACAAAAAAGATTATCAATAAAACAACAAAAATGGATGAAGAAACTTTCAGCATTCGACTTGGAAATACTGCACAAAAAGGGAAAGGAAAATGTTGTAGTTGATGCACTCTCACAGAAAGATGATGATAACAAAACATGTGTCGCCTTGGTAATTGTTCCTGACTGGTTAGATGAAATACAAGTTGAGTATGCCAAGGATTTGGATTGTGGTGATATGATTTAAAATATCAGTCAATATGCCAATTTTGAATAGAAAAATGAAATATTATGGTACAAAGGTAGAATTTATCTAACTCCATCATCCAAATTTAGAATGAAAATTCTAAAAGAATCTCACAGTTCTTTGGTAGTTGGGCATGTTGGATTCCTCAAAACCTACTGCAACATTCGGCAATCGTTCTAATGGAAAGATATGAGTAAGGAAATCCAAAAATATGTCATTGAATGTGATGTTTGTCAGAGAAATAAGGGTGAAAATATTCCAACTCCTGGTTTACTACACCCATTACATATTCCAAATAAAAAATGGGAGGAAATATCGATGGATTTCATTGAAGGACTACATATGTAGGATTGTAAGGACAATGTAATTTTTGTAGTAGATAGACTCACCAAATATGCCCACTTCATGGCAATCAGAAAAACTGACACAACCAAGCAAATTGTGGAAGTGTTTTGTAAAAACATTTACAAACTACATGGTTTTCCCAAGGTTATTGTTAGTGATAGAGATGCAAAATTTAAAGGCAATTTTTGGAAATATTTTTTCCACCAAGCACGAATATATCTCAACATGAGTTTAAGCTATCACGCCCAGACAGATGGTCAAACTAAAGTTGTAAATAAATGTTTGGAAACATATCTATGTTGTTTCGTTGTTGAAAAACAAAACAAATGGTCTCACTGGCTACAACTGGCAAAATGGTGGTACAATACCACCTATCATACTTCAACTAAAATGACTCCCTTCCAAGCCCTATATGGCTATGAACCACCTAGGTGGAAGGATTTTGCGTTGCACAATTCTAAGGTTCAAGCAGTAAGGAACCACTTAGAAGAAAACCAAAGAATTGTTAACTTGTTAAAAGAAAATTTAACAATGGAACGCAATAGAATGAAGCAACAAGCCAACCAACACCGCACAGAAAGAGAATTTGAAGAAGGAGATTGGGTTTTCGTCAGACTTCAACCCTATAAGCAGTTATCATTAAAACAACAAGGGAAAAATAAGTTATCTCCTAAGTATTATGGACCATACCAAATAATCAAAAAATTAAGTAGTGTGGCTTATGGATTGAAGCTACCAAATAGTTGTCGAATCCACAACACATTTCTTGTATCAAGTCTCAAAAAAGTATTGTGGCAAAATCAAATAGCTCAAACAAAGATACCTAAGACTAACGAAGATGGAAGGATCATATTAGAACCTGAATGCATACTCACTACCAAAGAGAAGGTACTATGATCCAAGACTATTAAATAGTACCTTATCAAATGGAAGGGACTACCAGAAGAAGATTCATCATGGGAGACAAAACGTTTTCACCAGCAGCACCCAACATTGCCTATGTTTTGAGGGCAAATCATTTTAAGGGAGAGGAAATGTTATGAATAAAATTATATATATATATATATATATATATATATATATATATTAAATAAAAAATAATTAATTCATTAATTAAATTAAGTTTCCTAATTAATTTGAAAAGGCACTTATGTCAAAAGATGTGCTCTTTAACCCTTGTGGCTAGTAAACTCCTATAAAGGAGAACAACCCAAGGGCTTGTAATCATCATCTGAATATTGAATAATAATATATACATGTGTGTTATAAACATAAATGGGTATGAAATTGACACATTATAGTTAACAAGTTTCATTGCGTACCACTTTATTTTAAATCTTTGATCATAGGCTAATTATTCAATATATTCCTGAGCTTGGAGGGGAAAAATCTATCCCATTTATGTTCGATCCTTCTTGGCTAGAAGAGGAGGACTATCATGCTTTGATTGCCTCTCATTGGAGACGCATTTTCCATTCATATTCTTGCTCTGTTATGTGTCAATACTCTAATAATTTGGCCTCCATCAAATAGGTTTTAAAGTCTAGGATAAAGAATATTATGCTAAAAATCAAGCTAGGTTTGTTGAAGAGGAAGATAACCTTGTTAAAATCTACTCCCTCTTGGATTCTTCCCCTCCTTCTTTAGATCAGTTGGAACATCTTAAGTCCCTAGAAGTTGAAAGACATTCTATTATTTTGGAAGAAGAGTGATGGAGGTTGAAAAGTAGGGCCATATGGCTATCTTCTAGGGACATTAATACCAATTTTTTCCATCATTGTGTGAATTCAAGGAAGAAGAGTAATACTACTTGGAGTATAGTAGATTTGAATGGTGGTTCCTTATTGTATTTCAATGACAAGGGTAAGGAAGGGGATATTCATTTGCAATCATTTTTCGAAGCTCCTCAAGAATTCCCCATTTAGGAAATTATCCATGTAGTTCGTAAATTTCCAAGTGTCGTTTTTGAAGAAATAAATGTGTATCTTTCACATGAGGTTTCTGAACATGAAGTGTTGGTTGCTCTAAATTCCATGTAAAAGTTGAAGTGTTTGAGTCTTGATGGGATTCCGTGGAGTTTTACTTGGGATTTTATGATATGATCAAGGATGGCTTGTTCTTGACAATTTATGAATATCAAAATCCATGCAAGGTATTGGGATCTTTCAATTCCACCCTTTTATGTCTCATTCCCAAATCTCAAGAGGGTACCTCCTTTGTTGATTATAGGTCGATCGCTTGTTGTAACATCATATATAAGTTGATTTGAAAGGTTCTTTCTAGAAGAATGAATCTAATTCTCAACTGCCCCATCTCTAAGGAGAATTTTGATTTAATAAAAAAAAGGAATATTCACGATGCAGTGACAGTTGTTCAAGAGTTTTTCAACTCAGTTAACATCCCAAATCTGAAAGCAGCGATCCTTAAATTGGAAATTTATAAGGTATATGATAGAGTGGATTGGAGATTCCTTTGATTGGTTTTAATTTAGTTGGGTTTTTCATTATAGGTGATGAACCACATTATGGAGTGTGTCTAGTTTGTTTCGTTCGTTATACTAATAAATGGGTCTTTGTCTCAATTGTTTTTGCCTTTTAGGAGGCTTCCTCAAGGATATCCCTTATTCCCCCTCCTCTTCTTGATTTTGATCGAGGCACTTAGTTGGATAATTGTAGACTCTAGATCCAGGGGAATATTCCATGCAATCAAAGTGTTTGTTTTTGTCACAATTTCCCATCTATTATTTGTTGATGACATTCTTTTTTGTATGATGGGGGAGAGAAGGGATATATCCTTCCTCAAGAACTCTAAGGATCTATTTTGTATGGCCATAAATATGGATATCAACTCAAATAAATATTGTTTGATTCTTAATGGAGTCTCTAAGGATTCTATCGACTAGGTAAGGCTTACATTTCCTTTCCCTCTCAAGTCTTTGGATGAGGACTTGAAATATCTGGGATTCTTTATTAAACCAAATAAGTATTAGATTCTTGGGTTTATGTGGATGGTTAAAAGGGTGGAGGTTCGTATTTATAATTGGGCCAATAGATTTATTTCTCGTGGACTATGACTTATGCTTTTGAAGTGTGTGCTAGAGAGTATTTTGATGTATTGGACATCTATTGTTGGTGTTTCTAAGGGGTTACTCTCTATTATTAGGAAGACTTTCTCTCATTTCCAGTGGGTCGAATCAAGTAGCCATAAGAGTATTTATCTGGCTATTTGGTCCTATCTTGTCACATTGAACGAGTTAGGAGGATGTGGCATCAAATATATCCATTTATTTTCTAAATCTTTAGCAAGAAAAAAAAATTGGAGGCTCACTTTGGAATCCACTCTATGGTTTAAATTTTTTCAATCGAAATATTTTACAGGGAAGTCTTTAGCAAAGTGGTTTCTAATTCTAAATAAAATCAAATGTTGGTTCAAAAGTTTTGAAAGCATTGGTCAGGACATCTCTTCTGGTTGGTAAATGGATTGCTTGGCAAGTGGCATATGGTAGGAAAGTCAGTAATGGCCTCGATCTTTGGTATGGTGCAAAGAATGATTTCAACCTTTATTCTCCCTTGTTACATGCCCTTAGCTACCCAAACATGTTTATGTTAGCTGACGTAAAGGCACAAGACTCTAAAATCATAAGTCAGACTCGGTGGAAGATAACTCGGGATCTTGGGATTGTTGGTGATATTGTGGAAGAGTGGGAAAGATTTGTTGAATTATTGGTTTCCTACTCATGTCTGCTTTAGATAATGTCTCAAATCAACTCTGTCGGTATAAAATTCCTCTGTTAGGTAACACCATAGCCAAAATTGGCCACAAGATTGAGATCAAGGATCGATCCTATGCTTAGAAGAAGTGGTGGTGGAAAGTAATTTGGGGCATTAGTGTTTCATTAAATGCCAAGCTTACCTCTTGGTTGGTTCTCACTAGAAAATTCCTCACATGGCACTCTCTGCTCAAGTGGGGTTGGAATTTCTCTTTTGAATAGATATATATATATATATATATACACACACACACACACACACACACACATGGGACTTTGTTAAACTCCAAATGAAGTAAAAAAAACCATAAGTTAACTGAAACCATCAAGAGCACGTGGAAATATCAATAGTTCATATAATGGCTGAATTGATTAGAGGTACAATATTTGGTTTGTTACAGGGTTTCTCCTAAATGGTAGTCAATCCTTCATGTTCTTCCATCCCAGTGGGGTATAATTACTCTTTAATCATCAATTGTCTATTTATTTTACAATTTACATTAAAATTATGACAAAAAAATTGTAAATATACTTTTTTAAGGGTAAAAATCAGTTTAAAAAAAATGTAGTCCAACTTTTCTATGTTTTGGAGGTATTCACCACATATTTTCATGTCAAAGTTGCCTGAAATTGAGAAGAATTTTATTGGAATCACAAGTTTGACATATTCATCCATTTTGAAACCCATTTTGTGGAGGTGTGTATGAAGCCGTATTTTGCCTTTCTATACTGCATTTCTTACATATTTCCTCAAACCCATTCCTGCATAATTGTCTACCATTATTTGTCATCAATGAGTTGATTTTTTTCCCTATTTGATTCTCCACAACAGCTTGGAAATATTTATATTTACCAAAGATATTAGATTTCTTCTAGAGGAAATAAATCCATGTATACTAGAGAAATACTCTATGAATGAGACAAATGCATGGATTTTAATAGTGATGGAATAGGCACAAGCCTAACCACATCACTATCTACTAGCTCTAAAATTCCCTTATCTCTTGTAGAACCTATTGATAATATTACCCAATTTAGTTTACCTTAAATGCAATGTTCACGTAAATGAAAATCTACAGTGTATTCAAACATACCTTCAACCATACTTTTACTTAGTAATGCTCCAATTCCATTCTTTCCAATATGTCCCCATCTTTGATCCCACAACATTATCTTTCCTCCAAAGAGAATGAGGATTTGACTTCATCTCAACCCTCATGACAATGGAATCGTTACACCCATCACTGACAGTGCTTCCCAACAACTTGTACAAAGTTCTAGTTCAAAATCTCCTCAACAACATCGTTGTTCCTTGAAGACTCCTATAGGTTTTGCTTTCAAACACACTATTTACACTTTCATCACTCGTCCTGCTTATATATATTTTGTTTCTAGCTAGTCAGAGATTATGTAGAACAGTAGGAAGTGTTCTCATCCTTCCATCCTTGGGCATCAATCTGGCTTTGCCTCATCTTTGTGATCTTGTATATTTAGTCATATCTAAGGAAAATTTCACATGCATCATACCCTTCATATTCACAAAACCACTCCCTATGAAAAGTCATATGAAAGGAATCACATGAGCCGATTAGATATACATCATGGCCTACACGTGCGCTTGAAAAATCCAAGTACACATCCCCTCCTTTCTATGAGGAGTCCTTCTCTTCTTTGGAGGGACCATCATCAGATCCCTTCCCTCTATCAACACTTTTGGATCTACAATTATTCCTAAAATGCCATTCTTTACCACATTTCCAACATTTATTTATGAATTTTCCTAGAGATTTAGATCTTACACTCAAGGACTTATTTTTATTTCTAACCTATGAACATCCTTATATAGATAATTCATATGTGATATGAATTTCCATGCTTTTCTACTTCATATCCTCAAACAACAAGGATAATATCGTACAATTGAAACTTAAATTAATCCCAACACTACCTATGGCTACAACCAAACTATCCCTTGAGTCTAGCAAAGCGCATAGTAAACTAATACATTATATTCAGTTAAAAAAATTAATATCAATAGACAATAATTGATCTACCTCAATATTGAAGGCATTCAAATGCTTTGTCATTGAGTCTCCATCACTCATCCTCAAGTTGTACAACTTCTTCCATAGGAAAAGCTTATTTACCAAGGACTTAGATTGATACAAATCCCCTAACTTATCCCATAATCCATCGGTTATAGCTTCTCCTAAAACATTCAATAATATTTATTTTGTGAGAGACAACCAAATTGTGTTATTTTCTTTCTAATACAACTTCATCCAATATTTTGTTGAAATTATTGTAGGTGCATTACCTCGATCGACAACTATGCATTGATATTTTCTACAAAAATATCTTCAATGTTGAGCATCCACAACTCAAAAAAAATCCAATTAAGTTTCTCGACCTCTATTTTCAAACTACTCACCATTCCTTCCCAGCACAACAATCACCATTGTAGAACTCCCACTATGACAAGGTTTATCACAGATCCAAAATAACTGAATCCTTAGCCACAAAGTGTCATGTTAAAGTTAATAATTGCTATGATACCAAATGTAATTTTTAAACCTTTTATAGCAATGTAATGCACACATTTATTCCTATTAAACAAAAAAGTAAACAATGTCATTCACACATAATGTGTAAAGATTTACCCTGGAAACCCAAACTAGGAAAACTAATAAACTATTTAGATCCACACCGCTAATTTTTATCATAGTCAAACTTCAATATTTACAATGTGATTTATAAGATCCTATAGCATCCAAAACCCTAATCCATTGGCCTAGGTTAGGTTACAACCTTAATTTGTTAACTGGGACTTGAAAACCATGCGCAACAAAATTGACAAAAATGAAAAACATGTGTTGAAAATTGACAATAATAGATGCAAAAAACCACCCAATATTTTTCGAGTGCTCTACCCCTCTTGTGAGCCCATGTTGTTCTTAATTCATATGGATCATGATAGGGACTAGTCATGCAACAAATATAACACATAGCCAACAATTTTGGAAAGAATCCTCTTAAACTTTTTTTCCCTAATCTTTGTTAAGACTTTATTAAAAGAGGTATACAATGAGATTGGACAAAATTTGGAGGTTGTATTCATTCTACCACTGATTTTGTTGGATTTAAAAGAAAACTGAAGAATGAACTTTAAACCATTTTTTGCGTTGCCTCGATAGACTTAATAAAAGTGGGTGGGGAAGCTATCAAGTCTTGGAGCTTTTTCAGGGGCTGAGCCTTGTATAGCATTGATAATTTCATCCTCTATTACATTAATTAGATTTACATTCTCCTTGTGGGAGATTAAAGGAAGAATATTATCTAGCATTACCAAAGTGGAGATAGAATCAAACCCCTCTTGTTTGGAATAGAGAGACTCAAAGTGAATTCTAGCTATCCCTTTTATTGATAGAAAATTTCTCAACTTTGAGAAATATTCCAAGGAAATATATTTAACATTGTTTTATATTCCTTAGCTTTGGCTTGCTTTTGAAAAAATGAGGTATTCCTATTGCTAAATTTCATCCACGAGCTTTGAATTTTAAGATACCACATTTCCTCCTCAGATCTAAAATCTTTACATAGCTTGTGACATAAGATACTTTCTTCTTTCTGATGTCAGTTAGTGATGTTTTCCACTTCCATTCTCTCTGTGAGAGTTTCCAATTGATATCTTATTTTGGATTTTTCTTATTAGGGGAATGTATGAAAGTTTTTCCCATTCCTTTAGGGCTAGTTTTACATCTTTGAGTTTTTGCTCCCAAATTTGGATGTGAAATCCAATTACCCATTTGCTCCACTCTTCCAAGGCCTTGGGATCCTAGAGCCATAATGGATTGAAAATGAAGGGTAGAGGTCCAAACTCTAGGGTATCAAATATTTCCAAAGTAATTTATTTTCGATCATAAATGACCAATGGGATGATCTTGGAAGATATAATATTTTCTTGCAATAGAAGATCTCTCTAAATGAGAAATTTGTGTATCCTTGTTGTGATATGGCTTGGTTCAAGTATATTTTTGTTTCTTCAATTTTTCATCCATTAAATCCCAACCCATTATAAGTTCTTCCTTTTTTCCTCTAAAAGGATCTCTAACTATGCTTCCTCCTCCTTTTTCTTTGCTAACTAAAATCACATTAAAATCCCCATCTATGATGTCGTTTTTAGAAATTTTAGATCTTTCAAAACATGAAGAGAGAACTAGTAATATTCTTTTTCTTTGTAAGTTGTAGGTGTGTAAACATTAAAAATATTGTAACACTTACTTGATTATTGATGTATGATACATATTAAGACCCAAATTTGACTCTAGTGTGTAAATTCCAAAATGATATATGAGTTGTCCCAAAGGGTACAAATACCTACCAAAACCCCTTTGGAGTTAATTATGTTCCTTCACTTGTTTTCCATTGTAGTTTACCTATTTTCAATATTTGCATCTAAATTAGTCTTCTCGAGGAGGACAATAGTTAGTTTTACAATTTTAATAGATTTATAATTATTTATTATTTTAACTAGCTACATGTACCTCTACAATTCCAAGAGACTATGTTCATTATTTAATAGAGGATGCTTTGTGACTTCCACACCAAGATGGAGCACTTACTCTAGGATTCTTTACACTTTGGGATTTGACCCCTATATATTATTATATTGTCTTTTGGTTTGTTGTTTCTTAGCTTTGTTTTTAGTTGGTCTCTTGACTACCTCCTTTAGATTTCTCTCCTCCATTTCATCCTACTTCTTATCTTCTTCTTGTTGGAAAATGTAACTATGTTTGGTCTTCATTAATTTACTTGAGTCATCATGTAATGTACTTGTCAAGAGAATAAAGGAAAAAAAAATTATTATTATTGTGACTTATTAAAGCATGGGTTTCATGATTGGGTCACCTTGTTGTAGGTCAAAGTCCCCATTGAGGACTTATATGATTTATTCTAAGTCAATAGAGTCATTGTACTTTTAAAGAGACCCTTCTTGGGATTTTGAATCATGTAAAAAGGTTAAGTATTGAGTCAAATATGATTTATGTATCCTCCACACCAAGTCCACCTAGAAGAAGATCAAGTCGGCCTAAGGACCCTATTCGACCTCACATGGAGCCTATAAATACAAGTTCATCAAATTAATTTGGAGCATCATTCTCACACACAAGTTTGATATCTCTTGTAGCTAGGAAGAAGTGTGAAATTATCTTGTAACTGGGAAGAAGTGTAAAGTCTGTTGTCAGGAATCCGAAGTGAATGCAAGTTTGTGGAAGCCTAAGGAGAAAGGAAAAATTGAAATTTTGGTGCCTCTCTCTCTCTCTGTTTCATGGCCTGGATTGGAAGATCAAAGTCTCCTAAGTTTTGTTGTTGTCGGAAGTCGTCTGTTGCCGGAAGCTGCTACCTAGTCAAAGTTGTTGGAAGGGGTCTAACATCTGGGAATTTTACTTGGTGTGGAGGGAAGGTATTGTCTTGGTCTAGGGTGAAGAGTATCGAAGAATACTATTGAAAGGAATGATTTCTTGACTGGGGTTTCCCCTCGAAGGGGGTTTTTCCTTAGAATAGTGCCTACATCTGGTGTCTATTATTTTATGTGCTACTGCTTTGGTAATTGCTTGATGAACTAAAGGAAAGAAGATAAATAATTATAATAATAAGAAACATCACAATTAATTATCAAGTATAAGAAAATATTTTTAACTTTATGATTTTCTAACATGGTTTCAGAACTTTGGTGAAGAAGGAAGAAAATGGCAGTCGCAAGCACTTGATCAAGGAACCATTCAAAAGTACTATCTCGGGGAAGGATTCTACTATATTCAAGGAAGCTGTCTAACACAATCAAGGGAGAGAACAAATTTGAAGGGGCCTCTAACTACAGGTCCTGGAAGAAGAGGACTGGCCTAATCCTTGAAAATAACAAGGTATTGGACTTGGTCAAAGGAAAAGTAAAGAACCCTACATAGGATTCCAATGATGCTGACAAAGTGAAATGCAGAGAATTACAATTGGTGGCCATGACTCTGATGGTAGAAGGAATAAATGACAACAGTGTCCCATTCATAGCTAACATCGATCATGCTCAGGAAATGTATGAGGCATTGTCAAAGTTATTTACTATTAAGAGCATTGGTCAAGTCGCAAGTTTGAAGAATGAGCTAAGGACCACAAAGATGACTAAAGAAGACATTCTGGCAACCTTCTTTGTGAATATAGCTAGAATCAAGGATGATCTCTTGGCCATTGATGAAATTTTTCCATACAAAGAACTTGTGATCACTACCCTATTAGGAATACCACCTACTTGGGGTGCATTTGTTGCAAGTCTTAACAGTTGGAATGAAGCTTCCACTTTTGAAGAACTATGGATGGCCTGCATTCCAGAAGAATTGAGGATCTCTTTAGTTTATAATTCTAAAGGTGTTTCAAATGCCTACATTGTTCAACATAAAGGAAAGGGATCGAAGGGACCAAGGAAGAAAGTTGATACTTCCAAGATAGAATGATATCAATGCCATAAGAAGGGTCACTACAGTGATTGTCCCGACAATGCAAAGAATAAGAAGAGAGATAGAGATCATGTTAACTCTGTTGAGGAAGGAGACTCAAAGAAAGTCAAGCCCAAAGAATCTAGCATTAGGTACTTACACTACTAAGTCATTTTCTTGTAGATTTATATAACTTATTTTATATGTTTTAGAATTTATCGGTTTTTAACATATTCTGGAAAATACATCTTTATTATTTTTATAAGTTTGTAGGTATCCCTCAAGATTCGGAGGGAGCCCCCAACAACTCCTAAATATAAGTATATCATTTCCTTTCAGTTTTGCGTTCATGTATTCATTTAGTTTTGATTATATTAAATACTAATCACCATTATCCCTCTATTGTCTTGATTAGGAAAAACATCGGCAAGGAGTATGAAAGAGGACCTCTCAAGACAAGGTTGGTTAAGGAACAAAAGTATGCTTTAAATACATTGATTTCTTTATATTGAAAGGATTATTCATTTGATAATCTATTACTAACATTGTTATGTTTAGCTATATTGAATCATAGTGATTCTTTCTTTGGGTGATTCATCACTTGATAAATCTACCCACTCGGCTCATATTCTTAACTGATTTTGTAGAACCCTAGATAGGTTCTGGAAAACCCTAATTGAAGGGTATGCTAATGTGAATTTATGAAACCCTAAGTTGTTTAGGGATATTGTGAAATGCTATTTGAATTTTTATTGATGATGTCATGTTTGGGATTTCAGTATGATCAAGAAAACCTAACTTGTCAAAGTTGAATGATAAGGTCTAAAATCTTGAACCTTTGAAGTTTTGGTAATGTTGTGTTTGTTTTGTTTCTACATTGAAACCCTAACTCATTAGGGTATGGTGGAATGTGTGAGAAAGACCCTTTCAATGTCTTAGAAATGATTTTCTTGGTATGGGTGTGTTTTTCTGATCAAGCCCTAGTCTAATCAAGTGTATGTGTCTAACTCTTATTTGATATTTTTGTGAAGTTGGGTTTGACTAACACATGATATAAAATGTATTTGCATGATGAAATATAGGCATATATAGATATGATCTTTTGATTGAAACCCTAGATTGGTCTAAGTCAGATATATTAATGTTGTCATACATATGATATGCTTATGTATGATTATGAATTCCTATATATGTGTGCTAACCTAGCTTTTGATGGTCATAAGTTTTAGGATTTAATGGAAGTCCTTGTCTGAGATTCTAGGATAATGATATTTGTAAATCTAGGGTTTTGCAGCTAAATCCTAGTAGTAACATTATCTAGTATGTAACAATTTGAAATCTATTTAATGATTGTTGAGATTGTGAAAATCGAATTCTAGGGTTCTAGAGTTGAACCTTAGTAGAAGTAGAAACCTCTAATGTATGATGACAATATGATAATTTGAGATTTTTGTATGATTGTTGAAATCTGAGTTTTAGTTGTAATTGAAGATTGATTGAAAATATAGGGGTTGGAACTAACCCTAGTGGAAGTTGGTCATGATAATGACTAAATGGTGATTTACTTTGATTGATTCTTTTGTATGAAATCTAGGATTTGTATGAAGCCCTAGTAAGAAGTCTAACATATGAATTTTGAAAGGTTGTTGGATGCTTTATATTTGTTTGAATTATTTCTAGGTTTTATGTTGTAGGAAGGTATGTCATACCTTTGGAAGTAACATGGAAACCCTAGAAGGAATGAAAGCTATTATGAAGTAGTCTAAGGTTTATGACAAATTCCCTAGCAAGATGTTGAAGAGTACATGTCTCATGTTTGTAATTAAGTCTAGGTATCTAATATGTATAAAGTTGAAATGCTTCTATAATTCTGATATGGCTAACCTCATGCTTCTATATATTTGTTTGTACTTGCTATCTGAGTTGTGTAGGTACACAACCTTCAACTTGGTGAAGATGTTTGATGAAACAAGCATGATAAGGATGATAATAACTCTGATGAAATGATTGGAAGCCATGAAAGATTCGCTAATGAAAAAAATAAGAAGTTGGTCTCCCTGGTGAAGCATAAATAAGAGAGATCTCCCTAAGATTATGAGAGAGTCTGGATGAAGAGATCTTCCTAGTTGAGTGGGATGGCATAGCTTGGTTTTGATTAATGAATTTTGGAGGATATGTTGCCGCATGAAAAGTAGGAAAGGAAAGTATATGATTGAGGAATCTTTTGTCTAAGATTCAGTTGATATTCCTACGGAGTTGAGGAGCCCCAAATAGGACGTCCCCAGAGGTTTGTATGTGATTATGTACATGTGAAAGTATATTATTGATTGGGGTTGTGTTTGTACAGGTGAATCTCTTGGAAGTTTTGATAGCATATTGGTTACCAATCAGTTTGATTGGGAGAGATTGGTCATACTTGATCTGTTGGATAAAGGGGTGTTGAGGCTTTGTGAGTGAAGAATTGACTAGGAATACATCTCGCCGGCACTTTGTGTTGATGTCTGGGTCCCGAAGTTGGAAAGGTGGTGTTGGTTATTGAGCTTTGTTTTGACTATACACCTAGATTTTTGGGTTGGTTCTTAGCAAGTAAGCCTGATGGTACCTAGAGATGTTGAAAGATTGAGTCCATATTAGTCCCACATGGATAGATTACCCTAGTCAGGAATCTATTCTGTGGCATTGCGGTGCCTAAATTGTTGAGAGACCAATGGATATATTTCCCAAGTCAGGAATCTAGTTTGTGCCATTGTGATGCCTAAATTGTTGAGAGACCACTTGGATAGATTTCCCTAGTCAAGAATCTAGTCCATGGCATTGTAGTGCCTAAAGTTCTTCATGGTTCATATAGTTTGAGATCTTCCATTGTATTTATACATTATGAATACCTCCCTAGTTAAGAGGGGGTGTTGGAAAATCTAACTATGTTCGGTCTTCATTAATGTACTTGAGTCATCATGTAATGTAATTGTCAAAAGAATAAAGAAAAGAATTTTTATTATTATTATTGTGACTTATTAAAGCATGGGTTTCATGCTTGGGTCACCTTGTTTTAGGTCAAATTCCCCATTCAAGACTTCTAGCATTTATTCTGAGTTAGTATGAATGGGTGACCCAAGATGGAATGTTAAAATTTGGGTTATGATTGATGGAACCATTACTTTAGTGGAAAAGATTGGATATTATTGAGAAATGCTTTGAAATCTATTGGTTAGTGAACTTATACCTCCATATTCATGTCATACTGGAGATAAGTTAAATTTCCATGGTTCTAAGCCAAAATAATTGGTTTAAATAACATCTCAACTACCTAAATTTGATCATTTATTTTCTATGAACGAGAAGAGGCTTAAGGAATTGAGGTTGATGGAGCTAATATTATAATTGTTTTAGTGGTAGATTTTATTGTCTATGGTGTTTTTTTGCAGATAAAGAACTTGGATTTTCCACGATGGTGTATGAGATTTGTCGACGTTTCGAATCCAAAATAGGATCCATCCTTGAGACAATGGTCAAAAAGAGAGAGGTAGAGAAAATGTATATGTATAAATGTAAATGTATATATATGAGTGTAAATGAATAGGTATAAATAAAGAAATGGTCGGCAGATAAAACCACAACCTATTTTTTTTAACATTATTATTGTAAGAATTATATATTAAAATAAATTAGTATTAATTTATAATCTCAAAATAATATATCAATATTAACATTAATATTAATATAATATAGTTACTAGTAATTAATATTAAAATATACAATCTAAAAATATATTAACTACTAATACTAAAATCCATAATCTAAATATATTAATTAATAAATACTAAAACTTATATTCTAAAAATATATTATTATTATTATTATTAATATATTATAACAAGGGAAATACTTGCATTTTATAGGAAAATCAACTTTTTCAATTTAAGGGTTATTAGGTTACCTATTTTGTATTATTTGTACTAGTATAACTAGTGTTTATTAGATTATGATCCACATATTTGTCATGAGCTTGTCCTTTTATAAATATTTGCATAATGCATGATATTTTTACCCTGCTAATTATATATGTAATTAAACTACTTTCATTCGTGGTTCAATATTTATGTTAAATAATAGCCTTCCACAGTGGTTTTGTTGAATACAATTTGATGTTAAATGACATTCGTAGTGTAGAAGGGGAACATTGAGAAGTACTTTTTGTTAGAATTTTTGTTAAATGAGATACAATTCCATGTCTCATGAGTGTTGTTAATCGACAACCATCCTCTTGGGGAATTAGTTCTGCAGTCACATTAGGTCAAATGTTCAACTGCGGTGACTTGGTGAAAATGTTCACTAAAATATAGTTTCATTCACATGATAAAATAAGATAAATTTTCCCTCTACCAATGCCAAGACACTTCGTATTGTAAATTATGTTTTGAATATTTATATAATGTGGGTTTTTTAATGTATAGTTTTTTTTAGAATGTGTAGAGGCGGGAATATGTATGGAGGTGTAGAAGTGGAGATGTGTGCGGAAGGGGAACATGAGGGAGGGAAAGTAGTTGATGTTAGACTGTTAAATGACATATAAATTCCTATCTCGCGATTCTTGTTAGTCAGCAGTTGTCAACATTTTTAAAGGATGTATCATGACTTCGTCCTGGGGAATAAGTTCCACATAATTCCCCGGTAAGATTGTGTGAAGTGTTCAGCCTAGTTAACTTGGTCAATATCCGGATGGTTCGAATGGTGTACAAAGGTAGCAATATGTATAGAGGTGCAGAAGTGGAGGCGTGCAAAAGGGGAAGATGCACAAGGGAAAATAGTTTAGTGTTATACTTTTTTAAATGAAATATAAATCTTTGTCTCATGAGTCATGTTAGTTAGCACCCATCCATAATTTTAAATGATGCAATATCGAGTTCGTACCAAGGAATTACTTCTTCAATGATGTTATGCCATGTTCGGAATGGTTGAATTTGTCAATGGAAAATCCCTTACATGGTAGATATCGTGTTATTTCCTTTTGTAGTGGGTTTTATTGAATATAAATCAATCTTAATGGACATATGTGGTGCAAAAGGGGAACATGGGGAAGTACTTGGTGTTATAATTTATGTTAAATGACATATATTTCCCCATGTTGCGAGTGTTGTTAATTGGCATCCATCAACAATTTTAAACGATTCATTATGACTTCCTTCCATGGTCACATTGTGTCGAATGCTCGACCATGGTGACTTGGTGATAGTTCACCAAAATATCTTTTCATTCACAAGATAAAATAAGATAATTTTGACTTCTGTTAATGCCAATATGCTTACCGTTGTATATTGTGCTTTGAATACTTATATAATGTGGGTTTTTTAATATGTGGATTTTTAAAAAGTGTGTGGAGGAAGGAATATGTATGAAGGTGTAGAAGTCGAGATGTGTGCGGAAGGGTAACATGGAGGGAAATTAGTTATTGTTAGACAGTTAAATGACATATGAATCATAGTCTTGTGAGTCCTATTAGTCAGCAGTCATTGGAAATTTAAAAGGATGCATTATGACTTTGTTTTGGGGAATTAGTTCCACGTAATTCCTTGGTCATGTTGTGTGAAGTGTTCGGTTGGGCTAACTTGTTCAATGTTTGAATGCTCTGGATGGTGTACAATGGCTAGAATATGTATGGAAGTGTGGAAGTGGAGGTGTGCAAAAGGGGGAACATGCACAAGGGGAAATAGTTGGGTGTTAGACTCTATTAAATGACATATAAATACTAAAACCTATATTCTAAAAATATATTATTATTAATAATATATTATAACAAGGGAAATAACTGCCTTTCAAATTAGTATAGGAAAATCAACTTTTTAAATTTAAGAGTTATAAGGTTACTTATTTTGTATTGTTTGTACTAGTATAACTAATATTTATTAGATTATGATCCAAATATTTGTCAGAGCTTGTCCTTTTTATAATTATTTGCATAATGTGTGATCTTTTTACCCCGCTAATTATATATAAAATTAAACTACTTTTGTTTGTGGTTCAATATTATGTTAAATAATAGCCTTCCATGGTGGTTTTGTTGAATATAATTTGATGTTAAATGAAATTCGAAGTATGGAAGGGGAACATTGGGAAGCAATTTTATTAGACTTTCTGTTAAATGAGATAAAATTCCTTTTCTCGTGAGTGTTGTTAGTTGGAAACCATCCTCTTGGGGAATTAGGTATGCAGTCACATTATGTTGAATGCTCAACCATGATTACTTGGTGAAAATGTTCACAAAATTATCTTTTCATTCACAAGATAAAATAAGACAAATTTGTCTTCTGTCAATGCCAAGATGCTTCATATTGTAAATTATGTTTTGAATATTTATATAATGTGGTTTTTTTAATGTGTGGTTTTTTAAAAAGTGTGCGGAGGTAGGAATATGTATGGAGATACAAAAGTGTAGATGTGTGCAGAAGTTGAACATGTGGGAGGGAAAGTAGTTGATGTTAGACTGTTACATGACATATAAATTCCTTTCTCGCGAGTCTTGTTAGTCAGTGGTCATTAAAATTTTTAAAGGATGCATTATGACTTCGTCCTAGGGAATCAGCCTGGTTAACTTGGTCAATTTCGGGATGGTTCGAATGGTGTACAAAGGTAGCAATATGTATAGAAGTGCAGAAATGGAGGCATGCAAAAGGAGAATATGCACAAGGGAAAATAGTTGAGTGTTAGACTATGTTAAATGAAATATAAATCTTTGTCTCATGAGTCATGTTAGTTAGCGCTCGTCCATAATTTTAAATGATGCATTATCAATCTCATACCAGGGAATTACTTCTACAGTGATGTTATTCCATGTTCAGATGGATTGACTTTGTCAATGGCAAATTCCTCAGATGGTATATATCGTGTTCTTGCCTTCTGCAATGGGTTTTGTTCAATACAAATGAATGTTAAATGGCATTCGTGGTGAAAAATGGGAACATGGGTAAGTACTTGGTGTTATACTTTATTTTAAATGACATATATTTCCCCATCTTGTGAGTGTTGTTGGTCAGCATCCATCGAAAATTTTAAATGATGCATTATGACTTCCTTCCATGGAATTAGTTCTGTGGTCACATTGTGTCGAATGCTTGACCATGGTGACTTGGTGATAGTTCACCAAAATATTTTTTCATTCACAAGATAAAATAAGATCATTTTTCCTTCTATTAATGATCTGGATCTTGGGGGTAGGCCCCCAAGATCTAAAAAATTGAAATGGATCTTGGGGGGAGAGACCCCCAAGATCTGAAAAACTGAAATTCCATAAGAAAAGAGGAGAACACAAAATAAAAAAACAACAAAGAAATTTTTTTTATTAAAACAGATAATAACTGTAAAGGCTACATTGTGGTTGACAATATATCCTTTTACAAAATACGACTTGTCACTTATAGCCTTTTTTTGTCACAGTATCGCAAGTAAATTCCATAGGTAGGTAAATACCATGGGTGAATGAATATCATGGGTGGATGTCACTTACAATACCATGGGTAAATTCCATGAGTGGATAAATACCATGGGAGGATGAATACCAAGGGTCGATGTGACGTACAATACCATGGGTCAATGAATACCATGGGTGGATGTCACTTACAATATCATGGGTAAATTCCATGGGTGGATAAATACCATAGGTGGATGAATACCATGGGTGGATGCAACTTACAATACCATGGGTAAATTCCATGGGTGAATGAATGCTATGGGTGGATGAATACCATGGGTGGATGCCATTTTCCATTAGGATCAATTAATGCCAAGATGCTTAGCATTGCAGATTGTGCTTTGAATACTTATATAATGTGGGCTTTTTAATATGTGGTTTTTTAAAAAGTGTGTGGAGGCAGGAATATGTATGAAGGTGTAGAAGTGGAGATGTGTGTGGAAGGGGAACATGGAGGGAAATTAGTTATTGTTAGAATGTTAAATGACATATAAATCATAGTCTTGTGAGTCCTATTACTCAGCGATCATTGGAAATTTAAAAGGATGCATTATGACTTCATTTTGGGGAATTAGTTCAACGTAATTCCTCGGTCACATTGTGTAAAAGGGGGAACATGTGCAAGAGGAAATAGTTGGGTGTTAGACTATATTAAATGACATATAAATACTAAATAATGTATTCAAAAATATATTATTAATAATAATATATTATAACAAGGGAAATATTTGCCTTTTAAATTAGTATACGAAAATCAACTTTTTAAATTTAAGGGTTATAAGGTTACTTATTTTGTATTATTTGTACTGGTATAACTAATGTTTATTAGATTATGATCCACATATTTGTCATGAGCTTGTCCTTTTTATAATTATTCGCATAATGTGTGATCTTTTTACCCTGCTAATTATATATGTAATTAAACTACTTTTGTTTGTGGTTCAATATTTATGTTAAATAATAACCTTCCATGGTGGTTTTGTTGAATATAATTTGATGTTAAATGACATTCGTATTGCAGAAGGGGAACATTGGGAAGTAATTTTTGTTGGAATTTCTGTTAAATGGGATACAATTCCCTATCTTGTGAGTGTTGTTAGTTGGCAGCCATCCTCTTGGGGAACTAGTTCTGCGATCACATTATGTCGAATGCTCAGCCACAGTGACTTGGTGAAAATGTTCACAAAAATATTTTTTCATTCACAAGATAAAATGAGATAAATCTGTCTTCAGTCAATGTCAAGACACTTCGTATTGTAAATTATGTTTTGAATATTTATATAATTTTGGTTTTTTAATGTATGGTTTTTTAAAAAGTGTGCAGAGGCAGGAATATGTATGGAGGTGCAAAAGTTGAGATGTGTGTGGAAGGGGAACATGTGGGAGGGAAAGTAGTTGATGTTAGACTGTTGAATAACATATAAATTCCTATCTCCTGTGTCTTGTTAGTGAACAGTCATCGACATTTTTAAAGGACGCATTATGACTTCGTCCTAGGGAATTAGTTCCACATAATTCCCCGGTCACATTGTGTGAAGTGTTCAGCCTGGTTAACTCGGTCAATGTCAGGATGGTTCGAATTTTGTCCAAAGGTTGCAATATGTGTAGAGGTGTAGAATTGGAAGCATGCAAAAGGGGAAATTCACAAGGGAAAATAGTTGAGTGTTAGAATCTGTTAAATGAAATATAAATCTTCGTCTCATGAGTCATGTTAGTTAGCGCCCGTCCATAATTTTAAATGATGCATTATCGAGTTCATACCAGGGAATTACTTCTACAATGATGTTCTTCCATGTTTGGATGGATTGACTTTGTCAATGGCGGATGCCTCAGATGGTAGCTATCGTGTTCTTGCCTTCTGCAGTGGGTTTTGTTGAATATAAATGAATGTTAAATGGCATCCGTGGTAAAAAAGGGGAACATGTGGAAGTACTTGGTGTTATACTTTCTGTTAAATGACATACATTTCCTCTTCTTGTGAGTGTTGTTAGTCAGCATCCATCGAAAATTTTAAACGATGCATTATGACTTCCTTCCATGGAATTAGTTCTACGGTCACTTTGTGTCGAATGCTCGACCATGGTGACTTGGTGATAGTTCACCAAAATCTCTTTTCATTCACAAGATAAAATAAGATAATTGTGCCTTCTATTAATGCCAAGATGCTTAGCGTTGTAGATTGTTCTTTGAATACTTATATAATGTGGGTTTTTTTTTAAAGTGTGTGGAGGAAGGAATATGTATGAAGGTGTAGAAATGGAGATGTGTGTGGAAGGGAACATTGAGGGAAAGTAGTTAGTGTTATATTGTTAAATGACATATAAATCATAGCCTTGTGAGTCTTATTAATCAGCGATATTTGGAAATTTAAAAGGATGAATTATGACTTCGTCTTGGGGAATTAATTCCACGTAATTCTTTGTCACATTGTGTGAAGTGCTCGATTTGGCTAACTTGGTCAATGTTTGAATGCTCCAGATGGTGTACAACGACAAGAATATGTATGGAAGTGCGGAAGTGGAGGTGTGCAAAAGGGAGAACATGCGAAAGGGGAAATATTTGGGTGTTAGGCTTTGTTAAATCACATATAAATATCCATCTCGTGAGTCTTGTTAGTCAGTGACCTTCCACAGTTTTAAATGATTCATTATCGAGTTCATCCCAGGGAATTAATTTCGCGGTGATGTTATGTCAAGTGTTTGGCCATGCTAACTTATTCATTGGTGGGATGCATCAGATGGTAGATAACATGCGCTTTATTTGTCACATCCTGTTAGACACTGATGCCCCACAATTTTAAATGATGCATTATCAATTTCATCCCAATGAATTTTATGCACTAAGTATTTCTAAAGGCATGTCTTTACATAAGCACCACGACGTGAACATAAACAATTTCCTTGTTTGTAATCATAGTAGCTAGCATGTAAGAAGTGTGGATAATACTAAAGTATTTGTCGAGAACAATGATGCACATAACATAGGGATGTGTGGAAAACAAGACACGGTGCAATATGGGTTATTTTGTATACATTAATAAAATCAGGCTTAGCAACCAATAGAGCCATAAAAGCAAGAACTCAAATTAGATTTAAAATTAATACTATATATGGACCACATATGTGAGACACAAAACTCTTTTCAAATGTTTATATTCATATCGATCAAAAAAGCATTAGATATAATATATAACCTAAGATTAATGCTTGGAAAACTTATGGTTCCATTGAAATTGTAAAATTTCATGTTATTGAGAATCCACATATTAGGAAAACGATTGTTGAGATGTTTTGTTTGCATTTTACAAATGATATATGTAGAAGCTTTGGGAAGAAGTCTTGAAGATGATCCTTTGAAAGGGTATAATATAGCTTGGAAAACCCATGGTCAATTAATACTTATGTTTATAGTCATAGGCTTCAGAGCCATACAACATTTGATACAAAATGTTATGTAAGAATTCTTTGCATCATTCATGAACAAACTCAGAATATACAAAATATACTAGACTATACTTTAATAGAGTAATCAAGGATGTCAAATCATTTTCATGTCGACAATGATATTGTCCATCAAAATTATAAAGGTTCCAGTTATTAAGAATCCATGTAATAGCAAAACAATCTTTGAGATGTTTTTTTTGTGTTTTGAAAATGATATCTGAAGAAGGTTTGGGAAGAAGACTTGAATAAGATCCTTTGAAAGGGTGCAATCTAGCTTGCCATCTGCATCCTTGATTCTACATTGAAAATTGTGTTCATAAGAAAATAAATTCTTGTTAGCACAATGTGTGCATTAAAAGACGTTATCTACTGGATAGTCCATTGTTCTAATTAGTTATTTACACACGTTGTAGAATGGCTTATATGGCAGGAAGAACATATCAGTTGGTTTGAGGATTCTAGTAATTTGCAGTAGTTTGTTTGGGAATCAACATACAATTTTTTTAGATTTATGGTGCATAAACAATGTAAGGAAAAGAAAAAAGAGTAGTAGAAGGATCATATAGTTTCCAAAGAAAGAATAGAAAAAAACCATATAAAAAATTAAAATGAAATTGAAAATTTTCCTAAATATTTGTATTTTACAAAGTCTGTAAATAAGATTTAAGGTTATAAAAAGTCAAAATGCAATAAAAAATTTGCCTGGACATTTGTTTTTGTGAGATTATGTAAATAAGATTTCGTTGATGCATCGTTAAGTGAATCAAATAATTGCAATGATACCAAATGTAAGTTTTAATCCTTTTATAGCAATGTAATGCACACAATTATTCCTAATAAACAAAAAAGTAAACAATGGAAATCACACATAATGCGTAAAGATTTACCCTCGAAACCAGGAAAACTAATAAACTATTTAGATCCACACCTCTAATTTGTATCATCATTAAAATTCACTATTTACAATGTGATTTATAAGATCTTACAACATCCAAAACCCTAATCCATCGGCCTAGATTAGGTTACAACCTTAATTTGTTAACTAGAACTTGAAAACCATGGGTTAAAACCATGCGCCACAAAATTGCCAAAAGTGAAAAACATGTGTTGAAAATTGACAATAATAGATGCAAAAGACCGCCCAATTTTTTTCAAGTGATTTACCCCTCTTCTAATCCCATGTTGTGCTTAATGCATATGGATCATGTTAGGGACTAGTCATGCAACAAATGTAACACATACCCAACAATTTTGGAAAGAATTCTCTTCAACTTGTTTTGCCTAATTTTTGTTAAGACTTTATTAAAAGAGTTATACAATGAGATTGGAAAAAATTTGGAGGTTGTTTTCATTCCACCACTGATTTTGTGGGATTTAAAAACAAACTGGAGCATGCAGTTTAAATCAATTTTTATGTTGTCTCAGTAGACTTAATAAAAGTGGGTGGGGAAACTATCAAGTCTTGGAGCTTTGTTAGGGAATAAGGCCCATATAGTATTGTTAATTGTATCCTCCTTTATTACTTTAATTAGCTCTACATTCTCCTTGTCAGAGATTAAAGGACGAATATTCTCTAGCATTACCAAAGTAGAGATAGAATCAACCCCTCTTGTCTGGAATAGAGACACTCAAAGTAAATTCTAGTTATTTCTTTTATTGATAGAAAATTGCTCAACTTTGAGAAATATTCCAAGGAAATATCTTTAAAATTGTTTTATATTCCTTAGCTTTAGCTTGCTTCTAAAAAAAGGAGGTATTCCTATCCCTAAATTTCATCCACGAGCTTTAAATTTCAAGATACCAAATTTCCTCCTCGAATCCAAAATCTTTATGTAGCTTGTGACATAGGATACTTTCTTCTTTCTGACGTCGATTACTGATGTTTTCCACCTCCATTATCTCCATGAGAGTTTCCAATTGAGATCTGTTAGCTCTGCTATTACTTTTAACATTTGAAGGACAAATGCAGGCCTGATTGGGTTGTTGATGATCAAAAAAGGGGGTCACAGCAGTTGGTTTTCTTTCCTCCTTCATTTTCTTTATAACTCTATAACTTCTGCTACCTCCATTTCCTCCTCCTCCTTCAATTTTTCTACGATTCCCATAATTTCCCGCTATCCCTGTTTTACTCCAATATTTAGTATAAACCTTGATTTCTTTAGCTCCCAAGCGCCAAATTTAAGCTGTCATACAACCGCAGTCATATAACCTCCGAAGCAAGCGCTATCCGCCAATTCAGTGTGTTCCCCTGTGTGAGCCCCTTTTTAGTTAACCCCACGGAGCTAAGGTTTTAAACTATATAACCGTGTGCTCTTACAAAGTCCCTGGCCCGCGGCTTTCCCTGTCACATCAGTCCTGTTAAACCCCGTTCAGTTCTCTGTTGTCCGATCATTTGCCACATGATCCGACATTGTTCGCACCTCCCGCCGCTGAAACCTGCCCGCGCGTTAACTCGCGATCGCGGCGGTTTTCCTCCTATCCCATCGTCCACGTGTCGACTTCTTATTGTGATCATGCGAGTGTGTACGTATACCACTCACCTCCGATAAGCGGTGCAAGGGATACCGCTTACTGCCCGTACTCCGTTCCCCACACGTTAATGTTCACACACCTCTGCCGCCCGATAGCCGTCGGATCTGCTTGACTGCGATCCGACAGCCCATGTTCGAATAGGCTCTAGTGCCTCCTTCCTTCTCCTATTGTGTCATATTTGTAAATCCTTCAATCCTATCCCAAGTTGTTCTTAAGGGGGGATGTTAGGATATTCCGACACATAGGAAATAGTTAAGTACAACTTGGTCTAGTATAGAGTTAGGTATAGAGTTAGGTAAAGTGTGTTTCTGTACCTTGTACATTTTGTAACTTACAATCCGACGGTCATGATATGTAGTGATCTGACGGTTCATTCTCTCCTCGGTATTACCGACACTTGATCTGTGGCTTGACACCCGATTGGTCCATGATTTCTATTTAAAGCGCATGGAGGGTCATTTGTAGGGTAATCCATCTATGAGAGAAAGATATGTAAATTTTCATTCTTTTATTAATAAATTGCCTGAAGTGGCCGCGTTGGCTCAGGGCGTGGACTGTTTCCCTCTTTGAGGGTTTTAACCACGTCAAAATACTGGTGTATTGATCTGTGATATGTTTGTGAGCGGTGTCCTTTGGTGTTCTGTCTGAGGAACTTACCCTGTAAATTCCTACATGGTATCAGAGCTATTTGAGGGCCGCGTCCGTTGGTGATCCAAATCTGAAGTCGGTAGAACTGCATCCGACTGTCATTTCCTAGATCTATTGTTTCTGACTGCTTTCAGACTGAGAGGACTGCTCTATTGTGTTGGGAGCATCTGTTCCAGTGAGGAACCCCTTTCGTTTCACGTGAAAAGGTTTCCGGTAGCCCTAGCTGCGTCATTTTTAAGATCTGGAGGTATACAGTGTTTATTTGCAGTTTACAGTTATTTTCTCTCTGTTTATTTCGGTTTCGGTTTATTTAGCTTTTTTTTATTACCAGATCTATACCTTTCATTTCTGCGTATGCTCTTTGCCCTGCGACTCTGTGTGATCTGGGCAAATCAGAAACGCTAAGGAAGGATTTTTCTCATGTGTATGCTCTTTTCCACTGCGCCTTAGTGTGATCTCGGAAAATCAAAAACATTGAGGAAAATATTTAGTTTCCAGCTAAAGCTAACTTTGAGCCGCAAGGTTCATTTTTGAATATATCTAGTTTCCAGCTAAAGCTAACTTCAAGCCGCAAGGTTCGTTTTTTTTTGTATGTCCGTGTTGGGTTTTGTGTTTTTTGTACCCCCCCCCTCTCTCTCTCTCTCCCTCTCTCCCTCTCTCTCTCTCTCTCAAACTTTTTGTATAGCTCACTTGGTGCAAAGCTAATTTATGAGAGTAGAGGTCTTGGGTTCAAGTCTCCATTTTGTGGGGGGCGGATTTTTCATTTCCGCACATTCCCGCACTTCGTCGGCGACTTCATCAAAAAAAAATTTCAAAAAGCCATAACTTCTTCATCCGGAAGCTGTTTTCAGAACCGTTTTTTTTTAAACGGCCTAATTTTTTGAGATCTTTCCATTGGTACACTTAGTTTTAGCATCTATAGCTTCAGTTTTTTTTTAAATGGAAATCCCATGCCAAGTTATTCTTGACAGCACCAACTACTTCCAATGGTGGTCCTACATTGTGGATTTACTTAGAAGTAAAGGTCTTTACAGAATAGCCACAGGCCAAGAGACCAAATCGAAAGATGAAGACAAGGCAGCTAAATTGGAAAATAGGCAAGACCAAGCACGTGGGTTGATAGGGATGTCTATTTCTCCAGATATTAGATTCCATATTGCAAAACTTGATACTCCTGATGAAGCACTGCAACAGATTACTAAAGTCTTTGGAATTAAAAATGAACTTAAAGCCCATCAACTTGAAAATGAATTGCTTACATTGGACCCCAATAACTTTTCTTGCATTGAAGATTTTTTGTCCAAGTTCAAGACCCTTAGACTTCTCTTGGAAGGTGTTAAGGTTAAGAAAGAAGATAGTAGCCTTATCTACTCCATTCTTACTAAGTTGGGACCAGCCTATTCTGTGTTTGTTTCCACCTTCCATTCTACAATAGAAGCCTTCATTTCTCAAGGACAAACCTACAAGTCCCCTTCCTTTGATTCCTTTTGTGATTCTTTAATAAGAGAACAAGAAAAACTCTTACACCTTGATTGGAATAGATTGGAATAGATAGAATGAGAACATATTTACGATTGTAAGGAAATCCATTTTATGGTATTGTGCACCAGAAAAAAATTTCGTTCATGGAATCATTTGCGTAAGGGAATGAAGGAAATTATCAAATCTGTAATTGACTATGCCTAGATCTCAGAGAAATGACAATTTTATTGATAAGACCTTCACAATTGTAGCAGATATATTATTGCGAATAATCCCGATGGCTCCGGGGGAGAAAGAAGCATTTACCTATTACAGAGATGGTGTGATTTGATATTTTTTCCGTTCTTCTTTTTTGGGGAAAGAAAAGGTAAGGTATTCGGGAATAAAAATTGGGTAAAATAAAACTTACGCTCAGGAGCCATTAACCACTCGGCCATCTCTCCCGGGGACAACTTCTATTCTACCCCTTCGTATAATCCCTAACTATATGCATAAAGTCGGGTCGATACCAACTATACCTGTGACATATGATGATTTTTCATCATCTGGAATGGAAAAAAAAGAAACGAATTTCCCTCTCCTCTCACACTCAAATATCAAATTGAAAAAGTTTGAAAGCTCGATCAATTTATGGTCAAATCCTTTCCATAGTGCATTTGATCAGAATTGAAAATTGGGGATCGGATGGTATAGTCTATTGGAAACTCTTCTAAGAAAGCGTTAGCCGCCCAGCAGCAACCAAATCCAAAGAATCTTGTATCCTAAAAAGAATGGTCCTAAACCAAACAAGGGTCCTAAGCAATTTCAGCCTCAAAATGAAAAATCATTTCAACAAAATGATAAGACAAAAAAAAACAAAGGGAAGAACACTGATAGACATTGCAACTTTTGTAATCGAGATGGCCACTTAGAATCCAAATGCTTTAAGAAGATGGAAGCCTTGGAAGGAGCAATGAAGAAGCATAACATCCATTTGGAGCACTCTTCAACTTCAACTTCATCTTCAGGAAGGGCACTTTCTGCATGTGGTTGTCAAGCATCTCGGTCTGGCTATGCACTAAATGTATCTTCTTCTTCTCATTCTCATGAGTGGCTCATTGATTTTGGAGCTTCTTATCACATGGCAAAAAACAAAGCCATGTTTTCTTCTTTAAATGATTGTAACACCAAAAGTATATATGTTGGTGATGATAGATCTCTTAGTGTTGTAGGGACTGGAACTGTTCATCTAGACAATGGTCAGTTTAACGATGTATTATGTGTTCCAACCTTATCCTGCAACCTTTTATCTGTATATCAGATAACCCATTCAGGTGAAGGTAAAATCGTTGAATTTTCACCTCACGATGTTGTAATTAAGGACCTAAGAGATCCTAGACAGATTTTAGCTACTGGCATTGCTGATGATTCTACAAGGTTGTATAAGTTTGACAACTTTGGGTCATCAAATCTTCCCTCAGTATTTGTTGCTCATAATGATGAAGTGAGCAAATTTTGGCATGATCGATTTGGTCACTTAAACTATCGCTCTCTTCAGAATCTATGTAAATAAAATATGGTGACAGGTCTTCCAATGGTATCTTGCAAAGACGGTGTTTGTTCCGGATGTGTACTCGGAAACATCATCGGGACAGTTTTGAAAAACATGCCTCTTGGCACGCCTCAGCCCCTTTACAGCTCGTGCATAGTGATTTATGTGGTCCACTTCCAGTTGCTTCATTCTCTGGCTACAAGTATTTCTTAACTTTCATTGATGATTTCTCCAGACGCACTTGGGTATACTTCTTAAAACTCCAGAGTGAAGTATTTAACATGTTCTTGGCCTTTAAGGCCTTTGTTGAAAAACAATCTGGACATCAAATTCTTAAGCTAAGATCTGATAATGGCGGAGAATATGTTAAAAACACATTCATCAACTTTTGCACTGAGAATGGAATTCAAATGCAACATATTCTTCCATATACTCCACAACGAAATGGTGTAGCTGAAAGGAAGAATCGCACCTTAAAGGAAATGGCCAATTGTATGCTTCAATCTAAAGGACTTAGTCTTAATTATTGGGCAGAAGCAATTAACTGTGCAAATTACATAATAAATTGCACTCCTACTAAGGTTTTAAAGAATATCACTCCAGAAGAAGCATGGAGCTCAAACAAACCAGATGTAAGTCACTTTCGTGTTTTTGGAAGTGAAGCATGGGCCCATATTCCAGATGAGAAACATAAAGCTTTAGAACCAAAGAGTGAAAAATGTATTTTTGTTGGATATTTTGAAGATTTCAAAGGATATAGACTTATTGCACTTAAGTCCCAAAAATGTTATCATTAGAAGAGATGTAAAGTTTGATGAAAATATATCGGCCTGCGAGCCTAGTTCGGCGGATGTGCCACCTCTCCCTATCTATTCTACTTTTGAAAATATTTCTTCTTCAGATGATGAAAGCAAGGATGAAAATCCTCCCCCACCTTCTCAGGATCCTCCTTCAGCTCCTCAGCTTCCAAAATGGGTCCGTGCTACTCGGGATGCAGCAAGTGATCTTGCCGGTGATCCTACAGATCAGCGACGTACACATTCTCAGTTCAAGAGAGCCTCTTCTTTACTGGCTCAAGCTTCAGTGAATTATGATCCTGACACCTTTGCAGAAGCTTAAGGCCATCCAGATTGGGAAGCAGCTATGAATGAAGAATATCATTCATTATTGGCAAATGATACATGGGATCTTGTTCCTCTACCAAAGGGATGAAAACGTGTTAGATGCAAATGGGTTTACAGAACCAAGTATGGACCAGATGGGAAAGTTGATAAACATAAAGCTCGTCTTGTTGCTAAGGGTTTTTCACAAGTCGAAGGCATTGACTACACTGAAACCTTCTCCCCTGTTACCAAAATGAACTCTATCCGCCTTGTTCTTTCCCTTGCTACTTCTTTCAAATGGGAAGTCCATCAGATGGATGTTAAATCCGCCTTCTTGCATTGGGACTTGCATGAAGAAATCTATATGGAAAAACCTATTGGATTTATACAAACGGACTCCAGCCTTGTATGTCGACTTAAGAAATCCCTTTATGGTCTCAAGCAAGCTCCTCAAGCTTGGTATGCCAAAATGGATAACTTTCTTTTAGAATCTGGCTTCTCTAGGTGTCATTCTGACAATACTGTCTACACCAAGAAAGTGGGAAAGTCTCTTATCATTCTTGTTCTTTATGTTGATGATCTTATCCTGACTGGTAGTTATCCCAACCTTATAAACGATGTGAAGTCTAGCCTTAAAAGGAAGTTTGAAATGACAGACTTAGGACACTTACATTATTTTCTCGGTCTTCAAGTCTTGCAATCCAAGGAAGGTATTTCCCTTTCTCAGTCCAAGTATGCCTGTGATATTCTACGCCAATTTCACATGGAAGATTGTAAGCCAGCCCCTTCTCCCTTTCAGTCTGGAGTCAAACTTTCTGTCACTTGTACTTCTCCTGAAGTTAATGCTACCTTATACCGTCAACTTGTAGGAAAAATTTTGTATCTAACCCATACTCGTCCTAACCTTTCCTTTATTGTTGGCCTTGTTGCTCGGTTTATGCAAAACCCACGTGAAAGTCATTGGAAAGCAGCTAAAAGAATACTTTGTTATGTTCGAGGTACAGTTCAGTTTGGGATTCATTACAGTGCCGAAGCATCTCCTCTATTGGTTGGTTTCACTGATTCCAATTGGGCTGGTGACCCTGATGATCAGAAGTCTACTGCAGGTTATGTGTTCACTCTTGGTTCAGGACCTATTACATGGGCTTGCAAGAAACAAGGTGTCATTTCTCTTTCTTCAGCAGAAGCAGAATATCGTGGTGTCGTAGAAGCTAGTAAGGAAGCCTTATGGCTTCGTTAGATCCTGTCAAATTTTGGCTTTCAGCAGCAACATCCGACTACACTTTGGTGTGATAATAAAAGTGCCTTTCAACTATGCAAAGATCCAGTCCAACATCAGCGCAGCAAACACATTGAACTGCACATGCACTTCATCAGAAAGCTCATTCACGACCATGTTCTTGAAGTGCAATATTGTTCAACAGATGATCAAGTTGCAGACATCTTTACAAAGGCTCTCACAGAGGTGAAGTTCACTAAACTTTGATTTATGGTTGGAGTTCAGGAAGTTGTCACTAAGGGGGGATAGGCTCTAGTGCCTCCTTCCTTCTCCTATTGTGTCATATTTGTAAATCCTTCAATCCTATCCCAAGTTGCTCTGAAGGGGGGATGTTAGGATATTCCAACACATAGGAAATAGTTAAGTACAACTTGGTCTAGTATAGAGTTAGGTATAGAGTTAGGTAAAGTGTGTTTCTTTACCTTGTACATTTTGTAGCTTACAATCTGACGGTCACGATATGTAGTGATCCGACGGTTCATTCTCTCCTCGGTATTACCGACACTTGATCCGTGGCTTCACACCTGATTGGTCCATGATTTCTATTTAAAGTGCATGGAGGGTCATTTGTAGGGTAATCCGTCTATGAGAGAAGCATATGTAAATTTTCATTCTTTTATTAATAAATTGCCTGAAGTGGCCGCATTGGCTCAGGCCGTGGACTGTTTCCCTCCTTGAGGGTTTTAACCACGACAAAATATTGGTGTATTGATCTGTGATCTGTTTGTGAGCTATGTCCTTTGGTGTTCTGTCTGAGGAACTTACCCTGTAAATTCCTACAATTCACCCGTCCACATTTCCTTCTGATAGCCCATGTAATCTGATCTCCACCGTCCATCTGCCAGATCTGACGGCTTACAATCAATTGCACCTCCGTTTCTTCCCGACGCCGCCCACCAAGAGATCTCAGCCGTCCGTCTATGCCATCCAATGGCTAATATTCATTCCCAGCCCTTCGTTCATTTTCCATGCAGTTTTCGTGTGTTTGGCATTTACCATGCTTCCAAGGGACGAAGGATAACAACGATCGGCTACCCACCAGCACTCTACGCAGTTAATCTTCAACTACCTCATTCAAGAGACAGCACGGCCAAGGAAGGAAAGTACAGCCTCGAGCAATTAAACGCCTCCAGCAGTTATGGAAATTTATTCATACAACACTCCACCTGCTCGAGGAGTACACCTAAGTACCAAAGAATGTCAAATTTTGTTCATGAAAGCAACAGATTGTATCAGAGACCCATATCAAATAGTTAATGTGGTTGGTGGTCCATTATGACCCCTCCACGCATAGGATAGCAGATATTTTTGTAATCAACCTCCATATATACCCAGAAACAAGATGTAATGAGGGTTGATGGATATTGTTTTGATGTAAAGTTCAACTTCTGGAGACTGTAACTACTGTGATACCTACAGCGTCTGGTCTTCATTTTCAGCTAATGCAAGCTTCTTTTCTTGTTAATTTCTCACTTTCCACTTCTTCTTTGTTCCAGGTTGTGCCTATTATGCATTTTTCATGTACTCTTGATGCTTAGTATTAGAGGGGCTGTCATCCCACCTCTGTGTTAGAATCTAGTATGTATCATTGAATATGTATGAAGATTTCTGTTATCTTGGTGCCAGAGAGCTATCATCCTGTCTGAGCATTAGGAAATAGATTTACAGACCTCTTTACTGGTTGCATCTATTGGTGTGGTCAATATTCTCCATTTCCACTTAATCCTCAAATTGTGAGTAATTGGTGGTCTAAAGCCTTGTAGTCTGGGGGTGTTCACCCATGTCTGGGGTTAAGAATAGTAGAAGTGTTTATCTGGCTTGAATATGCATCATTCCTTCCATTCATCCACCTGTTTCCAACATTTTTGTTGAGTTTGTAATGTTCCCGAGCATCTCTGAGATACAACCTAGGAGAGTTTCTTGGGGTGATAACAAGATCTTATTATGGATTTTTCTTATTAGGGGAATGTATGAATGTTTTTCCCATTCTTCTGGGGCTATTTTTACATCTTTGTGTTTTTGCTCCCAAATGTGGATATGAGATCCAATTACCCATTTGCTCTACTCTTCCAAGGCCTTGGTATCCTAGAGCCATAATGGATTGAAATTGAAGGGTAGATGTCCAAAGTATAGGGTCTCAAAGATTTCCAAAGCAATTTATTTGCAATCATAAATGACAAATGGGATGATCTTGGAAGATATAATGTTTTCCTGCAATAGAATATATCTCTAAATGAGAAATTTGTCTATCCTTGTTGTGATATGGCTTGGTTCAAGTATATTTTCCTTTCATCAATTTTTCATCCATTAAATTCCAATCCATCATAAGTTCTTCCTTTTTTCCTCTAAACGGATCTCTAACTATGCTTCCTCCTCCTTTTTCTTTTCTAACTAAAATCACATTAAAATCCCCATCTACGATGCCATTTTTAGAAATTTTAGATCTTTCAAGACATGAAAAGAAAACTATTAATCTTTTTTTTCTTTGTAAGTTGTAGGTGTGTAAACATTAAAATTATTGTAACACTTACTTGATTATTCATGTATGATACATATTAAGACCCAAATTTGAATTTGGTGTGTAAATTCCAAAACAATATATGATTTGTCCCAAAGGGTACAAATGCCTCCCAAAACCCATTTGGATTTAATTATGTTCCTTCACTTGTTTTCCATTGAAGTTTACCTATTTTTAATATTTGCATCAAAAGTAGTCTTCTAAAGGAGGACGATAGTCATTTTTACAAATTTAATAGATTTATAATTATTTATTATTTTAACTAGCTACATGTACCTCTACAATTCCAAGAGACTATACTCATTATTTAATAAAGGATGGTTTGTGACTTCCACACCAAGATGGAGCACTGACTCTAGGATTCTTTACACTTTGAGATTTGACCCCTATATATTTTTATATCGTCATTTGATGCCTAGGATTTTCTTTGTATTTGTTGTTTCTTAGCTTTGTCTTTAGTTGGTCTCTTGCTTACCTCCTTCAAATGTCTCTCCTCCATTTAATCCTAATCCTTATCTTCTTCCAATTGTTGATGTGTTTTTTCTCGAGTTAAGATACGTAATAAAAATTGAACTTTGTTTGGGACATGATTATTTCCTTCTTTTCTATTAGACAGAATATCTACATTGACTAGAAGGGGTGAAATCTCTTGAGCTTCAATATGAATGGGTGACCCAAGATGGAATGTCAAAATTGGGCTTATGATTGATGTAGCCATTACTTTAGTGGAAAATATTGGATCTTGTTGAGAAACACCTTGAAATCTATTGGTTAATGAACTTATACCTCCATCTTCATGTCATATTGGAGATAAGTTAAATTTCCATGGTTTTAAGCCAAAATAATTGGTTTAAATAACATCTCAACTACCTAAATTTGATCATTTATTTTCTATGAATGAGAAAGGTCTCAAGGAATTGAGGTTGATCGGGCTAATATTATAATTGTTTTAGTGGTAGGTTTTATGTTCTATGGTGTTTTTTTGTAGACAAAGAACTTGGATTTTCAACAATGGTGTATGAGACTTGTCGATGTTTCGAATCCAAAAGAGGATCCATCCTCAAGACAATGGTTGAAAAGAGAGAGGTAGAGAAAACGCATATGTATATATGTAAATATATATATGTGAGTGTAAATGAATAGGTATAAATAAAGGAAAGGTTGGCATATAAAACAACAACTAATTCTTTTTAATATTATTATTGTAAGGTCCGCTTGGGGTAGCTCAATTGGAAATGGTTGTGGAAATGAAGTCTCACCAATCCGAAAGCCTTGGGTTCAAATCTTGTGCTATCCCCCCGATCGGGTTGAGAAGTTGGACATGATGAAGATGTAATCCTACCAATATTACAAAAGAAAGGTCCACAGGTTCTTCGATAGACAGTGATTGGGTACTCTGTTAAGACAATTCTTGATGTGAAGTCACCTGTTCAATTCCACACCCCGATAGGGATGATATATTATACATGATGAAGATGCAATCCTGCAGAGCTTATATATATATATATATATATATATATATATATATATATATATATATATATATATATTGTAAGAATTATATATTAAAATAAATTAGTATTAATTTATAATCTCGAAATGATATATTAATATTAATATTAATACAATATAGTTACTAGTAATTAATACTAAAATCTATAATCTAAAAATATATTAACTACTAATACTAAAATCTATAATTTAAATACATTAATTAATAAATACTTAAACCTATATTCTAAAAATATATGATTATTAATAATATATTATAACAAGGGAAATAGTTTCCTTTTAAATTAGTATAGGAAATTCAACTTCTTAAATTTAAGGGTTATAAGGTTACTTATTTTGTATTATTTGTACTAGTATAACTAGTGTTTATTAGATTATGATCCACATAGTTGTCATGAGTTTGTCCTTTTTATAATTATTTGCATAATGCATGATCTTTTTACCCCACAAATTATATATGTAATTAAACTAATTTCGTTTGTGGTTCAATATTTATGTTAAATAATAGCCTTCCATGGTGGTTTTGTTGAATACAATTTGATGTTAAATGACATTCGTAGTGCAGAAGGGGAACATTGGGAAGTACTTTTTGTTAGACTTTTTGTTAAATGAGATACAATTATTTGTCTCGTGATTGTTGTTAGTTGGCAGCCATCCTCTTGGGGAATTAGTTCCGTGGTCACATTAGGTCGAATGCTCAACTGCGATGACTTTGTGAAAATGTTCACCAATATATCTTTTCATTCACAAGATAAAATAAGATAAATTTTCCTTCTATCAATGCCAAGATGCTTCATATTTTAAATTATGTTTTGAATATTTATATAATGTGGGTTTTTTAATGTATGGTTTTTTTAAAGTGTGCATAGGTAGGAATATGTATGGAGGTGTAGAAGTGGAGATGTGTGTGGAAGGGGAAAATGGGGGACGGTAAGTAGTTGATGTTAGATTGTTTAATGACATATAAATTCCTATCTCATGATTCTTGTTAGTCATCATCCATCATCATTTTTAAAGGATGCAATATGACTTATGGATTTAGTTCCACATAATTCCCCTGTCACATTGTGTGAAATGTTCAGCCCGGTTAACTTGGTCAATGTTGGGATGGTTCGAATGGTGTACAAAGGTAGCAATATGTATAGAGGTGTAGAAGTGGAGGCGTGCAAAAGAGGAAGATGCACAACGGAAAATAGTTGGGTGTTAGACTCTATTAAATGAAATATAAATCTTCATCTCATGAGTCATGTTAGTTAGCGCCCGTCCATAATTTTAAATGATGTGTTATCGAGTTCGTACCAGGGAATTACCTCTACAATGATGTTCTTACATGTTCATATGGATTGACTTTTTCAATGGCAGATGCCCCAAATGGTAGATATCATTTTCTTTCCTTTTGCAGTGGGTTTTGTTGAATATAAATGAGTGTTAAATGACATCTATGGTGCAAAAGGGGAACATTGGGAAGTACTTGGTGTTATACTTTCTGTTAAATAACATGCGTTTCCCCTTCTTGCGAGTGTTTTTAGTCGGCATCCATCGATAATTTTAAACGATGCATTATGACTTCCTTCCATGGAATTAATTCCACAATCACATTGTGTTGATTACTCGACCATGGTGACTTGGTGATAGTTCACCAAAATATCTTTTCATTCACAAGATAAAATAAGACAACTTTTCCTTCTATTAATGCCAAGATGCTTAGCGTTGTAGATTGTGCTTTGAATACTTATATAATGTGGGTTTTTTTAATATGTGGTTTTTTAAAAAGTGTGTGGAGGCAGAAATATGTATGAAGGCGTAGAAGTGGAGATATGTGCGGAAGGGGAATATGGAGGGAAAGTAGTTTTTTTTTTTTTTGACTTTAACGGTTAGATTTTTATTTAAAAGGCGGCAAAACAGCTACCGCTTGCTTTTACATTGGATTGAGTTTCTCAATTTCATTTCTCTCTGAGTTCATGATGTCCACGATTCCATGATCAATCTTTGATTCAGGGTCGCCTTTTGGAGAAGCAACGTTGTGTCTCTGCCGAAGGGTTCTTTACCTTGATGTTACCAGCTGTCTCTGACAACCTGAGTTTGCCTTTCTGGAGCCTTCCTCTAACTCTGTTGCTAGAGGAGCGAATCGGATATGAGCTATTTCCACTTGGGAGTATGAATATCGTTTTCCATCTCTAGTCTTCATTCTAACCTTCCAGCGCCTTGATTTTTGCCAAAGCAATTTCCCCTGGAGCAGAAAGAGCCGTGCGATATGGATGGGCAGCTGTCCGATTGAATGTACAGAGCCTGACATCAAAAATTTGCATTGCTGAAACACCACGAGCGGCGTTGCTGAAACACCAGTTTCAGCAACTGATAAAATAACTGTGTTGCTGAAACACCATTTCTAGCAAGCGATTTTCTGGGTTTTCTGTGTTAAAACAGAATTACTGGTTAATCCGATTATGGGATGATGTAGAGAGAATCTTCCAAGTTGACTGATAGGGTTCTTTGGCTTCTGGCAGCTCCAAGGTTGGCTTCAAAATCAGCTTGTGTATTAAGCTGCCTCATAATGTGGAAGAAGGAGATTTTCCGAAACTTAGCCAGCATGGGTCTTATTTTCTTTAGAATTCGGCCTAAATGGATCTGCAACTGATTCGAAGGAGAATTCATTGCTTGAATGATGAGCCGAGAGTCTCCGAAGACCGTCAATGTTTGAATGTTCCGTTTTAGAGCCAGAGTCAGCCTCTGCCACAAAGCTAGAGCCTCAGCTCTATTATTTGATTCGATTCCCAGACCCCAATGGTACTTGAGTAAAGTAGACCCATCGGGTTTCAGCAGCACTCCACCTCCACCTGCAGCTCCTGGATTGCCTTTAGAGGCCCCGTCGAAGAAAAGACAATGGTCATCTAGTGCCGATCTCCACTTTAGAAATTCTTGTTCTTCCAGACGGATTTCCCACTTAGCATGGCAAGTGGTTGGAATAGTAGGGATGGGTTGATTATTTGGAGTGATTTCTTTTAGCCACAGCTCCTCCTCATTGTCCAGCTTTACTTCATTCCTTAGGGTTGGCTTAGCTTCCAAAGTCTCTCCCAATAAAGCTTTAATTTTGGATATAACATTGTTTACAGTGCAGATTTCTCCTCTGAAGATTCTGTTGTTCCTTTCCAGCCATAATTTCCAACATATGTATTTAGGGGTCCACATCCAAGCAGTCCTAAGGAGGTTTTTATTGTTGGTGCAGATAGGAGGTAGCTTGGCCCACTCGTAGAACAGGGATGGCACACTTCTTGGTAGCTCAATCTTGTCCGCCCTTGAACTCAGGACCCCTTTCCAGACTGCCTTGGCAAAGGGGCACAGCAGCAACAGGTGATCAGCTGTTTCTTCCTCTGATATACATAATGGACATCTGGAAGGCCCTTCCATTCCCCGTTTTCTCAGGTTGTCTCCTGTGAGAATACTATTATGAGCAAGTGTCCAGCAGAAAAAGTCTATTTTAGGGAGAGAAGGAAAGCTCCATATGAATTTCCATTGCGTTGGGTCTGTAGGGACATTCGGGACAGCAATTAAACTTTTGTATCCTTCAGCTACCGAGAAGGAGCCAGTATGGGAGCCCCACCCTCTTTTATCCTTGGCTGTTGCTGATAATGGTGATTTCCCTTGCAGATTGTCTAACAGTAAAGAAGCTTCAGATTGCAAATGGTGTGGTACCTCCCCGAGATTCCAGCTGTCCCATCTTCTTTCAGCATCCTCCGTCCAGTTGGTTATGTCCCACAGAGTTTCCTTGTTGTTGGAATGCAGCCATAGCTTAATATTTGCCAGGCCTTTTATATGATGAAGAGGCTGGTCTCCAAGAATCTGATCATTCCAAATTCTTATTTTTTTCCCATTACCTGGGATCCAATAGAGGTTGGGGCTGAAGTTGTCCAGAGCAGCGATCCAAAGTTTGGATATTGGGGAGCCTTTGGAATTTTTTGGAGGAAGATCAAAACATCTCAATCGTTGACCTTGAAAGTATTTCTTCCACAGCACTTTCTTGCTCCAGCTTATTTTTCCTGCCACAATATTCCACAATATTTTTGAGCCAAGAGCGAGATTTTGGGCAGCCAAGTCTCTAATTTGCAGACCTCCTTCTATGAAAGGTTTCTTAATGGTATCCCAATTTACTAAATGAAGCCTTCTTTCATTGTTTTTTCCCCCTTCCCACAGAAATCTTCTCAGCATACCATCCATTTTACTGAGAAAGGTTTTGGGGGCGAGGAGAATGGAATGCTGAAACAGAGGCATACTTGTTAAGACAGATTTTATAAGGATAATTTTCCCAGCAGTGTTCAGCCAGGAGGCTCCCCAGGCATTAATTCTGAGTTTGAGCTTGTCCAAAAGGGGCATCCAATGGGAAACTTTGGGGATGGATCTGAAAATTGGGATCCCAAGATATTTGAAAGAATCCCAGTCTTGACAGATTTTCATTGCAAGAAGCCTAGCTATGTCAGCAAGGTTTTTAGCTGAGCAATTCCAGCCATAGATTGTACTTTTTGAGTAGTTAATCTTGCTGCCGGATGCTTCCTTATAGATGTCCAGTTCCTTTTTGAAAGAATTGGCCGAAATAATACTCGCTCCACCTAGTAGCAGAGTATCGTCGGCAAATTGAGCATGGTTTATTTCTTTGACATTTTGCACCATTCTGAGACCTGGCAGAATTTGGATTTGCTGACAGTAGTCAAGCTGGAAACTCAGCACTGAGGCTTGTATGGCATAGAGAAGCGGGGACAGCGGACAGCCTTGCCTTAATCCCCTTGAAGCTGTAAAAAATTCAGTTGATCTTCCATTTACCAGCGGAGCAATCCAAGGAGAGGCGATGCAGGCTTTCACCCAATTTGTGAATTTTGTTGAAAAGCCCATTTTTGTCATAACTGCAAACAGGAAGTCATGCCTCACCCTGTCAAAGGCATTAGCCAGATCTAGTTTTATTACCATTCCTTTCTCTTTTCTCTGGACACTTGAATGTACTGCCTCTTGAACCAGTACAATATTATCCAGTATCTTTCTCCCTTTGATGAAGCCTCCTTGGTTCTCCGGTATGATGTCCGGCAATATATTCTTGAGGCGCATGGATATTATTTTGGTAATAAGTTTATAGCTAGTATTACACAACGAAATGGGGCGAAATCTACTGAACTCAGAAGCTCCTTTTTCTTTCGGAAGCAAAGCCAGGAAGGCTGAATTGGTGCTGCCTCCTATCTTAGTACAAAATTGGGATTTCCTTACCATTCTCAGAAGGTCTTTGTTGATAATTGACCAGCAAGACTGAAAGAACCTGGCAGTGAACCCATCAGGCCCTGGCGCTTTATCCAGATCCATGCAATCCAAAGCTTTCTTGAGCTCATCCATGCTGATCGGGGCAGTCAGCATATTATTGACGGGGTCTTGCACACAGAAGGGGATCAGATTGTACGGATATGCTTGGGGATCTATAGGCTGGTCATCAGGAGCTGAATAGAGATCTTTAAAAAAGGAGAATGCTGCTCTCTTTATGCCCTCAAAATCATTAACCACTGTATCTTGGAATCGGATTTCTGAAACATTTTTGTATTGCTTTCGGGCTTCGGCATGCTTGTGGAAGAAACTAGTATTTTTGTCGCCGGCTTGTAACCATAAATTTCTAGATTTTTGTCTCCAATACTCCTCTTCGTCCCTACTGGCTTTATGAAAGGATTTTTGTAACTCAACTTCTTTTTGGAGTAGAATTTGGGTAATAACTGAATTCTCCATTGAGGATTGGAGGGCAGCAAGATTTTCTATAGACTCTTTTCGGTTGGCAGCAGGAGTTTTCAAAGCTTTTGCCCATTCCTTGAGCTTTCTCTTAAGAGCCCGCAACTTTTCTTCCCACACGAAGAAAGGGGAACCCTGAATTTTCCGGTTCCAGACTTCAGCAACCACCTCATTGAACCCCTCTTGTTGAATCCATAATGGGCTAAATCTAAATGGAATGGGTCCAAGAAATCTATCCATGGAGAGCTCCAGACTTATGGGTTTGTGGTCAGAGGTGCAGTTGGGTAGAATTTTGGATGAGGTCATTAGACCACTAGTGAGGAAGGAGGTTTGGACAAGGAATCTGTCCAAGCGAGCTGCTATATGGCTGGGACCTAGTCTTTTATTAGACCAAGTATATTTCCCAGCTGAAGGTTTGATGTCCTCCAAATCCCAATCGTTCATGATGTCTTCTACCCATTCTCTGGCAGGGTCCCTTACAGGTGAACCACCTTTTTTCTCTTCAACAGCTAGAGTAACGTTCAGATCCCCTGCAATAATGATATTTCCTGGATTGTGCAAAACAAGAAAGGACTGGAGCGAGTCCCAGCAAATTTTTTTCTCCGATGGCAAGACTGGAGCATAAAGGTTAAATAAACTTACTTGTTGACCAAAATCTTTGTGAAGGAGTTGAGTGAAAATCCAGTGCTGGCCACTTTCTTCTTGAATCAAGTCGTATTTGGAGTTGTCCCAGAAGGAGGCGATCCCACCAGAGGCACCTCTAGCACTGACAGCTCTTCCAGGGCCTTTGCGCCAGAATGTTTTGCTGGATTGGAGGAGAAGAGAGTCCTCCATCTTTGTCTCCTGGATGAGAAGGATTTCAGGCATATGCAACCTTACAATTTCTTTCAGGGCCTCTTCTTTCAACCTGCTACCTAATCCTCTGCAATTCCAGGAGACGTATTTCATTATTTACTGGAGAGGGGGGGAGTGGCTCCTTTTGGAGCCTTGTTATTCTTGCGCTCGGATCTGGTATTCATCATTCCCTTGAGGGTTTTCTGGGAACCTTGGAGAACATCCATGTAGGTTTTCTCCTCTCTTTGTTTCTTCTTGGATTTTCAGCCCCTGGATGTTTTGATAGGAGAGATTTGAGAACTGTCTGATTCAGATTCTCTTTCTTCTGATTCTTCTCCTGATTCAGAGGCAAGACTAATATGCTCGTCATCGCCTGCTTTTCCCCCTTGATCTGCCTTGGTTAGTTGGGGATTTGATTCTTCTTCGGATTCTTTCCTTTCCTTCGGCTGACCTTCAGTTTCTTCATGTTTCTCTGAGGCCTCCCCCTTTTCAGCTGTGGATGGGCCTTCATTTGAGACTGGTTTGGTTTTGTCGTTGGGCTGGGGATTTCCCTTTGATTCTGTCTGCTTCTTCTCGTTTGGCTTTGAGACTACCTTTCCTTTTTTTATTTCCTTCCATCCTTCTTCTTCCTCTTTGTCCCCTGATGGTGCTTTAGGGCAGTTTCGTTGAAAATGGCCATGTTCATGGCAGATCCTGCATTTAAATGGGAGTTGCTCGTAGTCCAGCTTCTGGTAGTGAAGCCAATCTCCCACTGTCAACTTGATAGCTTCCGGTAGCCCAGCTTCGAGATCCACTTCCACGCATATTCTGGCGCAGGTGTATTGGCCCTTGTTATCAGCTTTGTCGATGAATCTTCCCAGTCCATTTCCTATCTTTTGCAGTGCTTGATAGCTCCAACAGTGTATTGGAAGATTGGGAAGCCGAACCCAAACAGGGACCTCCTTTGGGACATCGACTGAGGGGTCAAAGTCGGGTGTCCATTTATTCAGAAAGAGACCTTGGTTTCCCATGAAATATGGGCCATTTCTGAACACCAAATCTCGGTCTTCCTTGGTAGTGAATTCAAAGATGAAGTAGCCCCTTCCAATCGGGTAGCTGATCACATTGTTTGGGAGCAGGGGTCTCCAGTTTCTTTGCACCCATTCATCAGTCGATTTGGTTGTTGGCCATCATCCCATAAACTGCCCTACTAAACCTCTGTCAGCCAGGGCAAGGGCGATTTTGATTGTCTGGTCTTCTGGCAGAGCAATTTCTGGAATTTCTTCTAATTTTTTGATAAACTTCGGAGCTTCAGGCTGCATTCGTTTTTTCCCTCTCTGCGTAAGGATCTTCTTGAAGGCTTCTGCAGGCGAAATCGGAGGGGTGGGAGAGGGCTCCGCACCCCCTGGAGCAGCCATGGCGGCGGCAGCTGGTCGTAAACCTAGCAGAACGCATTACCTATCGTGCGCGCTGTTCTTTCCACACATAATTCAGAGGTGAAAGTAGTTATTGTTAGACTAATAAGTGAAATATAAATCACAGTCTTATGAGCCTTATTAGTTAGCTAACATTGGAAATTTAAAAGGTTACAATATGACTTCGTCTTGGGGAATTAGTTCCATGTAATTCCTCAGTCACGTTGTGTGAAGTGTTAGGTTTGGCTAACTTGGTCAATGTTTGAATGGTCCGGATGGTGTACAATGGCAAGAATATGTATGGAAGTGCAGAAGTGGAATTGTGCAAAAGGGGGAACATGCGCAAGGGGCAATAGTTGGGTGTTAGAATCTATTAAATGAAATATAAATATCCATATAGTGAGTCTTGTTAGTCAGCGACCTTCCACAATTTTAAACAATGCATTATCAAATTCGTCCCAAGAAATTACTTTCGCGGTGATGTTATGTCAAGTTTTTGGCCATGATAACTTATTCAATGGTGGGATGCCTCGGATGGTAGATCACATGTGCTTGATTTATCACATATTGTTAGTCACTGATGCCCCATAATTTTAAATGATGCATTATCAATTTCATCACAGTGAATTTTTCCGCACTAAGTATTTCTAAAAGCATGTCTTTACATAAGCACCACGACGTGAACATAAGTAATTGTCATGTTTGTAATCAAAGTAGATAGTGTGCAAGAAGTGTGCACGAGACTAAATTATTGTGGAGAACAATGATGCACTTAACTTCGAGATGTGTGGAAAAGAAGACACAGTATATTATGGTTTATTTTGTATACATTAATAAAATCAGGCATAGCAACCAATAGAGTCATAGAAGCAATAACTCAAATTAGATTTAAAATTAATACTATACATGGACCACATATGTGAGACACAAAACTCATGTCAAATATTTATATTCATAATGATCAACAAAGCATTAGATATAATATATAACCTAATACTAATGCTTGGAAAACTTATGGTTCCATTGAAATTGTAAAAGTTCATGTTATGAAGAATCCATGTAATAGGAAAACAATTGTTGATATGTTTTGTTTGTATTCTGAAAATGATATATGTAGAATCTTTGGGAAGAAGACTTGAAGATGATCCTTTGAAAGGGCATAATATAGCTTGAAAAATCCATGGTCAATTAATACTTATGTTCACAAGCATAGGCTTCAGAGCCATAGAACATTTGAGACAAAATGTTATGTCATAATTCTTCGCATCATTCATGAGCAGACTTAGAATATACAAAATACACTAGACTATACTATAATAGAGTAATCAAGGATGTCAAATCCTTTTCATGTTGACAATGATATTGTCCATCAAAATTGTAAAGGTTCCAGTTATTAAGAATCCACGTAATAGGAAAACAATCATTGAGATGTTTTGTTTGTGTTTTGAAAATGATATCTAAAGAAGGTTTGGGAGGAAGACTTGAAGAAGGTCCTTTGAAAGGGTGCAATCTAGCTTGCCATCCACATCCTTGATTCTACATAGCAAATTGTGTTCATAAGAAAATAAATTCTTGCCAGCACAGTTTATGCAATAAAACAAGTTATTTGTTGGATAGTCCAATGTTCTAATTAGTTATTTGCACTCATTGTAAGATGGCTTGTATGGCGAGAAAGACATATTAGCTGGTTTGAGGGTTCTAGTAATTTGCAGTAGTTTTTTTGTGATTCAACATACAATTTTGTTAGATTTATGTTACATAAACAATGTAAGGAAAAGAAAAAAGAGTAGTAGAAGGGTCAAATAGTTTCCAAAAGAAAGACAAGAAGAAAGCTTATAAAAACTTAAAATGCAATTGAAAAATTTTCTAGACACTTATTTTTTACAAAGTCTGTAAATAAAATTTAAGGTAATAAAAAGTCAAAATGCAATAAAAACTTGACTGGACATTTGTTTTTGTGAGAGTTTGTAAATAAGATTATGTTTTATGCATCGTTAAGTGAATCAAATAAATGTTATGATACAAAATGTAAGTTTTAAACCTTTTATAGCAATGTAATGCACAAATTTATTCCTAACAAACAAAAAAGTAAATAATGGAAATCACACATAATGCTTAAAGATTTACCGTGGAAACCCAAACCAAGAAAACTAATAAACTATTTACATCCACACCTATAATTTTTATCATCGTCAAACTTCACTATTTACAATGTGATTTATAAGATCTTTCAACATCCAAAATCCTAATCCATCAGCCTAGATTAGGTTACAAACTTAATTTGTTAACTGGAACTTGAAAACCATGCACCACAAAATTGCCAAAAGTGAAAAAATGTGTTGAAAATTGGCAATAATAGATGTAAAAAACCACCCAATTTTTTTCAGGTGCTCTACCCCTCTTGTGAGCCCATGTTGTGCTTAATTCATATGGATCATGCTAGGGACTAGTCATGCAACAAATATAACGCATACCCAACAATTTTGGAAAGAATCCTCTTCAACTTGTTTTCCCTAATTTTTGTTAAGACTTTATTAAAAGAGTTATACAATGAGATTGGACAAAATTTGGAGGATGTATTCATTCCACCACTGATTTTGTGGGATTTAAAAACAAATGGGAGCATGCGCTTTAAATCAATTTTTATGTTGTCTTGATAGACTTAATAATAGTGGGTGGGGAAACTATCAAGCCTTGGAGCTTTGTCAGGGGCTAAGGGCCGCATAGTATTGATAATTTCATCCTCCTTTATTACTTTAATTAGCTTTGCATTCTCCTTGTGGGAGATTAAATGAAGAATATTCTCTAGCATTACCAAAGTGGAGATAGAATCAACCCCCTCTTGTTTGGAATAGAGAGGCTCAAAGTGAATTCAAGCTATCTCTTTTATTGATAGAAAATTGATAAACTTTGAGACATATTCCAAGGAAATATCTTTAACATTGTTTATGTTCCTTAAATTTGGCTTTCTTGTGAAAAAAGGAGGCATTCCTATCCCTAAATTTCATCCATGAGATTTTAAATTTTAAGATACCACACTTCCTCCTCGGATCTAAAATCTTTATGTAGCTTGTGACATAAGATACTTTCTTCTTTCTGACATCGGTTAGTGATGTTTTCCACCTCCATTCTATCCATGAGAGTTTCCAATTGAAATCTTATTATGGATTTTTCTTATGAGGGGAATGTATGAAAGTGTTTCCCGTTCCTCTAGGGCTAGTTTTAAATCTTTGATTTTTTGCTCCCAAATGTGGATATGAGATCCAATTACCCATTTTCTCCACTCTTCCAAGGCCTTGGGATCCTAGAGCCATAATGGATTGAAATTGAAGAGTAGAGGTCCAAACTCTAGGGTCTCAAATATTTCCAAAGTTATTTATTTGCGATCATAAATGACCGAAGATCTCTCTAAATCATAAATTTGTCTATACTTGTTGTGATATGGGTTTGTTCAATTATATTCTCCTTTCATTAATTTGTCATCCATTAAATCCAAATCCACCATAAGTTCTTGCTTTTTTCCTCTAAAAATATCTCTATGATTCCTACTCCTTTTTATTTGCTAACTAAAATCACATTAAAATCCCCATCTATGATGCCATTTTTATAAATTTTAAATCTTTCAAAGTATGAAGAGAAAACTAGTAATATTCTTTTTCTTTGTAAGTTGTAGGTGTGTAAACATTAAAAATATTGTAACACTTACTTGATTATTGTTGTATGATACATATTAAGACCCAAATTTGACTTTGGTGTGTAAATTCCACAACGATATATGAGTTGTCCCAAAGGGTACAAATGCCTCCCAAAACCCCTTTGGAGTTAATTATGTTCCTTCACTTGTTTTCCATTGAAGTTTACCTATTTTCAATATTTTCATCTAATTAGTCTTCTAGAGGAGGACGGTAGTTGGTTTTACAATTTTAATAGATTTATAATTATTTATTCTTTTAACTAGCTACATGTACCTCTACAATTCCAAGAGACTATATTCATTATTTAATAGAGCATGGTTTGTGACTTCCACACCAATATGCAGCACTGACTCTATGATTCTTACACTTTGAGATTTGACCCCTATATATTTTTATATCGTCTTTTGATGCCTAGGATTTTCTTTGTATTTTTTGTTTCTTAGCTTTGTCTTTAGTTGGTCTCTTGCCTACCTCCTTCAAATATCTCTCCACCATTTCATCCTAATCCTTATCTGCTTCTTCCAATTGTTGATGTCTTTTTTTTCAAGTTAAGATACCTAATAGAAATTGAACTCTGTTTGGGACATGATTATTTTCTTCTTTTTTATTAGAAAGAATATCTTCATTGACTAAAAGGGGTGAAATCTCTTGAGCTTCAATATGAATGGGTGACCCAAGATGGAATGTCAAAATTGGGGTTATGATTGATGGAGCCATTACTTTAGTGAAAAATACTGGATCTTATTGAGAAATGCCTTAAAATCTATTGGTTAGTGGACTTATACCTCCATCTTCATGTCATATTGGAGATAAGTTAAATTTCCATGGTTTTAAGCGAAAATAATTGGTTTAAATAACATCTCAACTACCTAAATTTGATCATTTATTTTCTATAAACAAGAAGGGGCTCAAGGAATTGAGGTTGATGAGGCTAATATTATAATTGTTTTAGTGGTAGATTTTATGTTCTACGGTGTTTTTTTGCAGACAAAGAACTTGGATTTTTCACAGTGATGTATGAGAGTTGTCGACGTTTCGAATCCAAAAGAGGATCCATCCACGAGACAATGGTCGAAAAGGGAGAGGTAGAGAAAAAGTATATGTATATATGTAAAAGTATATATGTGATTGTAAATGAATAGGTATAAATAAAGGAAAGGTCGGTAGGTAAAACCACAACCTAATTTTTTTTAATATTATTATTGTAAGAAATATATATTAAAATAAATTAGTATTAATTTATAATCTCGAAATAATATATTAATATTAATATTAATAATTATATAATATAGTTACTAGTAATTAATACTAAAATCCATAATCTAAAAATATATTAACTACTAATATTAAAATCTATAATCTAAATATATTAATTGATAATTATTAAAACCTATATTCTAAAAATATATTATTAATAATAATATATTATAACAAGGGAAATATTTCCCTTTTAAATTAGTGTAGGAAAATCAACTTTTTAAATTTAAGGGTTATAAGGTTACTTATTTTGTATTATTTGTACTAGTATAACTAGTGTTTATTAGATTATGATCCACATATTTGTCATGAGCTTGTCCTTTTTATAATTATTTGCATAATGCCTGATCTTTTTACCTCGCTAGTTATATATGTAATTAAACTACTTTTGTTTGTGGTTCAATATTTATGTTAAATAATATCCTTCCATGGTGGTTTTTTTGAATATAATTTGAAGTTAAATGACATTCGTTGTGCGGAAGGGGAACATTGGGAACTAATTTTTGTTAGACTTTTTGTTAAATGAGATACAATTTCCTGTCTCGTGAGTGTTGTTAGCCGGGAGCCATCCTCTTGGGGAATTAGTTCCATGGTCACATTAGTCGAATGCTCAGTCACGGTGACTTGGTAAAAATGTTCACCAAAATATGTTTTCATTCACAAGATAAAATAAGATAAATTTGTCTTCTGTTAATGCCAAGATTCTTCGTATTGTAAATTATGTTTTGAATATTTATATAATGTATGTTTTTTAATGTATAATTTTTTAAAAAGTGTGTAAAGGCAAGAATATGTATGGATGTGGAGAAGTGGATATGTGTGCAAAAGGGGACATGTGGGAGGGAAAGTAGTTGATGTTAGATTGTTAAATGACATAGAAATTCCTATCTCGTGACTCATGTTAGTCAACAGTCGTCAACATTTTTAAAGGATGCATTATGACTTCGTCTTGGGCAATTAGTTCCACATAATTCCCTGGTCACATTGTGTGAAGTGTTCAACCTGGTTAACTTGGTCAATGTCAGGATGGTTTGAATGGTGTACAAAGGTCGCAATATGTATAGAGGTGTAGAAGTGGAGGCGTGCAAAAGGGGAAGATGCATAAGGGAAAATAGTTGAGTGTTAGAATCTGTTAAATGAAATATAAATCTCCATCTCATGGGTCATGTTAGTTAGTGCCCATTCAGAATTTTAAATGATGCATTATCGAGTTCATACCAGGGAATTACTTCTACAATGATGTTCTTCCATTTTCGGATGGATTGACTTTATGAATGGAAGATGCCTCATATGGTAGATATCATGTTCTTTCCTTCTGCAGTGGGTTTTGTTGAATATAAATTAATGTTAAATGGAATCCGTGGTGAAAAAGGGGAACATGGGGAAGTACTTGGTGTTATAATTTATGTTAAATGACATACATTTCCCCGTCTTGCGAGTGTTGTTAGTCGGCATCCATCGATAATTTTAAATTATGTATTATAACTTCCTTCCATGGAATTAGTTCTGCGGTCACAATGTGTCGAATGCTCGACCATGGTGACTTGGTGATAGTTCACCAAAATATATTTTCATTCACAAGATAAAATAAGATAATTTTTCCTTCTATTAATGCTAATATGCTTAGCGTTGTAGATTATGCTTTGAATACTTATATAATGTGGGTTTTTTAATATGTGGCTTTTTAAAAAGTGTGTGGAGGTAGGAATATGTATGAAGGTATAGAAGTGGAGATGCGGAAGGGGAGCACAGAGGGAAAGTAGTTAGTGTTAGATTGTTAAATGACATATAAAGCATAGTCTTGTGAGTCCTATTAGTCAGCGGTCATTGGAAATTTAAAAGGATGCATTATGACTTTGTCTTGGGGAATTAGTTCAACGTAATTCCTCTGTTACATTGTGTGAAGTGATCGATTTGGCTAACTTGCTCAATGTTTGAATGCTTTGGATGGTGTACAATAGCAAGAATATGTATGGAAGTGTGGAAGTGGAGGTGTGCAAAGGGGGGGACATGCGCAAGGGGAAATAGTTGGGTGTTAGGCTTTGTTAAATGACATATAAATATCCATCTCATGAGTCGTGTTAGTCAGTGACCTTCGACAATTTTAAACAATGCATTATTGAGTTTTCCGCGATGAATTACTTTCGTGATCATGTTATGTCAAGTGTTTGGCCATGCTAACTTATTCAATGGTGGTATCCCTGAGATGGTAGATAACATTTGCTTGATTTGTCACATCCGTTTAGTAACAGATACCACAAAATTTTAAATGATGCATTATCAATTTCGGCCTGTTGATTTTTTCTGCGCTAAGTATTTCTAAAAGAATGTCTTTACATAAGCACCACAATGCGAACATAGACAATTTCCATGTTTGTAATCATAGTAGCTAGCATGCAAGAAGTGTGCAAAATACTAAAGTATTGTGGGGAACAATGATGCACGGAACATAGGGATGTGTGGGAAACAAGACACAATATAATATGGGTTATTTTGTATACATTAACAAAATCATACATAACAACCAATAGAGCCATAGAAGCAAGAACTCAAATTAGATTTAAAATCAATATTATACATGGAACACATATGTGAGACACAAAACTCCTGTCAAATATTTATATTCATATTGATCAACAAAGCATTAGATATAATATATAACCTAAGAGTAGTGCTTGGAAAACTTATGGTTCCATTGAAATTGTAAAAGTTCCTATTATTGATAATCCACGTAATAGGAAAACAATTGTTGAGATGTTTTGTTTGTATTCTACAAATGATATATATAGAAGCTTTGGGAAGAAGATTTGAAAATGATCCTTTGAAAGGGTGTAATATAGTTTTGAAAAACCACGGTCAATTAATACTTATGTTCACGGTCATAGGCTACAGAGCCATAGAACATTTGATACAAAATGTTATGTCTTAATTCTTTGCATCATTCATGAGTAGACTCTGAATATACAAAATACACCAAACTATATTGTAATAGAGTAATCAAGGATGTCAAATCCTTTTGATGTCGACAAAGATATTTTCCATCGAAATTGTAAAGGTTCCAGTTATTAAGAATCCACGTAATAGGAAAGCAATCATTGAGATGTTTTGTTTGTATTGTGAAAATGATATCTGAAGAAGGTTTGGTAAGAAGACTTGAAGAAGGTCCTTTGAAACGGTGAAATCTAGCTTGCCATCTACATCCTTGATTCTACATTGCAAATTGTGTTCATAAGAAAATAACTTCTTGTCAGCATGGTTTGTGCAATAAAACATGTTATCTATTGGATAGTCTAATTTTCTAATTAGTTATTTATACACGTTGTAGAATGGCTTATATGGCAGGAAAAACATATCTGTTGGTTTAAGGATTCTAGTAATTTGCATTAGTTTGTTTGTGAATCAACATACAATTTTGTTAGATTTACGGTATATAAACGATGTAAGGAAAAGAAAAAGAGTAGTAGAAGGGTCAAGTTTTTTCCAAAAGAAAGAATAGAAGAAATCTTATAAAAATTTAAAATGCAATTGAAAACTTTCCTAGACATTTTCTTTTTACAAAATCTGTAGATAAGATTTAAGGTTATAAACAGTCAAAATGCAATAAAAAACTTGTCTGGAAATTTGTTTTTGCAAGTGTATTTAAATAAGATTGTGTTTATGCGTCACTAAGTGAATCAAAGAAACTTGATAACCATGTGTGTATGTTATGCAATCCTTTTGGACTTCTTCAAACCATGTTTTTGAACAGAAGCATGTTTATCTTTTCGATTGCTATATCTTTTTGCAATTCAATAATTTTTTGTTTTTATTGTTTAACCAAATGCACCTAATAGAAATCAAAGTGATGAATTTGATTAGTTGCAACAAAAATAGAATGAGAACATGAACTCTTTAACTAACAAATGGAAAAAAACCAAAAAAAAGGGGGAAAAATAGAGAGGTAAAAAGAAAACCATATAGAGATATAAGACTCGACAGAATATTGTGGCTCTGTCATTATTTGTTTCACCATATTTGACATATATTTCAAATTGATGATTTTTTTGTTGGCATCCTATAACAAGTGTTGCAAAAATTCCAATAGAATAGTTTTTATTTCCTTCTAAAAGCATCGCAATCGTAGTATCTGGAGCAAGATGACATTCAAAACAAAGCATTGCTATTGTATCAACAACAGATGTTGGAGCCAATGAGATGCAATGACTAGCATTGCCTCTTTCATATTTGTTTTTTTATGATGATGAATCTGTTATACGAACACAACTCCCAACAAACAAATATGACAAGAATCGATAAATTTGCTTATCACTTATGTTGACAATTTTTGTAAGTTATACATGTACATCAACAAGATTAGCATGTACAACTTGACCCTTTGGTGGTGAGAAAGAAATTGAATTAGAAGCACTAACACATATCTTTCAAAAAAAATTGTTTAGTTTCCCATGCAAATGTCGATTATGGACGATTCAACTGTTTTTTTTTCTTGGCTATGAAATGAAAATCCATTCCTCTTCGTATCTTTTTTATGTTTTAAAAACACTAAAATGGCAAAATAAAAAGCAAAAATTTATTAATGTGTAAATGTGAAGACTCTGGTTTGTTCTTTATTGTGGAAGCAAAATGAGCAAATTGTTTGTCCATATGACTAGATTCATTGCCACATGTTCCACTATCTCCTTTGTGACCTAACATCTTTTTCATTATTACACCTGTAGAAACACAACTATGAAAAAAATATATTGTAAATTACCTATTGAAAACATTACACAGTGTTAGAAAATTAGAAAGGAAGAAATATTTTCTTATGTTGATAATTACTTGTGATATATTTGTGTTCTTATTAACTTTCTTATGTTCTTCTTTTATCTTTGTTTCATCAAGCAATCATCAAGACAAAAACACGAAGATCATGACACCAAATGTAGGCACTCGGCTAAGGCTAAAACCCCTCTATAGGGGAAAAACCATTCAAACTCTTCGACTAGTAAATTCAAGTTAAGGTAGACCAAGACCCTAGAACAAAATACCTTCCTCCTCCACCAAGTCAGCCCTTCCTTCCAATATATTATCTCTCCCAAAGTCACCAAGTGGCAACTTCTCAAATGTAGATTCAACCCAGAATTTCGACCCCCAACTTCCAAGCTTTGACCTCCACCTTCAGAATTTTGTTCTAGCTTCAAGACTACAGTGTCAACCCTTCCATCAACTGAGAAAGTTCACATGTGTGAGAGAAAGAGAGAAAAATTTCTACTTCTTGTGCTTGACAAAGTCCTCCTTCTTTTTCACTAGCCCTTTACTCCTTGTTCCTCGAATTTTGTACTTTTAATTGTCCCAGAAATTGTAGATCGAACTTGATGAGTGAGTGCTCCAAATGAGGTCGAGTTCTTGCCTTTATATATAAGATATTGTGCCCTTCAATTAGGCCAACTTGTCCAGTTTGAGGCTGACATGGTGGAGGAGGCCTAGAAGACCTAATTTACATCAAAATAAATATGTTTCTTGATTGGCAATGCCCAAGAATGATCTATTACATTATGACATGGACAAGGACACTTGATATAAACCCTATGTTATCACTCAGAATGAACCTCAAGGCTGAGAAGAGGCAATTCCAAGGTAACCATATACCAATCTTTCGATCTAGCATCTAGCCCTGCCATACCAGAGAGGGCTCTCTCTTTGCCAACAAGATGTAGCTGCAATAAACTGAATCTTAGGCTAGCTATGGAGTGCGGGGATTTGTTTGAAAGGTTTTTGGGTCAAGAAAAGCAAGAGAAAGGACAATTGTGCTATGGAGTCGATGCTAGTTTCTGTCGGCAAACTTGGGCAAAGTAAGTGAAATGTTCAGCCAGATAAAATATTGCAAATGTGAGAAGAATAGGAGAGAAAGCCCCATGCCCTGTAGGCATCAAACAGGGGATGGATCTACAGTAGCAGCGTTAGACGAAAGAGAAACACAGGGTTACTCAGCAGAGCATCTAACAGAGGATGGATTCTACAAAGACAACCACTACATTTAACAACAAAATCATCATGAAAGGAGCATCGTGTACAGATGAATTCCTAACACATCTCTTACATAATGTTGTAACTAGGTAGAAAAACAAAATATGTAAGTGAATTACATGAAAAACATACTAGACATTAACATCGTGATGGATCCCGGGCCTAAAAGGCAAAAACTGCTTTATTAAAATGATATTCAATAAAACTTTACACAATCCCCAGCAGCCTCTCTGTGCTGCAAAAATCGAACCCCTATCTCTTAAAAATAATCCTATATATACTAAATTACAAATCTATTTTGATTCCTATTACATAGGAATCAAAAATAAAATAAAATATAAAATGTATTTCTTCTAAAAATAAATTAAATCACAATTTAAGAATTAAATTAAATCTAAAAAATCAAATCTTTCCTATTAAATAGGAATCAAAAATAAAATAAAATATAAAATGTATTTCTTCTAAATATAAATTAAATTACAATTTACGAATTAAATTAAATCTAAAAAATCAAATCTCCCGCCACAAGTGGAATTGGCTGCTAAAATTAGTTTGGAATTATGGCTTGAAACCCAGAATAATCTGGGATGTTGATGAAATCATCCTGCACCTGCCCCCTATAAAAACTTTAGATTCCTGAAAGGAGTTGTCTATAATGCGACTTTTTGGAGATTCCGGTGACGGAATCCGGCAGAAGAAATTGAGGTTAAATCTTGATTTGTTGCAGTTAAAATGGTTTTTTAACTGCATATTTGGATTCAGCACCCTCGAAAACTCCTGGGACGCTTTCATTGTGCAGAAACTAGCTATCAAACTTCCGATTCCAATAAATTCCTGTCGGATTTCGACCGGAAAAACTCACCGGAAAGACTTTCAAAAAGTCGCGTTATAGACTATTTCTTCCTGAAATCTTTGCCATTTGTTCATTGAATGTTTTAAATACTGCCACCTCTCCTTTAAAAACTCGATGCTGCTGATTTCATGGCTGAAACACTTGCCATCAGTAATATGTGTTCATTTGTCGGACTGCATGGATGAGGTGGTTGTAACCATCAATCAAATGATTGGTGTTTGACGAGTGGTGAGCGATGGGAATTTACAGTGATTTGTTTAACGCTCTTCCAGATGAAATATTTGGTATAACCATTTTTTATAGTTTAGGCGACGTAAATATACAGGCCCACCATATGAAACTCTTTTATTTGCACAAATTTGCTTCCAAATGACAAGGTCATTGCTACCCCTGTTTGGCGTTGTGGCAGTTTCGACCCTGTCAAAGCATCAAACCAAACATAAATATTTTTTTTGCTGTCATTTGGCACACTGTAATGGTTCTTGCTTTTGGAAATGATTCTTGCAGATGATGGGTGATGCCTCCGAATGCTTGGCATCTTTCCTTGATGTGAACCTAAGGATGCCCCTACGCGCAGCGCCAAAGGGCTACACGCAGCACAATTCCTGCCAGAAGCGCAACGCCACATGAGGATGGCCCTACGCGCAGCGCCCCTAGCCTCTCTGCTGACATGTACAAATTTATCTAGATCATAAGTAAAAAAAATTCAGCAATATCTCAAGCAGGATATCTGAACAATTTCCAGTCCGTCTTATCCCTTTCTAAGAACTCCTGCTCTGAAAACTCCCCTAAGAAATTGGCCCAAAAGTCAGATTCCGAGAACCGACTCTCAATTGCCACTTCGGTTTTCCGATGGCCAATCTAATTCACTTTCAGTGCAAAGAACAGATCATCATCCCTAGTGTCGTAGCACTGAAATTTGTTGTCAACCAGACCTGATAAATATTCAGTGAGAAATTCAGTGATACTTCCATCATCGTCGTCTCCAGCAGATTGTGCCTTTGTTGCCCCGCCGTTGCTGGTGGCCTTGAGCCTTTGGGTGCAGGAGGGCGAGCCAATTCCTGGTCAAGAAGGAGCGGCTTGTGGCCTTGGAATAGGGCAACGTGGCCGAAGAGCTTATCCTTCCTGGTGAACATGGTGCCGCAGGAGCACCGCCACGGATTGTGCCCGCAGTGCTTGATGTGGGTTTTGAGGTCTCCCATGACCGAGAACTGCTTGTTGCATTTGTGGCAAGTATACATCTTCGGGCAGTGGCTACGGTTGTAATGGTTCCTCAGAGAAGTTATCGATTTCAAAGGTATGAAATTGAGGTGGTTCTAGTTCCACCTGCATCTCTCGAAGGGGCACAAATACCTCCTCGCCTTTGGGGCAGAAGAAGAAGACGCGAGCAACTTGATGCCCTATTCTGGCGGCCTTGACATGAGTGTCTGGCTCATCTATTCGTTTCTTTATTACAGTAGGGTTGGGAAAAAACCGTGACTGTAGCTGTTTGGTTACCTCAGCCACGATATTGTTATCATTTCTCTCTCAACAACATCTGTAGTTTTTACCTCACTCTTTGAATCAAGATAGTGTGAAACCCTATCTATCTCTTCATTTAACCTTCTCTCAGCTTTCTGCAAATAGTCACCACAATCACGGCATTCAATAAACTATTGAGATTCAATAGAATAAAAAGTTTGATGCCTTCGTCCTTGAGGAACTAAAGCTGAATTTTGTCAAGGAACACTATCACGATTCAAATTTGCACCTACAGCCATGGGACCATTCCCATTACAATTGGTTACTCCATTGTAATTTATCTCATTAGTGGATCTGCCAGCGTAACTGCCTTGACAAATGGCCTGATGATTATCTTCACTTGAACATACAGTGCTTCAATCACAACTTCTTACAGTTGAGTCATTAGTCACCGTACCAAAACTTGTTTTCCTCTTCGCTTCTTTCCCCCACCTTTCAATTGTTTTTCTGATTCTGGGTGGTATCAACACTGCCTTGTAATCATCAGACGTATGTAGACATGCAAATGTGGACGGAGAAAACAAGAGTCATAACCAAACTGCCACCAAAACCAAAAGAAGGAAGTCAATTCGAATGCATTCTGAAAAAGAGTGAAATGTATCAATGATAAAAGTAAGTCTGGTCTGCTGAACCACTACGCACAGCGCCAAAGAGCTACGCGCAGCATCACACTTCAGAAGTGCAGCGCCTCCTTCGTAAATTGGCATGGCTTTGATTTTTGACTTATGTGTTGTGGATGCAAGGGCGTTGAGATTTGGAGCTGAGCTGGACTTTCGACGATACTTCCATGGGACCAATACTCTCATAGTGTTGTTGCAAGTTGTAACAATACCACTGTCTACATTATGATAAATGTGTGCTTTTCATCTCTTCACAGGGAGTATCTCCGCAATTCTTCCAGCTCCGGGAAATTTGTAAACCTTGGATGTTTCATCATTGTCTTCACACATTACACCAAAACGTTGAACACTTGCTCTCCCTACTTTCACTGCATCAATTTGGGCTGTGACAGCAACCACTTTCTTATCTGTAAGCCTGTTTGATGTCCTCCACCCTCCCTTGTCAAAGGGATAAATGAATTCCCTTGACATATTTGATTCAGTTGTTGTAGAACCAACAAAATCAGACTCTGAATTTTCAATTATTTCAATTGCATTAAATTTATCTGTAAGCCTGTTTGATGTCCTCCACCCTCCCTTGTCAAAGGGATAAATGAATTCCCTTGACATATTTGATTCAGTTGTTGTAGAACCAACAGAATCAGACTCTGAATTTTCAATTATTTCAATTGCATTAAATTTATCTGTAAGCCTGTTTGATGTCCTCCACCCTCCCTTGTCAAAGGGATAAATGAATTCCCTTGACATATTTGATTCAGTTGTTGTAGAACCAACAGAATCAGACTCTGAATTTTCAATTATTTCAATTGCATTAAATTTATCTTTAGCCATCAACTGAGACTCCTTGATAGGGACTAGAGCAGTTATTTAGGGTGCCTGTTTCAGGGATAATGGAACCCTTGCTCCATTCCGATATAATGACATCTACCTTCTCATCAATTTCAACCTTCCCAAGATTCATACTTATAAATCTCCAAGTAATTCCTCTCTATAACCATGAGACCAGCAGCTGTAAACCAACCTTTCACCAGCAATATCATTATCAGCAATGTACAATGCCCTCTGCATAGATTCATGGATATCTCTTTTATACGAGCTCGCCATATGTTGAGATGAGGATTAACAACACAGCAATAAACCGCAAATGCTATTTTATTTCCTTCTCTATCACAGTCCAGCCACTGACATCTCCTATTTTCCTCGGGATCATTAAACACATAAACAACTCGGGATCATTAAACACATAAACAACTGCACGGGGAGATCTTTGAGTCAATCACTCATTCGGTCATATCTTTTGATCCGGGAGCTAGTTTTGGGAGTGTGATATAATGTTGGAGAGATTTTTCCGAGCTGCTTCTGATGGACACACTTATGAAATGTTTTTCACTGAAGATCATGTGCAAAATAGCTAAGAAAACTAGGCATAGTAAAAGCCTATTTTGATCCCTGGTGAGAGGCTACGAAGACTGGAACTAACACCCTAGAAACCTACAATGGAGAATTTACCTATAAACCATTGACCCAGGGATGAAACCCATGCTTTAATAAGTCAGTTTCTTTAAATAATAAAATTCCTTTTTCTTTCTTTTAACAAATACATTACATCATGACTCAAATACAATTTTGAAGACAGACACTATTTAAATTCTTCAACACTCCCTCTTAACTAGGGAGGTATTTATAATTACATATATACAAAGGTACATATAAGATCTCAAAGTGATATAATTTATGAAGAGTCATAGCAGACGCAGTGATACAAATTAGATACCTGACCAGGGTACTCTAATCGGGTGAGATTAAGTTGAACTCAAGATTTAGCCTCTATATGTACCATTAGGCTTTTATGCTCTATCACCAACCCAAGGATCTAGGTGTGTATCCAAGGTCAGAGCTCCATGACCAATGCCACCCTCCCTACTTTGAGATCTAGAAATAAACACATAGGCTACCCTGATGTCCTCCCAAGCAACTTGTTTCCATAAGATGCTTCACCTCTCCTTACCAAATATATATACATCAATCTAAGCATACCACAAATGTTTAATTTATTTACAGAGAGATTTTGCACAATCACGACCCAAAACAACAATAAAATTTCAAATATATATATATATATAGGTAAACACAAACCTTTGGGGTCCTCAATCCTCCTAATGCTACTTATATCATCATCAAGTTATCCAAATACAACTTGTCAAAAATTTTATTCTTCTTTCACTTCTTTAGCAACACCAAATAGTTTCAGTACTCTTTAAGTCTTTTGTAGATCCATTTGTAGTACTTTCATTCAATCTTTCTTCAAGGTATTCACTATGATTGTCATAATATTCCCTCCCTCTCAATTGGGGAGATATACCTTTTTCTTCTATCCAAGTTCCCTCTCAACTTAGGGAGACTAAAAACTTCATAACATCAGAGAAACTTCATATTTTCAAGGCTTCATTTGTTTCTCATGGCATCAAGTTCATCTTGAGCATCACCATTCTTATTGATCTGAAATGGGGACCTAAAGGCTTCTTGTTAGCTTACAAGAACCTCTCCCACTCCAAAGCTTAAACAATTTCCAAGATCTATGCTTATGATTGATAATTTGCAGAATTAAAAGAACTTGAAATAGGTGTATGTTTTTAGTTTGCCTTTAACTGACCAAATACCTTAAATTTATTTGCTTAAACTGATATGCAACATATAACAGTGAAACAGTGCAGCAAATAAACATCATACACATAAAAGCAATATAATTAGGAGTTCACCCAAACCTCTTAGGCTACGTCTCCATGAGCTCTAGTCAACTCAACTAGGCTCTTTGGGATTATGATTTAAATTCTTTTACAAGTTCCACACTCAACTCCATATGTTTATAATTGAACTAATGGGCTTAGAATTCCATATTTATCCCTGGCTGTTTGGCTCTCTGGCTCTCGACTCTCACTCTCGGCTCTTGGCTCTCAGCTCTTGGCTCTCGGCTCTGGCTCTTAGCTCTGGCTCTTGGCTTTTTGTAAGGAGAATAACTGCCTCCAACCTCTGGTGGCTTCTCTTTGTTCTCCTCTTACTGGCTCGAATTATTTCCAATGTGTGAGCTCCCCCTGAGCCTCTACACAACAATGGGATTTATCCCTCTGATGGCTCAAACTCCTCGAGTCCACAAGAATCACACCTCCAGACCCCCTGGACGGTTACCAAAACCTCTTTGGTTCCCAAAAATGCCTTCCTCTGTGCTGGACCCTTCTGTCTGTCTCTTCGCCTTCTCTTCTGTGTTCTAATTCGTGTTTTCATGACACGTTCTATTTCATCATTTCCTTATGGTGGGGAACAATGATGTTTAAAATAGAAAAGGTTTGGAGACGAAAGGACTAGCGGGCGCGGCAGTCCCCATCGTCCAGCCTTTCTCCATAACAAAATGTCTAAAACAAAGCAAACTTGAACAATATGCAATATACAAGGAAATACATTGCAAAATAGATTAATCCGGATCTCGCAGATCATCAACCCGCATCTATAATATTTCGGGTCCACGCATCCATTGCAAATCGCAATGTTGCATGGTCTGTTGTTCCCCTTTGCTCTGCTGCGCTCCAATCTCTTGATCTCTAATCACTCCGATCGGTGCCTCATCGGTTATCGGCATTATCGCTATATCACTTATCGGCGGTCGCTGCTTCCATGATCCACAACCCTTAAGCTTCCTCGATCAACGGTCTCCGATCAGATCTTGACCGTTGATTCCCCGTTTAATCCGACAGTTTGCACTAAACCCGAAACGTCAAGCAGTTCACTCAATCTCCACCATTGATCCACAATCTCCAATCCAATGGCTGACAGCTATTTCGGGTGGCCCACTTGCACGGAGATTACCCACCCAAAAAAGCGATTTTCTCTCTCCTGCAGCGTGCTACGTGTCTACTGGTGTATGGAATCGGGTGAAGTCCTTCCAATACCACTTACCGCCTGAAGCCCGCCCGAAATACTATTTACTGCCCTCCTTCCGGAACTCAAAAGGTTTAGCTTATTTTCCATAAACTCTTCGGATCCGCTTGCTTGTAGGTTTAGCTGTAAAATGCGTTGATCTCCTTTGATCAGACGATCCTCCACCTTTGACCCTGTTCTTCATTATCGAAGGCCTGAACCAATCTCTGACTGCCACATCATCTGTTGCACTGACATCACCATAAACCCGTGACTCTTTCCTGGGTTGCCACATGTCTTGTTGACGTAGCCATTGACTCTTTGGCCCGAAGTTTGACTTGGTTTTATTTTCTTTATCTGAACTCGGATTTACATGCGGTTTGCGCTATTAGCACCTTTTCCACCTTTACCTCTATTTGAAGCCTTTTAGACTTAGAGGCCATGCTAGATCCATTTTGGATCACGCCTCCCCATTGGGAATCTTTTGGACCCCAAAAGACTAACATATTGATCTAAACAGTAGATGAGAGTAACAACACCCTCTTCTTTCAGCCTCCATACACTTGCCTTGCATAGTGCCTCTGAACCAAATCCTTTGAACACTTCCTTCCTGGATGTGCTGGTCCTCCGATTAAGAACTGTCTTCCTCCTTGACTTCATGTAGAAATCCTGCTGAGAAGGTTACAGAAGGTAGTTTGAACTTCTCTTCTTTGATCATTGATCCAAGGTGGCTCAAACAAATGTGAAGTTACATCTTCTTCACAAAAATTTACATTTGTTTCTATTTGACATATTGTCAACAACAACAGAATTACATACAACAACTGGATGGCCTAAACTCTTGGTTCAACAGAAGAAACGGATTTCACATCTTGTGAACACCTCCATGTCTTTACATCTGCATACAAATGATTGACTAGATAACAAGCCAACAAAACCTTACATGCATGTTTACAACAAAGTAATCAACCCTTCAAGTTAATCACACATACATGTTCAAATACAAGGAAATCATCAACATCCCTGTGTTCATGCACATCATTCTCATGCATGCATTTCATCCTTCAACTTTCACTTAAGTACATTGTACTTTCGAAGCTGAAATGAACATAATGTTGCAGCAATAAAGTGAGTCTCCTACTCAACTTTTCCATTCACCTTCTTGGTAAAACCCTGCAACTTGCATTCCATTAACAAAGAAATGCAAATAGATGCATTATATCAATAGACATGCAATCTTAATTGGATAAGAATTCTAACCATTTCTTACCAATCCATTTCAAAGGTGCTACCTTTGTCTGCACATCAGCATCAACATGTGAATCATCCTGAAACAAATCAATCATGTAATCTTTCTTTCCATTCCTACCATTCTTTCTTTCCACCTTCTTCAAGTTTCGTGGAAGCATTGTTGGATTCAAAGTCCAACATTTTGCAGCAATATGTCCTTGCTTATGGCAGTAAGTGAAATGCATGTGCATCTTCTTGACAACATGATTTGTTTTTCCAATGGACCTTTGGCTTCTTGCTTCTTTTCCTTTCAAAGATTCCTACATGTGGCCATCATCTTCCAACATCTAGAAACATTATGGTTATCCCAACCACAAAAGGAACATGCAATTCTTTTCCAATGCTTATATGGAAATTTACCATGCTTTACATAATCAAAATGAATATGATTAGAACCATATTTATACCTTTCTTTTTCACCTTTATTACCTTCATGAGGAGGTGAATCAAATGAAGAAGTGGCTCCCTTTGGAACACCATCAATCTCTTCAAGGATTTCAGAGTTTCCACAACTCTCTGGTTCAAGTGTATGCTTATGAACACCTTCCTGAAAATGATGTTTCAAGCTATTGCATTCCCCATGAATACAATCTTTACACTTTTGAGGTAGAAGACCTGAAATGAAACTCCTTCTTGGAACTGTTTCAATTGTCTTCATGGCAGCTTTGGAACTTTCTCCATAAGGTTTTCCATAGATAAGACCCAAATACTTAGGCCTTTCCTCAACCATTATTGGCTCAACAATACACTGTGCATGTTTTCCCAATCCTTTTCCTTCATATCCCATTTTGGACATTAACTTGGAAACTATGCCTCTGGTATGTTTTTCAAAAGAACCAATATAAACATTCTTAGAGGAAATTGAAGACAAACTAGAATTATTTACCTCTTCTTCAAGTTGATACTTGACTAAGTCTTCTTTGGAAAAAAAGAGTTGTGTCTCCAACTCATGCATCCTTTCCAAGCTCATATTTGCAATATGAAGTTGTCTTTCCATTTCCTGCAATTTGTCAGAAAGCAACTGATTCTCTTCCTTCATGGAATTCAACTGCTCTCGAAGTATGATTCTCTTCCTTCCATCGTCATACATTTCTCTCACCATATCCATCATGATGAACAAGTATTGCTTCATGTCTTCATCAAAGAATCTTGTGATGAAGGAAGAATTTGAGGACTCACTTGTAGAAGTAGTCATTATCAAAATGAACAAAAGAACTTCAAACAAGATTAACAAAGAGCTTATTCAAGCAACCTTTTGCAACAAACCTCTTGTGCTTCAAGGATTGCTTTGAGGTCCTTTGGGATAAGAAGAATGCCTTCAGCCCTTCTTCCTTCTTGTCCTCTCCTAGACTTAGCTATCAATAGCTTTCCCTTCACCTTTGCAAACTCAAACAACAGTCAGTTTACAAACAATCAATCCTCGATTGTTTAAACACCTTTCAAGTTAAGCAAGCAAATAGATTGCTCTATCAATCAAGCATCCTGCTTTGATCAATCAAGCATCATGATACCACCTGCTCTGGTATAACTTGCTCTGATATAACCAGCTCTGACACCAACTTCTTTGAAGGTGGGGTTAATCAACCTGATGCTTTGATACCACCTGATCTGAAATGGGGACCTAAAGGCTTCTTGTCAACTTACAAGAACCTCTCCCACTCCAAAGCTTAAACAATTTCCAAGATCTATGCTTATGATTGATAATTTGTGGAATTAAAAGAACTTGAAATAGGTGTATGCTTTTAGTTTTCCTTTAACTGACCAAATGCCTTAAGTTTATTTGCTTAAACTAATATGCAGCATATAATAGTGAAACAGTGCAGCAAATAAACATCATACACATAACAGCAATATAATTAGGAGTTCACCCAAACCTCTTGGGCTACATCTCTGTGAGCTCTAGTCAACTCAACTAGGCTCTTTGGGATTATGGCTTAAATTCTTTTACAAGTTCCACACTCAACTCCATAGGTTTACAACTAAACCAATGGGCTTAGAATGCTATCTTTATCCCTAGCTATTTGGCTCTCTGGATCTCGACTCTCGGCTCTCGGCTCTCGGATCTTGGCTTTCGACTCTTAGCTCTCGGTTCTTGGCTCTTGGCTCTTGGCTCTTGCTCTTGGCTCTAGCTCTTGGCTCTTTGTAGGGAGAATAACTACCTCCAACCTCTGGTGGCTTCTCTCTATTCTCCTCTCACTGGCTCGAATTATTACAATGTGTGAGCTCCCCTTGAGTCTCTACACAACAATGGGATTTATCCCTAAGATGGCTCGAACTCCTCGAGTCCACAATAATAACGCCTCTAGACCCCCTAGATGGTTACCAAAACCTTTTTGGCTCCCAAAAACACCTTCCTTTGTGCTGGACCCTTCTTTCCGTCTCTTCGCCTTCTCTTCTACATTCTAATTCGTGTTTTCATGACACGTTCTATTTCATCATTTCCTTACGGTGGGGAACAATGATGTTTAAAATAGAAATGGTTTGGAGATGAAAGGACTGGTGGGTGCGGCAATCCCCACCGTCCGACCTTTCTCCATAACAAAATCCCCAAAACAGAGCAAACTTAAACAATATGCAATATACAGGGAAATGCATTGCAAAACAGATTAATCCGGATCTCGAAGATCATCAACCCACATCTATAATATTTCGGGTCCACACATCCATCACAAATCGTAATGTCGAATGGTCTGTTTTCCCCCTTTGCTCTGCTGCGCTCCGATCTCCGGATCTCTGATCACTCCGATCGGTGCCTCATCGGCTATCAACACTATCACTATATCACTTATCGGTGGTCGCTGCTTCCATGATCCGCAGCCCTTAAGCTTCCCCGATCAGCAATCTCTGATCAGATCCTAACCGTTGATTCCCTGTTTAATCCGACAGTTCGCACTAAACCTGAAACATCAAGCAGTCTGCTCAATCTCCACCGTTGATCCACGATCTCCAATCCAACGGCTGACAGCCATTTCGAGTGGCCCACTTGCACGGAGATTACCCGCCTGAAAAAGCAGTTTTCTCTCTCCTGCGGCGTGCTACGTGTCGGCTGGTGTATGGAATCGGGTGAAGCCCTTCCAATACCACTTACCGCCTGAAGCCCGCCCGAAATACCGTTTACTGCCCTCCTTCTGGAACTCAAAAGGTTTAGCTTATTTTCCATAAACTCTTCAGATCTGCTTGCTTGTAGGTTTAGCTGTAAAATGCGTTGATCTCCTTTGATCGGATGATCCTTCGCCTTTGACCCTGTTCTTCATTATCAAAGGCCTTCGACTGCCACATCATCCGCTGCGCTGACATCACCATAAACCCGCAACTCTTTTCTGGGTTGCCACATGTCCTGTTGACGTAGCCATTGACTCTTTGGCCCGAAGTTTGACTTGGTTCTATTTTCTTTATTTGAACTCGGATTTACATGCGGTTTGCGCTATTAGCACCTTTTCTACCTTTACCTCTATTTGATGCCTTTTAGACTTAGGGGCCATGATAGATCCATTTTGGATCACTTATAGCTTCCTTCATCATGCTCATAATTATGAACATCTTCAACATCTTAAGGATCATGTACCTGCAAAACTTTAATAGCAAGTAAAACGAAATACAAATCAAAGCATGAAGTTAATTATATCAAAATTATGTCATTACAATGGAAGAATCAAACCATTCATTCTTTAGACATCAAATACCTAAACGTAGTTAGGTTCATATTCGGCAAGGGTCACATATTTTTACATACTAGACTTTAACTTGCTATTAGGGTTTTGTTATAAACCCTAGACTCCATCTTCTAGACACGGGGCCATAGATATCAACAATCTAAGGTTTCAACAATATACTTTTAGAATTACACCTCAAACTCTACTAGGGTTTGTTGCAAACCCTCAATCAAAGCTAAATCATATCAATATCATCATGCCCTAGAATACAATTCTCTATTAGGGTTTTGTTACAAACCCTATATTTTACAAATTAAAAAATTAAATTATCATATTTTCATATGCATATCTATTTCACATCGATATCTATTAGGTAAACCTAAGATCGGTATATTAAATAATTTTAACCAAACTAGGGTTTCGATCAAACAAACGAATATACACCTAGGTTTCATTCCTGGGATATTACTTTAATTATTACAAGGGATTTTTTCATAATGTAGATTTTCATGTATATTATGCATCTCATGTAATGTTCTAAAACACAAGACAAGAATCTACTCTAATCTCAACAGCGGAACCAATGATCAATAAAAATAATAATCAACAAGAGGAAGAATATTAATGACACATAACACAATATTTCTCTAGGGAAATCCACTACTCAAAACCATCACTATATATATTGCACTAATCATAAATTTGAGAAGAAAATGCAAAGCTTGTTCTCCCTAGAACCATTCTTGCACAAGTATAATCAACTCTCTGCCTCACAAGCCTACTCTTGCCAAACACTTAGCCAATTATGTTGCCTGCCAAGCCCCCATTTCCTTGTGCAATTCCTAAGAGGATTAGCCCATATTTAATTTGGAAATCCTTCCTACATAACTGTTCAATCCAAAACTAAGTCCTCAACTGATTGCATGCATGAGTTGTACAACTCAGAAAATAATACAACTGATAGTACATTGTCCCTACACTCTAAACTCAACTGGGTACTCCTCTGAACTAGCATGCATGAGTTTCTCTTGAGTGAATATTTAGTTAGTTGGTGTGGCACTAAGGATTCACTAGTGCACCAACTCACTACTAGACCTCTACTAGTTCATCCAACAATTAGAACTAGTTTAACTGACTATGACTCAATGGAATTGAGTTATCTAATTACAACTCCAATAAACTCAATATGTAGCCCTAAAATTTAGGGATCACACCAACTCAAAATTCCTAAGTCAATTAAACTTAATTAACTATTTACAAGTTTCTATGAGAATAGAATTCGATTTTAATTCACAATTTAGTTCAAGGACAAATTAAACTAGAATTTCTTATAGCCATTTCTCAACACTCCCTCTCAAAAAGAAAGGGATTATTTGCTACTCGATCTTGTCTCTATGAAACTAGAATTTACATCTTGGCAATGCCTTTTTCAAAATGTCAGCATCCTACTCCTCTGTGGGAATGTACTCCAACAACATAATCCACCTCAAAACACAATCTCAAAGTTGATGATATCAGATATCAATATGCTTGGACCGATCATGAAAAACTAGATTTTCAGAGAGTTTGATACAACTCTAATTATCACAAAAAATCACAGTTGGATCCATCTTCTAACCAAACAAACCAACTAGAATATTCCTCATCCAGATGGCCTCACATGTTGCTTGACTTGCAGCCATGTACTCTGCCTCTGTCGAACTGAGTGCAACCGATTTTTGTTTCCTATTGTACCAAGAAACAATTGTTGACCCAATACTAAAGATCCCTCCTGATGTGCTCTTCCTGTCGAATGGACTCTCTACCCTGTTGAAAATGCAACAAGATGATGGAGCTTAGTCGAAAGGAGTCGCCTTCACTAAGTGGGCCCGTAGGTAAATTATGGCGCAAAGTCTATTTTTAGACTATGTCTATTTTTAGACTATGTCTATTTTTAGACATATGGATCATGGTCTATGAGTTGCAGGATGTTGTTTATGGATGATTGATCATGTTGGGAAAAATAGATGGACTTCTATTTTTGGTTCACAGCAGAGTGATCAGAGTCTATTTTTAGACTGCCAGGCTAAAAATAGAAACAGTCAAATATTATTAGCTCTTAGTAATATTTGGACTCTAAACATTATCTTATTCTCTTGGAGCACTTCAGTTCGAGCTACGGATGTGGCTATGCAGCTGAAAGAAGGAATCACGCGGTTTCTTATGTGTTAGTTGAGCTATTGCGTGGAGGACTTCAGTTAGAAATCATGCATGTGAGTTCTGTGGAGTTGGATGTGGAGTTGATGGAGTTGTGTTCAGTTTGACTTTGTTAAACTAGCTGTAAATAGTCTAACTGCAAATAGACTAGTGATGAGTGATGTGAATTAATTGATTAAATTAATTCACTAATTATTAACTCATAATGCAACTGAAGAATACATCAGTTAACTCAGTGCATGTACAGTTCAGTGGAGACATGTGTTAGAGGTTGAGATTGCTATCAGTTGTGACTATAGTTGTGCATGAGATCTTGCGCAAGCAATGTATTGAGTATGCCCATGAGGATTGCACAACATATGCCCAATAGAATAGCCTGTGCTCACGTGATTTCCAGTGTGAGTGATTTTCACAAGGTAAATAGGAGTTTGGATCAGCCATTCATCATTCATTCTCTTGCAGGGTTGTGCAGTGGAGGCAAGCAAAGTAGTGGAGGAGATTTGAGCAGTGATTGATAAGATCTGAGCTAGTTTTGTGTGTAACAGGTGGAGATAGTGCTGGATACTTGTGAGGAGTATTGTACTATGTATTGTTACATGTTCTCAATCATTAATATACAGATAGTGTGGGGTTTTCAGCGGTAAGCTTTCCCCGGGTTACATATTGTGTTAATGTGTGCATGCGATTGATGTTTCATTATTTTTGATGCTGCTAAATTGATAATCAACGTAGAGGAGCTTATGTATTGTGCATGTATTCCGCAATAGTGCATGATCAGGATAATATCTGTTGAATATGTGTTTATTATTCAAAATTTCTACATGGTATCAGAGTTGTTGATCATCAGATCTATTATTCAGAAAGTGTTTACATCTTATTCAGGCAGAGTCCGTAATCGGGCCAGGTAGCCTCTGGATTCATCCTTCCTTTGGAAGGTGAGATATCCAGTAAAATCCCATACAGTCAATCTCTGTATGAGAAATACTTTGTTCTCGTGAATCTTAGATCAGAGGCGGTTGAGTTTGGAGCTGGTGGAATTCGAATTTGCAGCAGTGTTTTCTTGGTGTCAAACTTGAAATGTATTTCAACAGATTGCGATTGGAGTATGCTCTTGAAGGCAGCTCGAATGATATTGCATGGAAAGACAGGATGGAGGCGGTGTTAGATGATAATGGGTTGAAGGATTTCATAGAGGCTGAGGTCCCAAAACCTACTGATGTTGTTGAAGCTGTGGTTTGGAAAAAGAAGATAGCAAGGTGTCGAAGGATTCTGTTGGAGGGCGTGAAGGATCACATTGTGTCCAGCCTGCATGGAAAGGCCTCTCCATACTTGATGTGGAAAGCATTGACAGATCTATTCCAAAGCAAGAGCAATCAGAGGAAGCTGGCGCTCAAAGATAAACTCAGAAACATCAAGTGTGAGAATGGAGACAGTATGCCCCAGTATCTCACGAAGTTCACCCAGTGCAGGGATGAGCTGGGAAGTGTGGGGGTGACTGTCGATGATGAGGACTTGGTGAGCTTGGCTCTCCTTGGTCTTCCAAAGAGTTGGAATTCCTATCAGGACTCTGTCAATGGTCGGAATAAATTTCCAGGATGGGAGAGACTTTGGTCGGATCTTGTGCAAGAGGAGATCAGACGGAGCACCAGAGATAGTTCTTCATCCATGCATGATGAGGAGAATTATGCCTTAGCGAGTAAGGTGAAGAAGGGGAAGGAGAAGGGTTCTCTTTCTGAATCCAGTTCTTCCAATGATGGGAAGAAGGTTGACAAGTCGAAGGTGAGATGCTTTCGTTTTCATGAGTTGGGGCATTATGCTACTAATTGCCCAAAGAAGAAGTCCAAGAAGGGATCCGGGGCAGGATCTGAAGGTGAGGCACTTGCTTCACAGTTCGAGTTGGATTTCACACTCTTCGCATGCATGGTTTCATCCATGGTGAGAAGTGGTTAGTTTCTTGATAGTGGAGCTTCTTTCCACATGACTGGTGACAAAAGTTTGTTCAGTACTTTGGAGGAGAAAGATCTCCAGATGCACATAGCGATGGGTAATGATGAGAAGTATAGTGTCTCAGGTGTAGGCATGGTTATTTTTCAGAGGGAGCATGGAGCTCGCCTTACCTTGACCGATGTCAAGTATGTACCAGGACTGAAGAGAAACTTGGTGTCGATCACGATGCTGGAAGACAGAGGCTATGGTGTAGTCTTCAGTGAGGGAAAGGTTTTCCTTAGACACATCATCACTAGATAGGTGAAGCAGATTGGTTCACGGGTCAAGAACCTGTATGCTCTTGAGGTTCAAGATGCATGCAAGGCCTTGAGCAGCGAGGAAACTAATGGAGACTTGGTGGTTGAGAGGGAGCATATATTACCGTTCAACATGCAGAGCCAGAAGAGTCCCAGACAATTGTGGAGGAGCCACGATTGGTGCAGCAGCTTCAGGAGGTTGTGGAGCAGCCACAGCAAGGGAAGCTGAGAGGAGATCGAGTAGAGACATCTACTCATGCAGAGACCTCCAGTAGGGGGAAACTTCGAGCCAGGTGGGCTGAGGGATCACATGCAGCCATACCTCTAGGTAGGAGGTGGGGTAATGTGGATTGATCGTCCCAAGGAGGAGGGGCAGGATCCTTGAGGTACCCAACCTCTTGGATGAGACCTTGCTACGGGAGACCCAATGTGGAGTAGCAGGAACTGACTGATTTGGTAGAGACAGATGCAGATGGAGCGGCAGAGAGAGCGACAGTGTAGGGAATCCCAGGACAACGCGTAGCTAGCAGGCTGCAGCAATGCAAGCGGCACAAGTGTTTTGCACAGTGCTAGGTGGCACAGAGAGGTGTGCAATGGTGCGAGATGCATGGAGATGTTGCAGTAGCGTGGATGTCAGAGAGGGAGCACTTTTCAGCGACAGGTAGAGCTTCAGCATCAGAGTATGTTCCTAGCCCAACAGAGTGGTCAGTTGGGAGTGCTTTTGTTCCAAGTGTTGTTGGAGCAAGTGGACCGGGCAAATGTGTTGCATGCAGAACATTACAGAGGCAGGATAGGGGTTGCAGATAATCCATATCTTGTTGAGAGGGAGTGTTGAAAATGCAACAAGATGATGGAGCTTAGTGGAAAGGAGTCACCTTCACTAAGTGGGCCCGCAGGCAAATTATGGCGCAAAGTCTATTTTTAGACTATGTCTATTTTTAGACATATGGATCATGGTCCATGAGTTGTAGGATGTTTTTTATGGATGATTGGTCATGTTGGGAAAAATAGATGGACTTCTATTTTTGGTACACAGCGGGTGATCAGAGTCTATTTTTAGACTTCCAGGCTAAAAATAGAAACAGTCAAATATTATTAGCTCTCAGTAATATTTGGACTTTAAACATTATCTTATTCTCTTGGAGCACTTCAGTTCGAGCTACGAATGTGGAACATGCAGATGACAGAAGGAATCACATGGTTTCTTATGTGTTAGTTGAGCTATTGCATGGAGGACTTCAGTTAGAACTCATGCATGTGAGTTTTGTGGAGTTGGATGTGGATTTGATGGAGTTTTGTTCAATTTGACTTTGTTAAACTAGTTGTAATTAGTCTAATTGCAAATAGACTAGTGATGAGTGATGTGAATTAATTAATTAAATTAATTCACTAATTATTAACTCATAATGAAACTGAAGAATACATCAGTTAACTCAGTGCATGTACAGTTCAGTGGAGGCAGGTGTTAGAGGTTGAGATTACTATCAGTTGTGACTATAGTTGTTCATGAGATCTTGCACAAGCAATGTATTGAGTATTCCCATGAGGATTGCACAACATATGCCCAGTAGAATAGCCTATGCTCACGTGATTTCCAATGTGAGTGATTTTCACAAGGTAAATAGGAGTTTGGATCAGCCATTCATCATTCATTCTCTTGTAGGGTTGTGCAGTGGAGGCAGGCAAAGCAGTGGAGGAGATTTGAGCAGTGATTGATCAGATCTGAGCTATTTTTGTGTGTAACAAGTGGAGATAGTGTTGGATACTTGTGAGGAGTATTGTACTATGTATTGTTACATGTTCTCAATCATTAATATACAGATAGTGTGGGGTTTTCAACTGTAAGCTTTCCCCGGGTTACATACTGTGTTAATGTGTGCATGCGATTGATGTTTCATTGTTTTTGATGCTGCTAAATTGATGATCAACGTAGAGGAGATTATGTATTGTGCATGTATTCCACAATAGTGCATGATCAGGATAATCTCTGTTGAATATGTGTTTATTATTCAAAATTTCTACATACCCAATCTGCATCGGTGAATCCTTGAAGCTTCACTCCCTCTGTCTATTTGTACTGCAATCCATACTGAGTAGTGCCTTTGAGATATCTCAACACATGCTTAGCCGCCTTCCAATACAGCTTGGTAGTCCTAACCATCGCTTGACTAAGTGAGTTAAATGCATAGCACATGTTTGGTCATGTGTTCACCAAATACATTAGTAAACCCACAAGCTTTCCATAAACAGTAGCTCGCACTACTTCATCCGAAGTAGCATCCTCTTTCCTCCAGTTACGTGCTAGAGGAGTCTCCATGGGTTTACTCCTCTGCATGCGGAACCTCCTTAGTATCTCGTTGGCATACTTTCCCTGAGAGACAAACAGTTCCCCATCACCTTACCATATTTACATGGCCATAAAGTAATGCATGAGCCCAAAGTCCTTCATTTTGAACTCTCTTGCAAGATCCTCCTTGCAAGACTTGATCAACTTATCATCACCTATCAAGATCAAATCATCGACATATAAACAATAATCAACAATTTACCTTCCACCACAATGTGGTACAGGTTTTAATCTGCTTCACTTTTGGTGAAGCCCAACTTGGTGAAGTAGCTATCGATCTTGGTGTACCAAGCACGAGGTGCTTGCTTCAGCCCATACAATGCTCACTTAAGTTAGCACACATGCAACTCACAGTCAAAGGTATCAAAACCTTCAGGCTTCTCAATATACACCTCTTCCTCAATCATGCCATTAAGGAAGGTTGTCTTAACATCCATCTGATGTATATTCCAACCCATCTGCAGTGGTAGTGCCAAAATGGATATGATTGATGAGTACCTTGCAACAGTAGAAAAGGTCTCATCATAGTCAATCCTTTGTACCTGTGAAAAGCCTCGGGCCACAAACCTGGTCTTCTGCTTCTCCACACTACCATATGCTACTTCCTTTACCTTGTAAAGCCATCAGAAGCTCACCACTAACTTGTCTGTCTATCTTGGGACCACATCCCAAACAATGTTACGAATAATGGAGTCATACTCCTCCACCATGGCATCAACCCAAACTAGTTGTTGCACTGCCTCCTAAATGGAAGATGGCTCTATCTCAACACATCGGCTCATAAGAGCCATGTATCTAGTGTACCTCTCAGGTAACCTCCTCTCCCTGCGTTGTGATGTGGGTGCTCCCACATTCTCTCTCACATCATGCAATAACCTGTCAGCCTCTCTGTTGTGCTTTCTCCCATCTCTGGAAGACTCTGCCTGAGTGGGTGCCTCCACTCCTAGCTCCTCTTCATGTGGATGCTCCACATCAATCTGAGGCTCCTCCTCCTAAGGAGATAAATTCTCCTCAACTGCATGTAGCTAAATCTCCCTCTCAAGGGAACATCGCATGGCCTTCTCTTCATCAAATATGACATCACTACGAACCATTGTCATCCTGTTGGTTGGCAGGTACGCCCGATAGTTGTGAGGTGTACCAGTGTACCCCACAAATATCCCCAAATCTGTTATCAGCTCAAGCTTCTTCCTTGCATCTTTGGTCACATGGAAATATACCGATGACCGAAAAATCCTAAAGTGACCAACATCTGGTCTCTTCCTTGGGAAAGCCTCCTCTGGTGTACTCATCCCAAGAATCCAATGAGAGATTTTGTTTTGCAAATAAACAGTTGTGTTGCATGCCTCAGCCCACAAGTGTAGTGGTAGACCCTGGTCATGCAACATCGCCCATGCTGCCCCTAAAATTCTTCTATTATTCCTTTTAGTCACCCAATCTGTTGTGGGTTATGGGGTGTTGTCAACTCTTGTTTAATCCCTTCTGTCGCACAGGATTTCTTAAACTCATTTGTGACATACTCACCACCATTATCACTCCTGAGAGATTTAACCTTCTAGCCTGTATCTTTCTCGACCAATGCTTTAATTCACAAAACTTTTCAAAAGTTTGATATTTCTTCTACATGAAAAAGATCCAACATTTATGAGAAAAATAATCAACAAATATAACATAATACCTGTGTTTTTTCATGGATGCTATCAAGAATGGTCCACACACATCTAAATGGACTCGATCAAGGATCGCCTGTGCTTGATGTCTCTGTCGTGAAAGGAATCTTTGGTGTGTTTTTCCCAAATTACACCCCTTGCATGTATTAACTTGCTCTAGTATACATTTGGGAAGACCAGTATAAATTTGCTGCATGATTTTCAAAGCCCCATGATGCAAGTGACCCAACCTCTTGTGCCACAACTCATTGATGTCTCAGATCTGCACCATCTTTGCTTTCATGCTCAAGGCGGCACAATCTTCTACCTCCAACTTATAGAGATTCTTAATGTTGGCATTATGATACAAGTGTTGTCCTTGATCGCAACTCACTCAGAGGTATGATACAGGTGATGGTAACTCAATCAGAGGACAGATTTAGTACAGCAGGTCAAGAGAGAGATATACGCAGGTTCATCGTGTCCAAGCCGTGTATACACGTGGGTTAGACGTTCCAAAGACGCATATGAATATACACGCACTTTCACGCAAGGAAAGGCGCGTACATGTTGGAAAACTAAGTTTTGGTCTGTGGTATTTGGTCCATGGTATTTTGGTATTGGTTCATGGTATTTGGTCTGAAGTGTTGATCCCAGGTATTGGGTCTAAGGTATTGTTTCTACATGGTTTTGGACCATGGTAGAGAAGCCTAAGCCTATATAAGGAGAAGATCATTAGGCAAAGGTAGATGAGCAAGTAATGAATGTCTAACGAAGTGTGAAGATCTAGTATGCTGGTTATGGGTTTGTGATGCTTGGCTCAAGTTGGAAATGGCAACGAAGATATAAGTAATTATCTTTAGATCTGTACGCGGGTTCTCTCTGGTGAAAGTGCGTATACACGCAGTTTTGATATAGTCAAGTAGCATATGCATTATGAGATTTGGTGTTTCAGGTTGCTGTTTTGTTCTAGTGGTTGTTGCAGAGTTCTGGGCTCTGGTCTGTGTTCTGGTAACTATGTTTTGATGATAGGGTTTTAGTGATTTAGTATTGGGTGATTTAGATATTTATGATGCAGGTATAAGTTGATGATTGTATTGCAGCAGTGATTGTTTTGTATTTATGGATCCAGTCTAAAAATTTATGAAACATGGTCCCTGGAAGAAAAGAGAAGGTTGTAGTCTTCTGTAGGCCAGCACCTACGTACTAGTACTTCAACTAGTACAAGAGCTAAGGGGGTTGTAGCTCCTTTCCAGGAGAGTCTGGAGAATGAGAGAAGGTTGTAGCCTTCTGCAGGTAAAAGCCTGCATACTGGTATAAGACTGCACTAGTACTATTGTAAAAAGAAGTTTCTTATTAAAGGAAGATAGAGACGAATTGCAGCAAGTGGTTTTCACCCACATTGGGTTTCCACCTTATATCATGGTGTTCATGTGTGCTCCTTATGTGTGATGATATGTTCTGTTTTACTACACTTGTTTACTGTTAATATGGTTGATAATGTTCTGATGCACTCATTGAAGATCAACTAACTGAATCATAAGTTTACTGGATATACGCTAGTTGCATTAAACATAGTTGCGTATATATGCAGGTATCCTTAACTGAAGTAGCATATATGAATCTTAATATGGAAATGAAAAAGTTTTATTGATTTGATAATACTGATTCACCCCCCCCCTCTCAGTATTATTTCCAACAATTGGTATCAGAGCAGGTTCTTCAGAAGAAGCTTGACCGCTTGAAGGAAGATCTCTCATCATGGGCAGCTACGAGAAAGAGGCATCGATCAGGCCACCACTTTTTGATGGGAGCAACTTTGTCCACTGGAAGATAAGAACCATAGCATATCTACAATCGCTTGGAACGGATGTTTGGGGAATCGTGGAAGGAGGATGTGGAGTACTAAAGAAGGTATGTTTTTGGTAATTAGCATCTTTTCATTAGAACTTACAAACCTTTTGCATCAAGAACTAGGAAAATGATAAGAAATTGTAATGAAACCTGTGAGATTAATGTGCAAATCGGAAACACTGACAATTGTCATTTTCTTATGTAGAAAGAAGGGAAAACAAAAGACTTCCGTGCTGAAGGAAAGAACAACGCCGGGTTAACCGATGTCCCTTTGACGGGGAACCGTATGCAAACAAGGCAAAACAGATCAAAGTGAATTAGCCCTAGAAAGGAAGTGGAGATGTCGGCTCGGCGCAAGAAGGAAAAGAGATAACTGAGAACTAATGGTTCGGTGAATCCCTCAGGATCCTTTGATCCTGAGAGATCACTGCTTTAACTATTTTTGCACCTAGACATCTCTGCCTTCATCATTATAAAAGGGGTAGCATTGTTAGCTCGAGGGGGTCGAATCCTTATGTTTTATGTAATTTCTCTGAAGATTGGAACTTTGATCATCGAGTCTCGTTGAGAACTGATCTACTGTAATTCTATTTTATGCATTAATACAAACTCGGTTGCTATTTCATCCCTGAGTCTGGAATAACTTCAAGCGGTGTACCCCTGGAGGCTAAGGGCCCGGCCCTGGAGGACACTTGCTCCTGTACTATTACGTTTGGTTTATGCGTGGTTTTCTTATCAGCATTATTTGGTAATCTGATGTGTTTTGTTAGTTTACATCACATGCTCTGTTATGTTTACTTTACTGAGACAGAACTATCGCATTGACTCTGCAACGTATCACTGTTCTTCTAAGTGTTGATATAATATTGTCAGTCTTTACAGAATATTGTTGTTGTTCAATTACAGAGTCTCTGTTTTGTGCACTTATTCATTGATATTATGGAATTCATCTTAGTGATTATGTTCTTTGCGATTTTTGGATCTATAGACATTGTTGTTCCATTTTGAAATGCAGTCGTAATCTTTTATAACTCAGAGTGATAATTGGTTTACCGAGATTAGGTTACTATTAAGGTGTGTCGTGTGCATATATGGTTTTAAAGTACTGTTCTATAATTCATCATTAATCAGAGCTATTCCATTTTGGTGTGTTGTTCAATTCGTCCTTAAGAGTGAAGGATTGCCATTTGATTCCTGTAGGTCACGATTTGTGCATTTGATCTTGTAGACTAAGGTGTTACTGCTTGCTAGACTTAGTTGCTGTTACAGTTTCCTATTTGTTGTTCTATTTCAGATTTGTTATTCTATTTCAGGTTTGCTGTTCCATTTCAGATTTGTTTTTCTATTTCTTATTTCGTTGTTCCATTTCTTATCTACCATTCTATTTCCTGTTCTTTGTCATTTTGGTGTGAAGAACGATGCAGGGCTGTAGTGAGCACTGACATTTACTGCCTGGCTCCCAGATCCACGATCGTTCTCTGATTTACCTTAGTTCCATCAGTTTACAAAGGGATGAGTTACTGCTACTGAACCCTTGACTGATAACTTGCTTAGTTTTCTGAATGTGTAGTTTAATCTTTTGAAGTCGTTTACTGTAAACAAGCATTTGTTTACTCTTGTATTTTTGAACACTGTACTACTAGCATTACTCTGACAAATGATAGCCTCAGACTGAGACACTCTTTGAAATAACAAAATGTTCCTGGATTGACAACTAATTTGAGGTAATTAGAGGTGAAAGAGACCCTTTTCTTAGCTCCACATTTTGGCGCCGTTGCCGGGGAAAGAGTGTAGCCATTTGTTTTTTTCAGAGTAGTGTAAGAACCTGTTAGGGAAGAATTGGGTTTTAAAAATGGAAGGTAAGAACCTACGTGTGGAGTATGTAACAAACCTGCTCCCCTGCCCACTTTCCTATAGATTTGCTACTGTTTTGTCTGGGTAGAATCTAGCAGTTGATTTGTGTGCATGACTAAGCAGAAAAAGCCAGAAAAGAATTCCAAACCTCTACCCAAGCCAGAAAAAGCTAAGGGTCGGTGACCCTTGGCCGATCAACCTTCATAGACGAAATTTTCAAGAAAGCAGAATCTCAGCCTTCAGTAGGACCCAAAAAAGTTAATTTCTAGACAGCCTACTAGTTCCCTTCAGGCCACAGGATCACCATCTGTAGCCTTTGCTGAGGTGCATAGTCAAACTGAAAAGCAGGACTTTCAAGAAATTGAAAATTCTACTCCAGAACTATTGCAAGAAGGAAATTTCAGCAATCTTTGTTAAGGAGGAGGAGAAATAAGGGAAACTGAGGAACCAAGGCCTCCTCTTGGAACAACTCAGCCATTAAACAGCCCAAACAAGGGAAGTGCTGCAAAAATCATTGTTGAAGAAACTCAATCTCCTCAGACATTAGGCACTCTTATTATCCCAGATAGAGGAAGTGTTATTAAAACCAATCCTGTTAAAGCCATTCCTTCTCAACCTAGGAATACCCTCCTAGATATCCCAGAAGGTTATTGGCATATATTCGACCAAATGGCTCAAAACCAGCCAAACACCCAAACTTCTACATTGAAATACCCCATAGTGGATACTGCAGCAAATGCACCCATGAAATCAATTCCTCTTCAACATATCCCTACATTCCACGGTCTTACATTAGAAGATCCAGATGCATTTCTATTTGAATTCGATGTGCTGTGTAGGGGATATGATTACACCACCGACCCCAGAAACTAAAATTATTTCCCTCTACATTAAAAGGGGCTGCCTTAAGATGGTTTATGGGATTAGGTGGCGAGGTTATATATAATTGGGATCAAATGAAAGAATCTTTTCTAAAGAAATATCAGGACTATTGCAGGTCTAGAGAACTAAAGGATGAAATATTCCAGATGGTAGCTAGACCAAATGAAACATTAGAGGAGTATGTGGAACGTTTTCAGTATAATCTTCAAAGATCTCCTTATGCATCACTACCTTTACCTGATAATGTGTTAAAAACAGCATTAATTAGGGGCATGAAGGAACAATGGATTGAAACATTAAATATTATGGGAAAAGGAGATATTTATCAGGAAAATTTTGCTAACATTATTGACTTATGTATCAGGAGTTCGAGAGGCAGCACAAGATTGAAACCGGCAGAACATGATCGGTTTGTAAGAGATAATAAAATTTCGACAAAAGGAGTAACGCGTGTAGAAATTGGAAATCTATTGGAAAATTTTAAAACTGATATACTAGGGACGCTAACTACACAACTTGATGTTATGCAGGCCAAGCAGAAGCAAATGGAGGCAGAACAGAATTTGGCAATCTTCTGTCCCCGATGTAGGAAGAAACATAGCCATAAGGAGTGTCCACTAGATGCAGTCTGAACATGTGCCATCTGCACAAAAGATCACCTTACGGAAAGCTGTCCCTCACTTCCCGGATTAAAAGCAGTATATAAGGAAGTAGAAGAAGAGCCAGAATCGGTATATTTTCTCAACCAGCGCCGTCAGTGGCAGCCGCGACAATCTAGTATGTTTTCAGACCCGACCTCTTCTTTTCAGTCTCCGCAGTATAATGCTCAACAATATAATATGTGGCAAATTCAATCCCAACCCCCGCCCCCAAACTGGTCACCTCAGTCGTTTCCTTCATCAACCCCGTGGCTGAATCAGGCAAGCCCATCTGGTTGGCCGAATTTTCCCTATACTCCACCATATTGGCAAAGTAACACATACCCACCATAATGGACTCCGCCTACTTCACAAAGTTCAGCCTGGCAGACAAACTGGCAAAGACCGATGCATCAGCCAATAGGAACCATGCCGCTCCCTCAACCTACACTGCCAGCCTTACAACAAAATCCCCAGTCTAATCTGAGACTGCAACCCAACCCCAATCCAAATAACAGACCGGTCCAATCTGTCCAAATAATAGAAACATCATAAATAGGAGCTGATCTGAGGGAGTGTAATGATCTTCAGTTAAGAACTGGGCATATTATTGAAACTGAGGGAGAAAAGACAGCCCATGTTGAAAATCAGTTACCCAGAGAACATTTGTCACAAGAAGAGGATGTGAACAAACAACAAACTCATAACCAAACAACCACATCCTCTCCCCCATTCCCAGAATGATTAATCATACCTCGACCTACACAATATCTTGATTTTGACATTCTCGGAGAATTACAAAATTTGTACATAAAAATTCCATTCCTCCAAGCCATTCAAGACATTCTGATATATGCAAAGACTATCAAATAATTGTGTGTAAAGAAACCAAGGAGGAATGCAGCAAACAGTCCAAGAGTCCAAGTAGTTGGCACTCTATCTGACTTATTATCAGGAAAAGAAATGTCCATTAAATACGAAGACCCAGGAAATCCAATAGTCACCGTACAAATTTATGATCAAACCTTCCCTAATTCCTTAGTTGATCTAGGAGTTGCAATCAACATCTTAACAACTACTACTTGCCAAAAGCTAGGCATTACATCTGTAGAACCCACCTCTACCTTGTTATAGCTGGCTGACTGATCTGTGGTTAGGCCAGAGGGCATGCTACATGATGTCATGGTATCTGTTGACTCCTGGGAATATCTGACTGATTTTCTAGTAATAAATCCCAAAAGCCGACTTGATGGATACCCATTGATTTTAGGTAGACCTTGGCTTGCAACTGTCGATGCCTATATTGGCTGCCGACAAGGCAATATGACCATAACGAGGGGAGCGAATATTAAGAACTTAGCCTTATATCCTCCAGCACAGCCAAGTGTCACAATGATCAAAACTAATAAGCACCATGTATCATACCTTACTGACAACATTAGATCTCCATTAACTATACAAGAGGCACTTGATTTTAAAGATCAGACAAAGGACGATGCCATTAATAAATTTATTAGTCAAACTGAATCCAGATCCCGCACACAGTGTCACATGATAGAGGCAGCATTTGATAACGAATTAGAAGAAGATCCTCTTAAAGATACACATGATCAAACGATACCTATTACCTCTATTGCAAATAGTAAAATTGTGGAAATCGAACCAGGAAAAACCTTAAACATTAATGCCAACCTCACCTCCGAACAAGAAACGAAGCTCATCCATCTGTTGAGGAAATATAAAGAAGCATTTGCATGGGAATATCCTAATATGAAAGGAATTGACCCTCAATTATGTACCCACCACATTTACATAGAAAAAGATGCGAGACCTGTTCGCCAGCCTCAAAGGAGACTTAATCCTCATCTAAAAGATATGGTAAAAGATGAACTTCAAAAACTTTTAGATGTCAACTTCATCTATCCTATCTCTGATAGTAAATGGGTCTCTCCGCTTGTGGTGGTACCAAAAAAGAATGGGAAATGGAGAATTTGTGTGGACTACAGAGAAATAAATAAAGCAACACAAAAAGACCACTTCCCTGTCCCATTCATCGACCAAGTATTAGACACTTTGGAAGGAAATAAATGATTTTCCTTCCTGGATGGCTTCAGTGGATACAATCAGATCCAGATTGCCCCTGAAGACCAAGACAAAACCACTTTTACTTGTCCTTGGGGAACATTTGCCTACAGAGTTCTACCTTTTGGCTTATGCAATGCTCCTGCCACATTCCAAAGGGCTACCCTCAGCATTTTTGCAAACTGAATAAATGAAGGACTTGAAGTATACATGGATTACTTTACACCTTATGGAGACAATTTCAATCCAACATTGGATACACTGGAAAAAGTCCTACAACACTACATTGTTACCAGGCTTTGTTTAAGCCATGAGAAATGCTATATGATGATGACTCAAGGACTTATTCTCGGACACTATATTTCAGCAGTTGGCATTCAGGTAGACCCAGCCAAAATCCAAATAATTTTGCTTATTCCCACTCCTACCACTCAAACGGAGGTACGCAGTTTTCTTGGATTTTCTGGTTATTATAGGAGGTTTATAGAACATTTTTCGCATATTGTTGCACCTCTGTATGCACTAACTGGTAACATTGATTTTCTCTGGACAAAAAAATGTGAACGTGCTTTCCAGGATCTAAAGAAGCTTGTGTCCACAGCCCCAGTCCTTCGAGGACCAAATTGGGATTTGCCATTTCAGATATCGTCTAATGCCTCAGATACAGCCATTGGAATAGTCCTTGGGCAGGAAGAGGATAAAAAACCATATGCAATTTATTATATTAGCAAAAATTTATCCCCTGCTGAATTAAATTACACTGTTACTGAGAAAGAATTTTTAGTTGTAATACATGTTGTCAATAAATTTAGACATTACATTACTGGATACCCTATTATCTTGTATACAGATCATTCTTCCATCAAATATTTAGCAAACAAGCCTATCACAAATGGCAGAATAACTAGATGGTTGATTTTATTGCAGGATTTTGATATTACAATCAAGGATCAACATGGAAAAGAAAATCGTGTAGCTGATTTTCTCTCAAGAATGCCAAGGCCAATCGATGCAGCAGCAGTTGAAGATCAATTTCCAGACGATCATATGTTTGCTGTTGCTACTCAAACACCCTGGTATGCTGATGTTGCCAATTACCTAGCAGTAGGTAAACTACCGAAACATCTAACCCCTAATGAGCGAAAACAAATTGTTCAGAAGAGTGCTCGATTCTCGTGGGTTGGAGGCTACCTGTTCCACACAGGGGCAGACATGCATATCAGAAGATGCGTTCGAGAGGATGAAATCTTCGACATTTTAAAAGCCTGCCATGACGGACCATGTGGCAGACATTTCGCCGATCGCAGAACTAGACATAAGGTCCTGCAAATAGGGTATTATTGGCCTACAATTTTCAAAGACGCAAAGAAATTCGTCCAAGCTTGTGACAGTTGCCAGAGAGTAGGACGCCTTGGTCAGTCTGATGAGATTCCCTTGAATCCACAGTTAGTCATTGAACCATTCGGACGATGGGCCCTTGATTTCGTCGGACCAATTAACCCACCCTCAAACCAGAAAACATATATTTTGGTGGCAGCAAAATATGTCACCAAATGGGTTGAGGCAGAGGCGTTGTCGAGAGCTACAGAAGGTTCCGTCATACAGTTCTTGTTCCATATGTTTGTGCGTTATGGCCTTCCAAGAGATATAATTACAGACGGTGGACCACAGTTTGCTGGGAACAAAATAGCTGCAACACTCAAAAACTATAATGTCCAACACAAAATCACTACTCCATACCACCCACAGGCAAATGGTCAGGTAGAAAGCAGCAATAAAATAATAGAAGCAATCCTAACAAAAACAATTGCGTCACATAGACGTGATTGGGCTGCCAGACTACCAGAGGCACTATGGGCTTATAGAACAACATGGAGAAGTACCACTGGTTACTCACCTTATCAATTAGTGTTTGGCAAGCAACCCATTTTTCCCATAGAATTCGAAATCCAAACACTGCGAACAGCGCAGGAAGTTGGCTTAGGTTTAACAGAGGCACAGATTAATCGATTGCAGCAGATCAATGAGCTCGATGAAATCAGGCTCTCTGCACTCCAAAATACTGCACTTATCCAACAGCAGCGAGCTAAATGGCATGATGCTCTCATTAAAAATAAAGTCTTCCACGAAGGAGACTGGGCACTTTTGTACGATTCTGAGTTTCAGGACTTTCCCGGGAAACTCCAGACTCGTTGGTTGGGACCATACGAAATTCAGAAGGTACATGACAATGCTACTCTTACTCTAATCACTATTGACAGTTCTGGATATGCCTTCAAGGCAAATGGCCACCGAGTTCGCCTTTATCGCAAACCACTCACTCAGGAGTCCTTCTGCCAGCAGCTACGCCAAGACTCTGATATGGAAATTTTGTGGGAGGGAGAGAAGTCTTCCTCACCTATGATTCATTAAGTAATTTATCTCTTTTCACAGTTTGTACATAATTTCTTTTGTTTTTGTACATATTTTTGAATCAAATGCTTTGCTATTACTTTTCAAACCAGCAGCAATGTTATTATTTTTGTTGTTCCTTTTCTCAAATGGACAGCATTTTTCATTATGTTGTTCCTTTTTCAAAAGAACAACACATGTTGGATCGGCCGTCATTTTGCTTTAATTTTGTTCTTTTTCTTTATTTTTGCTTTTTTCTGTTCCTTTTCCAAAGGAACAACATTTTTTATTTTTGTTGTTCCTTTTCCAAAGGAACAACACTTTTGCTTTTTTGTTGTTCTTTTTCCAAAGGAGCAGCATTTGTGTGCCTTGCTGTTCCTTTTCCAAAGGAACAGCATTTTCGATTTTTGTTGTTCCTTCTCCAAAGGAACAGCACTTTTGCTTTTTGTTGTTCCTTTTCCAAAGGAACGGAACTTGCGTGTCTTGCTGTTCCTTTTCCAAAGGAACAACATTTTCAATTTTTGTTGTTCCTTTTCCAAAGGAACTGCACTTGCGTGTCTTGTTGTTCCTTTTCTAAAGGAACAGCATTTTCGATCTTTGCTTTCCCTTTTCCAAAGGAACGGCATTTGTGTGTTTTTTTGTTCCCTTTCCAAAGGAACGGCATTTGTGTGTTTTGTTGTTCCTTTTCCAAAGGAACAGCGTTTCTAATCTTTGTTATTCCTTTTTCTAAAAGGAACACCACTTGTATTCTTTTTCTCTTCCTCTTTGAAGCAGCAACATCCTCGTATTCCTTTTACTTATGCTTGTTCCCCTTGCTGTTTTCAATTAAGGATGCTTATTGTTCTTGTTCTTTCAAGTCTTTTGGAATACAGCTATGCACTTATGCAATGGATACAAAATCACAATATACTGAAATCAGGTGAATTATAAAATCATTATTTTTATAAGAAATTGCTCTGAATTGGTAAAAGGACAGAGGGAATGACACACTTACCTATTATCTTTTGCTGTCATTGCTTCACTAACTCTGCTCTGATTGGTTATCTTTATCATGTTGGTTCCTTTTAAATCCTCTTTGATTATTATTCAGGAATAAGAGCAAAGGGTTTTCCTATTGAGATGTTAAGACTTCTTCCACCATTCCCACTCTTAAGGAGTGTTGAACCACCCTTTGTGTATAAATGGGATAGTACTTTATGAAAAAGAAAAAAAGAAGAGAAAAAAGAGCAAACTGACTTATTTATATAAAGTTGTCAAATGCAAGATAGGGGGTCTCACCAAGAGCTAGCCTACCATGATCATGAGGAAGAAAGTGAAGTGGCATTCCCACTATGGCCACCACACCAGGGATATGGTCCAAAAGGCATATCAAATAAAGAACCCTTGGAACAGGAGGTCTCATCACGAGCCGGCCTGCCCACCTTTCGCTCCTTCCTCATGAATGGCATTATGGCTAACTGGTCACCAAGCCAGCATAATGGCCTACATTTTTACACCACACAAAACTTCCTAAGCATACACAAAGGATCATGGTTCCATGGGTGAAATAAACAACTCTGCCAAGGTTATGGACACCTGTCGGCAGCAGAGCACTGTTAATGGTATTGAAGTCACATTATTTACACCAATAGGTAGTTATTAGCACCCTTCTGTTTCTTATACCTCAGTAATCAATCATATAAAACGAATGCATATTATTTTCTGAACCATACAACGCATGAAATCTATTATCACCAATCATGACAGAGCAGTTGACAATGACCGCATGAGACTCGGAATGTACAGTAGATGTCCTATCCTCCCAGCCTCGCATCATATCACAGCAGTCTCTTACGTATTAAGCGATCCAACTTGATGCCTCGGTTTCGGTAATATGCTACCCTTGTAAACATGGCATATTGCCATATGCTATTCCTTTATGACTCTACTTCATAACAGACCGGCACGCCACTCCTTTATTTGATGGCCGGGACGGCCTATCACATTGCGGGGGGGGTTAACCTCATCATTCCTTGGATGACGTGTCAGACCGCTATTTGGGAAACTGCGTACTTGGGAATAGCACGGCTCAACGGTATACTATTTTTTATTTTTTGCATGACTTGTTGTTCCTAAGCCATTTCCATTGTATATTCTGCAGCATTAGATTTTGAGCGATTCTCGCGTCTGTCAGCCTCTCTGTGTTTCTAACAGCGTGAACAGCTGTCGTTCCATTGTCAAAATTCTGAGATTTCACAGCAAAACCATAAACATGGGAGGGAGATCGATTCGGAGAGAATCGTTGGTGTTAACAGTCTCTGATGCTGCACGGGAAATCCTGGCAAGAGCCGGGTGGCTAACTTATTTCAATCGCTTACAGGAATCCAACGAGACTGTAGCAATTGAATTCTTGCAGAACTTGCAAGAGGATCACTCCACAATGAGGGGGAGACATATAGCAGTCACCAATGACATAATCGCAGAGGTCTCGGGACTACCAGCCACTGGGCCTGTATGGACGCTAAAGAAGGAGAGATTGCAGAAGATTATAGAAACCTTCCAGGATGAAGGCCAGAGCCTAACAATTAGAGGAAAGGGGGTTCTACCAGCAGCATTAGGAGAACCGTGGGCGGAATTGGCAAGGACCATTCAAAGCTACATCACCTGTGAAGGAAGAAAAGACGTGGTAAGACCACGGCACCTTAAACTTTTAGCTGTGTTAAAACAAAAATGCTCTGTAAATTTACCTGCATTCTTGAATTCATTACTGCATGATGTTGCACGGAGCATGAAAAAGGCACAGCATGTAGAATCAGTTGTTAGTCATCATGGGTTGATACGGTTAATAGTCAGCCATAGCCTTACCCAGCAGCAGAGCAGCTGGGAAGAGCTAATTGCCATAATTGAGGGAAGATTGACCACACCATCCCCGAAACGTAAACATGCCACCAGTACACCTGAGCATCCAGAAAAACAAAGGAAATCGGCCGACTAGCACGGCTACGAGGGAGGCTGGAGAAGCCCCAAGGAAATACTAGCCAAACGATAGAGATAGAAGATACAGGGGATGAGCAACCCCCATGATTAGAAGAAGAAAACAATGAGAAAGTAATGCAGGAAAACGAGGGAGGAGAAAATGAGGAAGAAACTGAGCAATCTGAGCAGGAGGAGGAAACGGGACAGCAGGAAGGCAGCCCAGTGCAGGATCCATTGAGAGAAGATGAATTGGCCAAAGTTTTGGCCAATATGGACGAATATGGCCAATCTTCCAGCCCATCAGACCTCCATGCTGAAGAAGAACCAAAAGAACACTCTGCTCAGGAGAAAAATGCACCTGAAGAATCACATGCAGAGGATGTAGAAGAGGAGAGTCAGCCCGTTCATGATGAAAACATGACAGGAGATGCAGAACAGGAACAATCCGTTCCTAGCTAGACGACACCAGAAGAAACTCCAGAGGCAAGGGGGCAGAAAAGGAAGTCACCCAAGAAATAACAAAACCAGCTAGGGTTCTTACCACAGAGCAGCCAGAGCAGAGTAACAAAGAAGCACCCCAAAAACAAAATCAGGGAATTGATCATAGTCCAGGCCGTAATGAACAGTCTGTTGTTCCTTCTAATGAAATTGAGGAAATTAAGAAATTACGAAAAGAACAGCAACGACTACTGAATGTAATAGTTCAGCTTCGATAGCAAATCAGGATTTTGAAAGCAAGGAAAAGGGTAAAAAGGAGGAAACATGCAATCGGTCCAGCAAAACCCCTCAAGACAAAGGAATGGAGGACCAGAGTCCACCCTGCTATTCAAAACCCTGTTGAAAAACGGGATGATGTTCCAAATGTTGTTGAGAAGCAGCCTGCTGTTCAAATTAAAAAGGAACAGCATTCGCCTGATATCCACGTTAAGATAGAAATGGATGATAGATTGACCTACGATAAGGAAATTCAGACAGTGGCACCACCCTCGGGAGTGATAAGGGTCATGAACGCAAAACAGTGTAATAGGAAAATTCAGGTAAAACTCCTGGTCTCCACCGCCGCATGGGAAAGAGATCCAAGAACGAAAACCCTACGGGAGGGTTTGACGCAAGCAACAGAAAAGTTGAGAGAGCAAACGGTCCCTCGGGAAAGGTATGAAGAGCTACAGCAACAGCTTAGGAATGTCAATCTATCCGAAAGCCAGGCCTTTGAAGGGTGGCGAAGGGAAGAAGAAAAATTCGCGAAGGTAACTCGTAGGTTAGATATAGTTATCAAGCAGATGGATACCTTATGTTCTTTGTACAATGACGTCCTAGCATGTAGAGCCCCTGCTAAGAATTATGCCTTGTTTTTAATGGAATAATATTTGCAATTGAAAATAAAGGCTGTTAAAGCAGGTACCCCCATACAAATTAATACCCTCGATGATTTTATAAACTGTTGTAAGCACTACGGGGTAAAAGTTCAAAGACTACTATGTGAGTTTTACTTACATAACCTTGTATTAGACCAGGAGACCGAGTTGAACCCTGGGCCTTTTGTTGGGGATATCCAATTGCAGGCATTTATTTCATTTGGGGTTAATCAAATTAAATGGCTTAAAGCCTATAACGCTTTCCAAAGGCAAGAAAACATATTAGATTTGTGGGTAAGAGCTGAGCCTAGGAATCCAGTACAGTTGTGGAGAGAACATAGGAACCTCATGAAGACTGCAGGTGTAATTGAAGCATTAGGACCCATTCACATAGCAATCAATCAGCAAGGAATAGAATACTTTTTCACTATTAAAGACCTTGCCATTGATGCGGCTAAATTTTGATATCAGATCTCTAATCCGAATATCCAACTTAGGGAGCCATTTAAGTATGAAAACTTTAAGTTAGCCGCCAACCGCTTGCACCTCTATGGCGAAGTCATTTTGAGGACAGGCCCATCCTGGTTAGGATATAGGTTCCGAAGTCCAATTATTTGGCACCCTGCACCTGGGTACCAAGCCCTGTATGAGATGCCTGAGGGTCAGACAGGCCTTTTCTTTGAACACCTAGTTATGCATCATGGCTGTAGACCTCCACATGAGATTCCATCTCCAGCCTACTCCCTCACTTCCTTACATGTCAACTACAATGTTTTCATGAGGGCATGAAAAAGGGTAAGCAAGGGGGTGTGTGGAGTACTAAAGAAAGTATGTTTTTCGTAATTATTTCAGCATCTTTTCATTAGGACTTACAAACATTTTGCATCATGAACTAGGAAAATGATAAGAAATTGTAATGAAACCTGTGAGATTAATGTGCAAAGCGGAAACACTGACAATTGTCATTTTCTTATGCAGAAAGAAGGGAAAACAAAAGACTGACGTGCTGAAGGAAAGAACAAGGCCAGGTTAACCATTGTCCCTTTGGCGGGGAGCCGTATGCAAACAAGGCAAAACAGATCAAATCGAATCAGCCCTGGAAAGGAAGTGGAGATGTCGGCTCGGCGCAAGAAGGAAAAGAGATAACTGAGAACTAACGGTTCGGTGAATCCCTCAAGATCCTTTGATCCTGAGGGATCGCTTCTTTAACTATTTTTGCACCTAGACATCTCCGCCTTCATCATTATAAAAGAGGCAGCACTGTTAGCTCGAGGGGGTCGAATCCTTATGTTTTATGTAATTTCTCTGAAGATTGGAACTTTGATCATCGAGTCTCGTTGAGAACTGATCTACTGTAATTCTATTTTATGCATTAATACAAACTCAGTTGCTATTTCATCCCTGAGTCTGGAATAACTTCAAGCGATGTACCCTTGGAGGCTAAGGGCCCGGCCCTGAAGGACACTTGCTCCTGTACTATTACGTTTGGTTTATGCGTGGTTTGATTATCAGCGTTATTTGGTAATCTGATGTGTTTTGTTAGTTTACATCACATGCTCTGTTATGTTTACTTAATTGAGACAGAACTATCGCATTGACTCTGCAATCTATCACTGTTCTTCTAAGTGTTGATATAATATTGTCAGTCTTTACAGAATATTGTTGTTGTTCAATTACAGAGCCTCTGTGTTGTGCACTTATTCATTGATATTACGGAATTCATCTTAGCGATTATGTTCTTTGCGATTGTTGGATCTATAGACATTGATGTTTCATTTTGAATTGTAGTCGTAATCTTTTATAACTCAGAGTGATAACTGGTTTACCGAGATTAGGTTACTATTAAGGTGTGTCATGTGCATATATGGTTTTAAAGTATTGTTCTATAATTCATCATTAATCAGAGCTGTTCCATTTTGGTGTGTTGTTCAATTCGTCCTTAAGAGTGAAGGATTGCCATTTGATTCCTATGGGTCACGATTTGTGCATTTGATCTTGTAGACTAAGGTGTTACTGCTTGCTAGACTTAGTTGATGTTACAGTTTCCTGTTTGTTGTTCTATTTCAGATTTGTTGTTCTATTTCAGGTTTGTTGTTCCATTTCAGATTTTGGATGACATTCTTGGTAGTCAAAGATCCCCTACTATCAAAACTGGTCTTGGATTTTATGAATCAATTGAAGGTGAATCTAGCTCACAAGGTGAGGCAAGGAACTCTAATAAGAATTCTGAAATGCTCAATAAGGAGATGAGAGGACAACCTCATCAACAGCCAAGGAAAGAAATTCCTCAAAGAAAATCCTTTACTCCTAACTATGGACGTGATAGACGATTATTTCCTCCATTGGATAATGTTGAATGCTATGTATGTCATAATCTTGGACATGTTGCAGCCAGATGCAGAAGTAGAATGGTTCAAGACCATCACACAAGATCATCACATTCCAGGTACTTCAAAGGATATTGTTTTGCTTGCAATATGTTTGGCCACAAAGTAATTGATTGCAATAGAAGGAACATAAATCACGTAAGATGTTATGCATGTAACAAGTTTGGACATAAAGCAAGGGAATGCAGGAGCAAAATTCAAACTCCAAAGCAAGAGGATTATACATCATCACAACTCCAGGTATTGAAGAATATAGAATTAGAAACAGAAAGGTGTGACATAACTCAGTTAGCTGACATAACAGACACAGGGGAAATTGAAAGTGAAGACCTTCAGTATTCCATTTTTCATACGCTAATATAATGAAGATAAGTCGCGTATATACGCGATCTAGAGGCTACAGAGTCGCGTATATGGAGCTCAGAAGAAAAAGGCAGCAGAACAACTCAGGAAATGGTTCGGTCGTGGTATATGATGGTTGGCACAGGCTCAGGGGGAGCATATACTTCAAATAATGCATTGTTGGCATTATGGTAAGAAGTCTTTTGTGATGAAGCTTATGAGGCTAAATGATACATCTTGCTGTTTGATCAAAGGAATGGTAGTGCAGGTTTGGATGCTGATGCTTATGGTGCAGATCATATATGATGTATGAAAGTGGCTAATGACTATCGTGGTCTTGAATGGATTGTTGGTCTTTGAACTTGCATGTGCTTAGGGGGAGCATGGATGGATTGATACATCTTGACATATGCAAAAGGGGATCCCAATCAGAGATTTCAACAGGTACTCAAGGGGAGTATGGACAGCAGAGGGAGAGAACTTCTTGGTCTGCCCTTTGCCCTTGATGTCAAAGGGGGAGAGTGACTTGGTGTGGTGGTTGCCATCAAGTCCAAAGGGGGAGATTGTTGGCATTATGATACAAGCGTTTTCCTTGATGGCAACTCACTCAGAGGTATGATACAGGTGATGGTAACTCAATCAGAGGACAGATTTTAGTACAGTAGGTCAAGAGAGAGATCTACGCAGGTTCATCGTGCCCAAGCCGCGTATACACGCGAGTTAGACATTCCAAAGACGCGTATGCATATACACGCACTTTCACACAAGGAAAGGCGCGTACATGTTGGAAAACTAAGTTTTGGTCCGTGGTATTTGGTCCATGGTATTTTGGTATTGGTCCGTGGTATTTGGTCCGAAGTGTTGATCCCAGGTATTGGGTCCAAGGTATTGTTTCTACATGGTTTTGGACCATGGTATTGAGAGAAGCCTAAACCTATATAAGGAGAAGATCATTAGGCAAAGGTGGATGAGCAAGTAATGAATGTCTGACGAAGTGTGAAGATCTAGTATGTTGGTTATGGGTTTGTGATGCTTGGCTCAAGTTGGAAATGGCAGCGAAGGTATAAGTAATTATCTTTAGATCTGTACGCGGGTTCTCTCTGGTGAAAGCACGTATACACGCGGTTTTGATATAGTCAAGTAGCGTATGCATTATGAGATTTGGTGTTTCAGGTTGCTGTTTGGTTCTAGTGGTTGTTGCGGAGTCCTTGGCTCTGGTCTATGTTCTGCTAACTATGTTTCGATGACAGGGTTTCAGTGATTCAGTATTGGATGATTTAGAGATTTATGAGGCAGGTATAAGTTGATGATTGTATTGCAGCAGTGATTGTTTTGTATTTATGGATCCAGTCTGAAAATTTATGAAACGTGGTCCCTGGAAGAAAAGAGAAGGTTGTAGTCTTCTGTAGGCCAGCACCTACGTACTAGTACTTCAACTAGTACAAGAGCTAAGGGGGTTGTAGCTCCCTTCCAGGAGAGTCTGGAGAACGAGAGAAGGTTGTAGCCTTCTGCAGGTAGAAGCCTGCGTACTGGTATAAGATTGCACCAGTACTATTGTAAAAAGAAGTTTCTTATTAAAGGAAGATAGAGACGAATTGCAGCAGGTGGTTTTCACCCACATTGGGTTTCCACCTTATATCATGGTGTTCATGTGTGCTCCTTATGTGTGATGATCTGTTCTGTTTTACTGCACCTGTTTACTCTTAATATGGTTAATAATGTTCTGATGCACTCATCTAAGATCAACTAACTGAATCATAAGTTTACTGGATATACGCTAGTTGCATTAAACACAATTGTGTATATACATGGGTATCCTTAACTGAAGTAGCGTATATGAATCTTAATATGGAAATGAAAAAGTTTTATTGATTTGATAATACTGATTCACCCCCCCCTTAGTATTATTTCCAACACTTAACTTGAATTCCTATCCTCTTTACCTGACCCGTGGCTATGTGATGAAGGAACACCTTTCCTTTGCTAAATATCACATCATAGCCTCTATCCTCCAATATGGCAACAGATACCAAGTTTTTTCTTCAACCCAGGGACATACATAACATCTCTCAAGGTGAGAGGAGCACCCGACTCCCTCTGAAAGGTAATCGTACCCAACCTAGTAGCATTATACCTCGCGTCATCACCCATCTCGATATGCATCTAGAGATCCTTATCCTCTAGGTCACTGAAGAGCTCCTTGTTACTAGCCATGTGGAATGAAGCTCCACTGTCTAGGTACCATACACTACCCATCATTGATGACACCATGCATGCAATGAGGGTAAGTCCAATTCTAATTGTGAGGCAAGAGCCTCACCCGCCGCTCCTGCTAAGGACTTCTTCTTGAGCGGATAATTTGTAGCAAAATGTCCCAGCTCGTGATAATGAAAGCACTTGACTTTTGACATGTCCATATTCTTGCCTCCATGACAAGAATCTGATTTGGAATGGGAAGTCTTCCCTTTCCCTTTCTTTGCCTTACCCGCTAAGGCACAATTTTCCTCATCATCAGTCTTTGATGAGGAACCTTCTCTGGTGTTCCTCTAGATCTCTTCCTGCATCAAATAGGACCACAGTCATTCCCAATCTGGTAGCTTCTCCCTCCCATTAACAGAGTCTTGATAACTTTCCCAACTCTTGGGGAGTCCTAGAAGAGCTAGGTTCACCGTATCATCCTCGGCAACGGTGATTCCAATACTTCCAAGCTCATCATGACAGTGAGTGAACTTGGTCAAGTATTTTTGGAATGGTGTCGCCCTTCTCCATCTTTATTTTCCTGAGTTTATCCTTCAATGCCAACTTCCTATGGTCATTATTGTTCTGAAATAGGTTTTTCAATGCTTTCCAGATATCATAGGAGTTTCCTTACCATGGAGACTCTAGACAATGTGGTCTCTAACTCCCTCAAGGATTATCTTCCTCGCCTTTTCCACACACTTCCTCCATTCAGCCAAATTTTGAGCATCCAATGTTGGAGGCTTAGGAATGTCTTGATCAATGAATTTCATGAGGCCATTATCTTCTAGCACTGCTTCCATCCTTTCCTTCTAGGTTATGTAATTCGAGCTACCTTCCAAGGAATACTAAAGTCTCAAACCATAGAAATCCATTTTTCGACCCTGAAGTATGAACTACAAATTCGAATTTCAGCTATAACCCCAAACTCAAAATATCCTCTAGTATATTGTCTTCAACTCTGATGCCATGTAGATTTTCTTGTAGATTCAGCAGCTCATGTAATGTACTAAAACACAAGACAAGAATCTACCCCACTCTTAACAGCAGAAACCAATGATCGATGAAAACAATAATCAACATGACGAAGAATATCAATGACATAAAAAAATATTTCACTGGGAAAAGCCATTGCTCAAAACCCCAACTATCTATACTGCATTAATCATAAATCTGAGAAGAAAATACAAAACTTGTTCTCACTAGAACAATTCTTGCACAAGTATAATCAACTCTCTGCCTCACAAGCTCGCTTTGGCCAACACTTAGCCAATTATGCTACCTGCCAAGCCCCTATTTCCTTGTGAGATCCCTGAGAGGTTTAGCCCATATTTAATTGGGAAATCCTTCCTCCATAACTATGCAATCCAAAACTAGGTCTCAATTGATTCCATGCATGATCCGTACAACTTGGAAAATCATACAACTGATAGTACATTTACCCTACACTCTAAACTCAACTAGGTCTTCCTGTAAACTAAAACGCATGATTTTCTCTTGAGTGAATCTTCAGTTAGTCGGTGTGGCACTGAGGATGCACTAGTGCACTAACTCATCACCAAACCTCTACTAGTTCATCCAACAGTTATAACTAGTTTAACTAACTATAACTCGGTGGAACTAAGTTATCTAATTACAACTCTAATAAACTTAATTTGGAAACCTAAAATTTAGGGATCACACATACATGACTACATAAATGCTTCCAACTCAAAATACATAAGTCAATTAAACTTAATTAACTATTTACAAGTTGTTATGAGAATAGAATTCGATTTTAATTCACAAATTAATTGAAGAACAAATTAAACTAGAATTTCTTGTTACCATTTCTCAACACATAAACCCTAATCCACCAAACCCTAAATATCTAGGGTTTCATTTATACATTTAAAACAAACCCTTAAGGACTAGGGTTTTTACCATAACATTATCAAAAAACTAAACTTCAAAAGAATAGGATTTCATCATATGTTATATACTATATCAATAAACCCTTAAGAAGACTAGGGTTTCATAATCAACATTGACGTACCCTTAATATCAAGAGGCTAGGGTTTCATAATCAACATTGACATACCCTTAGCATCAAGAGGCTAGGGTTTTACAGTGAACCGTAAAGGTTAGGGTTTCACAATAATGATCAAAATGACAGTATAACGAGGGTAGATTTAATCTAATGATTAATCACCTTAACCATAATCTTTAAGATTCAAAACCATAGACATAAAAATGTCAATAATGTAAATAAAATTTTAATAGAGGATGAACATACCTTTTCAATGAAGAGAACCTTGTAACAAAACTTGTAGTTTAAGACATATCTTGAATTGTTCTTTAACAAACTTTGTAGGACATCAATTGTTGAGGGGCTTCCTTTGCAACATAACTTCTCCCATGCTTCAAGTCTCCTCCATAACCTTTGTGTATTTTTCAATGTTTCCTACCAAGTAAAATATAAAGAAAATGTTATTAGCATACAATACAAACAAATAATGACATGAGGAGGAAACCAAACATGAAAAGATGAAACAAAGAACAAAATACTTATCTTTTTAGTGCAGTGATGAAGGCTCCCTCTTAATTCGATTTTTTTGAGGGATACCTATAACTTATCAAAATAGTTCAAAAAAATTTTAACAAGACATATTAGACCTACAAACTCTATAACTCGAAACATAAAAGAAAACAATACAAAACGTAGAACAGAAGACTAAGAAGGATATGTAAGAGAGGACTTAGAAGTATAAGTCTTTGACTTCCAATTATTTAGACTTGTTCTTCTTAGGTAGAGTTTCATTAGTAATGTTTGCTTGTTCCCTATGTCTGTTCTTATTCCTTGGATTATTAGGACATTTATTTTTGTAATGACCCATCTTATGACAGTTGTAACATTCAATTTTGGATAGGTCAACTTTCTTCTTTGGGCCTTTGAACTTCTTTAAGGCACCCTTCTTCTTGTGATGATCAAAATAGTAATTAGATATGATGTCTTCTTCATCCTCCTTCTTGTTCTTTACTAATTATATTCAAGTTTCTTCTTGATTACATGCATTCCACATTTGTTCAAAGATTGGAGTATCCTTTCAATTGCTAATTCCTGATGCAAAAGCACTCCAAGATTTTGGTAGACCTGGAAGAGCGGAAATTATGAATTTTTTTCTGGTACAACCTCATCTAGTGCTTCAAGATCATCTCTTATTCTATATATCCTTAAAAAATATGATGACATGGTATCGTCTATTGTCATCCTTATTTTCCTTAGTTCATTCTTGAGGCTAGTTATCTGACCAATGTTCTTGATGGTGAATAACTAGGAAAGAGCTTCATACATTTCTTGAGCAGATTCTATGTTGGATATGTATGAAATTAGGTTGTCCTTTAATCCATGTACTATAAAATTCATGGCCAAGATTTCAATTTCTTTGAACTTCTCCTTGTCTGCATCATATGTAGGCTACTTGACTTTTCCTTGAACAACGTCCAAAACTGTGTGTTTAGCGAGGACAAGATCTATCCTCTTTTTCCATGCCCTGTAGTTGGAGGCTCCTTCTATCTTATTTTATCCCTTCATTGTAGTTGGCATAGTTCCTATAGATAGTAGTTTCCTTTTTCCTTAATGACCTTCCTTTGATCCGCTTTTCCTTAATAGATCTTCAAGCTTCCTTTTTATTCCTTCTTCACCTTAGCTTTGATACCATGTTAGAAAATCTAAAAGGCAGAAAGATTTTCTTATGTTGATAATTACTTGTGATATCTTTATGTTCTTATTAACTTTCTTATGTTCTTCTTTTATCTTTGTTTCATCAAGAAATCATCAAAACTAAAACACGAAGATCAATAACACCGGATGTAGTCACTCTGCAAGGGGTCAAACCCCTTTAGAGGGGAAAACCCAGTCAAACTCTTCCACTAGTAAATTCCAGTTGAGATAGACCAAGAACCTAAACCAAAATACTTTCCTCCTCCACTAAGTCAACCCTTCCTTCCAATAGATTATCTCTCCCAAAGTGACCAAGTGGAAACTTATCAAATGCATCTTTAACTGATGCAGACGGAAATAATGGTTTAATAATAAACCCACAAATGGATCATATGACCCAACAATCACCCCGCTTTACACCCTTTTCCACAAAATATATTCCTTTCCCTATCGAAGCTTAAATGCCTTTGGAAACACTTAAACAATGCTTTTTTCCTTTTGGAACCCAAATACCCTTGGAAAATGCCAAAACATCGCTTTATCCTTTTTTTAAACGAAATACATGTGTTAATGCCGAAGATCGAGATCTTGCCAATCAAACGGTCAGGATTTAATCGCCTTATCGGCGGTCGGCAGTCGCAAGGGTCCCAATGTGATTATCACTAATTACTATCAGCGATTGCTATGGCTCCTGCACAAGCTTTATCGCTCCGCTCCAAAGTTCCGATGCGATATGTTGGCAATTGGATATCGCAAGGTTTCGGGGTTAAGCCTTTGCCATCCGCCGATCCGATTGTGCGATGCAATATATATAATATGTCTCGGACCCGATAAGTCCCAAAAGAAGTGTTTATAACATTTCAAGTCCGTTTTGTTGAATCCACTGAGTGTTTTTCATTAAAACTTAGTGTATTTTGGGTTTTCCGCTTGCGGGAGCGAAACCATGCAAACAGGCTTTATCGACCCGATATGGGTGATCCGATACTTGAATTAAATCAATTTAACAATAAATTTCATTTGAAAACTTTAGAACTCTATTAACTCTGCGATTGGTACCGAGAATCATACAGAACAACGAATTAACCACTCTGGCCGACTATAAAGAACGAAAGCATAACACAGAGTTCCAACAGGCTTTAATAAATCATACACACAAAATCATTTTGTTCAAAATAAAGGAAGTTACAGAGTCTTGGCCTTAGGCCTGATTACATAGATAAAGACCTTTGTCTCACAAGAATATAATCCACCCACTATCTCTCTGCTCTCTTGAATCTTTCCTCTTTGGTCTGATTCTTCAATTAGCGGCCTCTATTCCTAATCTGCCCATAAGCTTACAATACTCTCGAATCCTCTCTCTCTGTCTCCTTTGTCTCGAATCCCTCTTCAGAAAAGAAAGAGAATTACATATATCTCTTATCTAACAGCTTCCTTCTCAATTGAAGGGATAGACTACATATTTAGAAATCAAATCTTATCCTAATCTGAACAATTCTAACTACTTGGTCTGATCTCCACGCAGGGAGGATCACTTTTCCATTTATTCCCAATTCAGTTCAGAATTAAGCAATAATTAATTACTTACATTTATTTTGAAATTAATACAAATTAAACAACCAAGTCTTCCTCCAAAATTGCATTAGCCATAACATGTGACCACTTCCATCACATTGCTGGCTAGGCCTAAATGCTCCTACATCAGACTCCCAAAGTTCAAATTAATCATGATCTCCTGATCATGCACTTCTGATATGTGTCCTCCTGGATCCCATACTTTGTTTGGTAGTCGATCCTTGGTTACTACTATTGTTTTTTGTTCTCCCGGTCGCCATACTTTATGTTGCATTGCCCCATTAGCTATGCTCTCATTGTCTGCTGTTGTCCTTTTCATATATCTTATTGTTGTTTGCTCATCATTATAGTTTATGATAGGCTCCCACATCTTAATTTGCAGTTTTCCATTTCCTTCGCCTATACCATTCTTTTCGACCAATCTTCCTTTATTATTTTGTCCTTTATTTGTTTTATTGGCATGTTTTTGTATGAGTCTCCACAACTCATCCAATTCTTTGTCCACTTCACTTCTCATATGTTGAATACTATTCTCCTGCAACTGATTGTGTTCTTGAATAAGAACATCATAATCCTTATGCCAATAATTTTCCATATACATTTCTGAAATGTATAAATGCCTTCTCCAATGATCCTCTGTGATAATTCCAGTTCCTTCTTCTGGTTTCTCATTCATGACTTCACTACTTCTTACTTCAAATTCCGGTATACCTGCAATTCTACAAATTTCTTGAAAACTCGTAATTTTCCCTGATTGATTCGGTACTTGGAATATTTCTTCTTCTAGTAACTTCATTTCTGCACTCTTAAGGATTATGGCATTATATTCATCTACATCTAAAATGTCATCTTCAGCCTCTTCTCCATCAATAAATCCCTATAGTATAATAGTAATTATGTTACTATCATCTCTTGAATTCACTTCTAGTTCAACACTCCCATACTGTAGATTCATCATCATTCCATCTCTCTGAGACATTCTGATCTCACCCTTCATTAATTCGATCTGATATTCAGAATCAACTCCTTGGTTCAAATTGACTTCACATTTCCTTGTTCCTGCATATAAATCTCCATCAGAGTTAATCAATTCATTAAACACAAATTCTTTACCTTGCTTCCTCATTATGCCAACACTTCTGACAACTTCTTTCTCATATTTGTTATCCATGACAACTTTGTTCTCATTCAGTTCTGGTTGTACAATTTGATCACTTATTCTTTGGCTTTCTTCAAGGTCAATGATTCTCAATAATTGTTTAACATCTACAAAGTCTTCTATATCAACTTTCAGTAGCTGCTCTCCTTTGGTTTCAGTGTTTAATAGTTGTCCAATATCTGCATAATTCACTACAACTATGTTTAGCAGCTGCCTTTTCCTCTGCATAACAAGATTATGTGCATTTACTTCCTCTAGCTTCTGAAACACCATATCTTTGCTTTTCCTTTCCCTTATGACAACATCAATCAGTTGTCTTACTTCAGTGTATCCTGCATTTACACACAACATATTAGTTTCAAAACTATGAGACACCAAGGTCTCCTCAAATAATTTCATCATCAATTCTTCCAGTTGACTTCCACTTCCTGAATACACCATAAGATTCTTTATTTGGGTTGTATTAGCTTCACCAGTTTTCCTGAGAAAACTCTTTGTTCTATGTTCATATGAATGGATCTCTTCCCTTCCAAACATTCCTTTGATCTCAATTATCCCTTTTCTATCTTCCTTTTGTCTTATCATTTTGATTTCATCTGATTGGACATCTTTCTTCACTTGGATGTAACTTTTCTCCTTATTTTTCATATGACTGTGGGTAGTCATTTCTTCACCTATTAATATAACAGTTTCCAATAACTGCTTGTCTTTCCTCAAGTCTACATGACCTGCAAACATACAACAATCATGAATTTTAAAAACACAATACCTTCCATGCTCTTTTGATGGTTCAAGTACCCATCCTCCATCATAGATCTTTTGGATTTCAGCAGATCATTTTGGTTGTGATTCCATTTCTTTGAGTCTCTCTTTCTCTAACAAATCAATATGAATTTGTTCAAGTTCACTGAACTCGTTCATCAGTTTTCCATTCCACCTCTGTTGCAATATCTTCCACTTGACCCTTTTCTTCATTCTCCATCTATATCTACGGTCTGCATCTGTCTTCCTTTGTACTGCCAGAATAATCTCTTGTTCTTCATTCTGCTACCAGTTGTCTTCCTCAAGTTCGCTCTCATGTTGCTGATCATCTATTTCAAATTGCTAGTTTCTTCCATCTTTATCCTGTTGGATTAATACTTTTGTCTCCTTCATGTCTCTAAGGACATAACTTCCTTGTTGCCCCTGATCTTCCATCTCACCTTCAAATAATCTCTGCTCAATTTCTATGATGTCAGCATCATATTTATTAATGTTGTCTTCCATACCTGCAGTCACATCATTAACTCAAGAGTCTAAACATTTACTTAGCTCTATAAATGTTAGAGACAGTTCATCCTTATCATGCATAGTAACCATATCCTTTTCTTCATCAGGTTCTAAAAACTTCAATTCTCCTTCAGGTTCTTTGAGCAATCTTTCTAAGAATTCTAATTCCATGTGACATCTCTCCAGCAGTTCATCACAACTTCTATTCTCAGCTTCATCCTTTTTCTGGCAATCCTTCTAAATTATCATGTTTCCTACACTATCATATTGCAAAGTTCTTTCATCAATTTCATCAGAAAATTTCATTTGCTTACCTCCTTGTAATACCACTATGGCATTATCATTAGACTTCTGGTCCATATCAACTTTATCTAATTGTCTTACCCCAAACAGAAATTCATCTATGAACTCTTTCTGCTGCAATAAATCAGCACCTTCTTCCTCTAAAAGGAATTCTCCATCATACTTCACCTCAAGAGCTTCATTCCTATTTGTGACAGTTTCACCAAACTTTCCATCATCCTCTGCATATCCTACAAACATACACAAACTATAAGAATTAAAATCACAAGGCTTCATTGCCTCATCTGCTTCCCTTGTCATCATATCTTCTAATTGTTCTGAACTATGCCAATAGTTCATGAGATCTTCAGCTGATCTCTCATTATCCTCTTCACCCAACATTTCACCTTTTTCTGGCCTACAAATGGAAACTTCCATTTATGCTTCTGCTTCTCTGAGTTCCTCTGGTTCCTCTTTAGCACTCAATATCTGCTCAATCTTTCTCAACTCTTATGCTATCTCTAAATTCATTCGTTGATTTCTCCTCTTGTAACCTCTTCCACTTTACTCTCCTTCTCATGGTCCAACCATGCTTTTGGTCTTCATCACTTATCTGCAGCATCTTCATCAATATTCCAATCTGGAAATCTATCTCAGCTCTCTCCCTGTCAAACACTTCTTGACTCATCCTCATGCCATTTGCTTTGGTATCTTTCCTTCTATTGTGGCTTCTTTCTAAACCTCTACTATGACTATCAGTAGTCATCTTCTTCTCCTCTCTCTTCATGAGCCCCTCACTCCTCTGCAACAATACTCTGCAACAGAAAGTCCTCCTTACTGCGATCTTACCTCACTAAGCTCTCCTCACTCAGTCTTTTGGTAAGCACGGTCCTCTATTTGGAACCTCCTCTTGAGCAACACCTTTGCTCCTTCTAGGCTTCTACAATCTCTCACTCTCTCTTGAGAACACTTCAACTGTCCTCTCTGTCCAATCTCTTGTTGGATTCTTCAGGTTCACTGCCACTTCAGAGTGCTTTCCTTGCTCTGCTTTTAAGAACACATATGGTTCTTCTCTCAAAGCTTCTCTTGTTCTATATTGTTGCAGTCTTCACACTTTCTTGTGTTGTCACCTGTGTTTTGAATAGATTTCCTTTGTCTCTTGCATCTGCAAGTTCTGCTACACATCACCTCTGTGTGCCTTTCTTCAGTCATATTAGAATCTAATCCTTCCTCTTGCTTGCATAAATACTTTAACACATAACTCCGTTTTTAATTCCTTCATACCAAATTTCTCTATTCTGTTTAACCCCAATTATTAAATTACAATTATGCTCTGCTATCAGTTATTTCAATCAAAAACCTACTCTGATACCAAAATGACATAGGCGGCAACAATGGTTTAATAATAAACCCACAAATGGATCATATGACCCAACAATCACCCCACTTTACACCCTTTTCCAAAAAATATATGTCTTTCCCTATCGGAGCCGAAATGCCTTCGGAAACATTTAAACAATGTTTTTTTTCCTTTCGAAACCCAAATACCCTTGGAAAATGCCAAAACATCGCTTTATCCTTTTTTTAAATGAAATACATGTGTTAATGTCGAAGATTAGGATCTTGCCGATCGAACAGTCAGGATTTAATCACCTTATCGGCGGTCGACAGTCGCAAGGCCCTTATATCGACACTTCCCTTTGGCAAGGTCCCGATGTGATTATCACTAATCGCTATCAGCAATTGCTATGGCTCCCGAACAGGCTTTCTCGCTCCACTCCAAAGTGCCGATGTGATATGTCGGCAATCGAATATCGCAACGTTTCGGGGTTAAGTCTTTGCCATCCGCTGATCTGATTGTGCGATGTGATATATATAATATGTCTCGGACCCGATAAGTCCCAAAAGCAGCATTTATAACATTTCAAGTCCATTTTTCCGAATCCGCTGAGTTTTTTTCATTAAAACTTAGTGTATTTTGGGTTTTCCGCTTGCGGGAGCGAAACCATGCAAACAGGCTTTATCGACCCGATATGGGTAATCCAATACTTGAATTAAATCAATTCAACAATGGATTTCATATGAAAACTTCAGAATTCTATTAACTCTGCTATTGGTACCGAGAATCATACAGAACAACGAATTAACCACTCTAGCCAACTATAAAGAACGAAAGCATAACATAGAGTTCCAACAGGCTTTAATAAATCATACACACAACATCATTTTGTTCAAAATAAAGGAAGTTACAGAGTCTCGCCCTTAGGCCTGATTACATAGATAAAGACCTCTGTCTCACAAGGATACAATCCACCCATTATCTCTCTGCTCTCCTGAATCTTTCCTCTTTGGCCTGATTCTTCAATTAGCAGCCTCTATTCCTAATCTGCCTGTAGGCTTACAATACTCTTGAATCTCTCTCTCTCTGTCTCGAATCCCTCTTCAGAAAAGAAAGGGAATTACATATATCTCCTATCTAATAGTTTCCTTCTCAATTGAAGGGATAGACTACATATTTAGAAATCAAATCTTATCCTAATCTGAACAATTCTAACTACTTGGCTTGATCTCCACACAAGGAGGATCACTTTGCCATTTATTCCCAATTTAGTTCAAAATTAGGCAATAATTAATTACTTACATTTATTTTGAAATTAATACAAATTAAACAACCAAGTCTTCCTCCAAACTTGCATTAGCCACAACATGGGACCACTTCCATCACATTGTTGGCTAGGCCTAGATGCTCCTGCATCATTAACCGATAATTTCGACCCCTATCTTTAGAACTTCAACCCCCAACTTCAAAATTTTGGTCCAACTTCAGGATTGTAGTTTCAACCCTTCCAGTAGCTCAGCATCTTCACGTGTGTGAGAGAAAGAGAAAAAAATTGACTTCTTGTGCTTGAAAAATTCATCCTTTTTTGCTATCCCCTTCCTCCTTCTTCCTTGAATTTCACAATTTTTCTTGTCCCAGAAATTGCATATCGAACTTGATGAGTGAGTGCTCCAAATGAGGTCAATTTGTTTCTTTTATATATAGGATATTTTTCTCCTCAATTAGGCCAACTTCTCCATTTTGAGATTGAATTGGTGGAGGAGGCCTAGAATACCTATATTACATCAAAATAAATTTGTTTCTTGATTGACAATGCCCAAGAAGGGTCTATTACATTATGACATGGACAAGGACACTTGACATCAACCCTAGAAGCCTACAATGGAGGCTTTGACCTATAAAACATTGACCAAAGCATGAAACCCATGCTTTAATAAGTCAAATTCTTTAAATAATAAAATTCCTTTTTCTTTTTTTGACAAATACATTACATCATGACTCAAATACAGTTATGAAGGCTGACACTAGTTACATTCTTCAACACATGGAGGTCTATATGTTTTAAACATTGATTATGTAACTTAAACATTTTTCAGTATTCTATTCAAGTAATATCAAAGAGAAATCATTGTTGAAGTTTATTCATATGCACTAAAAAAATGTGCACTATGCAATATTATTGAATTGTATATTACAACACGACTTTTGAAAATACACATTGAAACAACAAAGATATGTCTTATAGCATTTCTACTATAGATATTTGAACTCATGTTACAAAGGTTAATGTTGGAACCATTGCATATGATTAAATATTAAGTCCCTAACAAGAAAATAAATGGTGTGAAAGAAAACAATGCCTAGAACAAGTGATTTTATATTGCCACATTTAGTAATTTTTTTAATTTTTATTTTTAATACTCAAAGGGTAGATAAAACAGATATAAGATTGCAACCATTTCTTGAAAATTTCAATTTACGCACAAGCTAACATGAATTGCATCATGATCAGTCCAATATGCATCCAACATATCGACCTAACAACAACTAGGGTCAAGACTTGTCCAAATATGGCCTATTTGAGATTTTGAATTTGGAGTATGATTGTGTGTCAATTCATGCAATTCAATTAATTCCATATATTCAATTAGTTGTTTTGTTCTTAGGCTATTTGAATGCATGGCAACATTGAAATCACCAATAATAATCAAGATACAATGGTCATCAAGAATGTTTAATTTGGAAATTGATATTGTTTCAATGATAGTAGAGACATAAGTAAAAGGTGTAGCATATATGTTCATTATGCAAATTGGTCGTATTACATCACAATCTCAACATTTGCATTGCAAAAAAAAATTGTTTCAAGTATGTGTATCTATTTTTTTATGCAAGTAAGAACACCATGAATAGAGTATGACAAAACCAAATTGAAGTTAGGAAACTTATGTTCACTAAATAGGCAATCTATGTGTGTTTCTTGCAAAGCAAATAACCATATTGTCCATAATTTCTTCATCTACTTAAATATCATCAAGATGCAAACGCAATCTATGCATGGTAAGAGAGACTAATGTAAGTACATTCGAATCTACAAAATACTTAGGAAAAACATTAAAGTTACACAATGCATTTTCAATCAAGCGCTTCATTTCTCGATCTATCTTTTTGTTAACAAGGAAATTTTCATGTGTTAAATTTTCAAGCAACAACAACAAAACCATGGTTTTCACTCATGAAAGAGTTGTGTACACTAACCCATGTATTCTAATTTTACTTGGGTTAAATAACGGTCTTTCTAAAGTCAAGCCTTGTGCTCTATGTATTGTCCTAGGGCAAGCTAGTTGTACTAGAAATCGTCTTCATACTTTGCAATGACTTTTGCTTCCAATGATAGTAATAGCTTTGCAACACAAAACATTGATGTCCGCATTTTTTCAGTATCTACACCATATAATTGTTGGAATTTTTTTCTTTGTAATTTTCAGACAGATGAATCAAAAAACTCTAACCAAAGTATATCTTGTCCATTTCTCATTTTGAAAAATAGGCTTTCAATATTCCATCGACACCGTTAATAAGGTCATATTTGATGCCATAGTTTCTAACATATAATTCAACAAGCAGATTTCATTTTAGTAGTATTTTCATCGGCAATATCGTTGTTTTTTCATGAAATGCAAAGTTTGTTTGAATACTTTCAACTTTGTCAAATCCTTCAAGCACTATTAGCTTTGTATTCACATGTGACAACAATTTTTTATTATGTGTTTGCACATCTTTATTTATGTGAAATACGTGTGGAAAAAGTGGATTAATTGGTGGTGTTCTATAACATTGATGATTGATGACTTCAATCCCATTTTGTTCAAAATTGAAATAAAAGCTATCTATTTTTGACACATTGGAATATGTAAAACATAGGACTTTCCTTTGTCTTTCAAAAAAATATATGGCACTTTCAACTTGTTCAACATCATATGTTGAAAGATTAGAGAGTCTTTTATAGATTGCACTTGATACAGGTCACAACACATTATAAAATCAACATTTCCAAAGTATTTAGTATGGATATGTTTTATTTCACACAATCATATATCAAGATGGTACAAAACTGTACAACCGACAAGAGAAATATCATCGATAAGCATGACACGAAGATGTTCAAAGTGTTTTGAAAATGCATCAATCTTTTCATTATTCAAACGCAAGTATTCATATTTGTTAGAAGGCATGGAAAAGGCCAAATGCAATATGACACCACCAACATTGAGGGTTTCTTTTCTTGTATAAGCTATTATGACTCCTATTAATGTAAGTGGATCGCATTTAACTTTGCTATTGTACATGCGCATAAGAGATTAGAAGATTTCTCTTGCAACATGTGTCTTTCTAGTGCTTGCATATCCAGCCAAAAAAGGATATATAGGTTTATAGGGATTCCATGTCTTCTTAATCAAGATATATTTTAATATTGTTGTGTTTTATTTGTTCAGTTGTCTTCTTATGCTATAAAATTATTCGTCTTCTAGTATATGTGGTTGTTTTACAATATGGTAAGGTCAATCAAATAATGTTTTTATGTGCTTCATTCTTTGAAAATAGTGGAGGTCAATATCAATATTGTACTCTTCATATTATTTACTTGTGTTCAAGAAGAGACAATTAGAAATAAATTTTCTTTCTTCCATCACATCTCTATTAAAATCTCCACAATAATTTCATCCAATGATGTTTGAGGTCACCGCACGCTTTAGGAACTCTATAAGTGAACTCTTGTTCATTTTGTATTATGGTTTCTTTTAGTGTCAGGTATGCATTCATCCAACTAGAATACATATCTTTAAAAATAGACTCATCAAACCTATATGGCACATATAACATCAACTTTTCTTGATAAAAGTTGTCTAGGTCCTTATCTTCATTATATCTCATGAATCTTATGACAAATGGCACTTCACCATGTTTTCATTTCTTTCCCTTTTTTATATAACTTGATGTAAACTCTATTAAATAAATGTGTTTAATATTTGAAGGCCATTGCAAATAACAATCAATAATTGAAGCGCAAAACACATCCTTTGAATCATCTGGTTCTTGTTGCAATTATTTTGGTCGTTTGAGGATAAACACCCTTTGATATTTGGGAGAAGTATTAATGAATATACATTTTCTTGAACTTGTACACAAAGGAAGGGACAAAACAATATACATAGTTTGGTGTGTGGACATTTGTTGCAAGTTTAGCAAATATTTTCCAAGTCAAATGATTGTTTGCACAATATGAAGGTTTGTTTTCCAATATTCTTCTCCAATATGTTTAAAAGTTGTTATCATGGTTCTATGATTTTTTTTCATGTAAGAGCTAGAGTATTTGGTCGTTTCATAAGAATCAACACAAACTGAGCATTTGTGTTTACATTCCACATTTTTGGAATATGACAAAAATAAATATTTGTCCATATGCTAGTTGGTTTTCTTTTTAGTGAAATTGTTATTCGTTTTAAACTACATTTTATGGAATCAATGTACTCATGTTCAGACAAAGCCAAATCTGTCAAGAAGTTGTAAAACACATATGTTTCATTGTATGTTGCATTTTCTAGTGTTCTGAAAATACGTTTGGAATTTTCTTCGTTTTGTCATATGTGGACTCAGGTGGTTCAAGTACAGTTGTTTTCCTCATTAGAGGATGGGAAAAGTTAACCTACAATGAATATTTATCTTTCTACAAGACTTTGTATGATGATGATGTTGAATTGTTTTAAGATCATTTGCAAGAACCTATGAATCACAAGCCAAATATCTATCTACAAACTTCTTTATCTTAGCATTCGTACATATGCCATAGACCGGTGCATTCTTTATCCATAACAATGCATGATCATGTTAACTTCCTTTGTCTTGGAATTACGTTACAAAAAGGTAGTCTTGCAATTCACCAAAATACTTCTTATCATGGGAAATTTGTTGTCGTAGGGCAGTTATCCTATTGTTATAGTAGCATACACATGTTACTAGATCATTTATTAGTAAGCTATGAATCATGTTTTTTTTTATCTCATCAGAAATAGAAGGGTTGTTATTTTCCTTGATAGCCTGTATTGCATTGACCAATGGTTTCAAATGATGGTCACCATAGTTGAAGGAAACAAAAAAGGTAAATGGACCAAATTTTCGTATCAGTGCATAAACATTCCTACATAAAACAGGGAATTAATTTGGAGATGTGCGGATTGTTCTTAGATCCATGTAAGCAATTTTTTATTTAAGAATACAATCTAAATTTGGCCTTGACTTGACATCCTTTACTAATAACTTTCTTCCCTTTAGTTGTCCCTTTTCTATTCTTACCCAAACAAAATTGAGAACTTGTGTAAGTATAATGCATACTACCTTGTAAAACAAATTTTTGATGTGGTATGCAAAGTCATGGTCCTTGTGCAATATTTCCATTCGAAAAATAAATTGATATCTAATTTTTTTTTAATATCATATGCATGTTTTTATCCATAGAAAAGTGTAGGGAAGCTCATTTCCTCGAAATATTTGTCCTGGAAAATTCCCGCTGGCATATATACCTCACCAAGAACAATGTTCAACTAATTACTTTGAAGATCATAAATACTATGTGATTTTGTGAAACCATGCAACATTGTTTTTGTCATTGGCTCTTTGTTGTTGTTGTTGGAATCAGTGTCTACTTCAATATTTGTGTCAACAGCTAGTTTACTTCTGGCCTCTAGGAAAGTTTCCTTCCAATTGTAATTTATGAAAATCCAATCCATTTGATAAAGCATGGTTTGCATAAGTGATACAATGCTTTCATGACCACATGCAGTCGAACAAGATCATAAGCAGAAGCACTTTTGTAGAAATCTTCTTTTTATCGCCACAATAATTGAATCAATTTCTTTTATGTCATGGGGAAGCGCACATTGAATCTAGGATGTATCAGCGGGAACATTGATTATACCTCCAGTTAGGCCCATCTGTTGACCTCTATATTTATGATCCAGTTCTTGAATTTGCATGAATGGTAAGCGCATTGATACTAGTCGTTCTTCTAACTTAGTTTGCATAAAATGAAAATATGTTTACTACATTTAATTCCTTGAGGGCATGAAAATATGGGAATATCATCATGAACCAAGGATTTTTTACAATGCCTGCAAATGTATTCATGTTTCAATTGCATGTCCCTAGCTTCAACATCTTTTGTTTGAAAATAAATTAGTGTATTTGTTACAACATCATCTCCAAAGAAAGTTTAACAACAACATGAACAATCGTAGATAGGCATGTCAGCAATTGTTTCTTCAAACATGTGTCCAACGAGGGTGACAATGTTCTTTGATATATGATTTCTCTTCCTATCATGAACTTTAACTGTTTTTTATTTTTTATTCATAGTTTTACTGCTTGCCTTAGTCTTGTTTCTAAGAAACATTTTTATTGTTCGAAGGGAATTGTTTTGCATACCATAAGATTGCTACCTTTTGAAAACATTTGTGTACTATTGATAAATACATTGTCTCTATGTTCTAATAGTTCAAAATAAGATTGCGACAGATTTTTTTTATATTGAATTACATTAAACATGATTGGTTTAGATCTGTTTGAGTTAAATTGAGTCAAAATATATCCTTTGTCTATAGACCACACAAAAATTTCTAACCCCAAAACGTAAGCCACCCAAGAAAAAACAAAAACACCATTGTATATGTCTCCTTTTTTATATGGGAGTTCCAAAAGAAAAATATAATGGTCGTAATCCAAATTTCCTGTTTGATTTTTTTGTATATTAACTTTGACATAGCGATCTATGCATTTTAATGCAAAAGAATGACCTTGTAAAACTGTGTTTGAGAAAGCTTGGGCCATAATGTGATGCAAGAAACCCATGTCATATTCAGGTTGCTTCAGATGACAAATGCATTTAAACAAGTCACCTCAAGCACCTTTGAAATTTCACATTTGTTGAAGTTCTTGTGATAACATCTTGGCTTCTATTTGTGTCCATTGTTGTTCAATCAATGCATACAACGAAGCATCTACATTGCCTCTAGAACTATCGATATATGCATTTTATTTTTTGCATAAGAGTGGCTCAAAATGTCCAGCGAGGGGATTGTTATCATGAAATAATATGTCATATTTGTGTATGCCTACAAATGAATTGAGATGTGAGTATGGCCTCTTTTGTGTATTTGACCAAATTCTAATTGGTATGTTGAGCCACTTTGACAACCAATGAATGAAAAAATGTCTACCCAAAGCCCCTTCTCATTCGATGTGTGCTCAAGTGAAGCAAATAGTGATATATGTTGAAGATAAACCGCAGGATCATCAATATTATGCATTTCCATCAAGGAATGTGTATTTAACTCATTTCTATAAGATGATATTGCTTCATTGCAATTATTTTCCAAAAAAACTCTAAAATGTTGTATTGTTCATTATCTCAACTCTATAGAAATATATCTATTATATTTCAAAAGTAATCATAGAAATCAAACAAGCAATCTCTTACAGTAGAACTGAAGTTGTTTGGAGTCAAATGGTGTTTTGCCAAAGAAACATTAATATCAAGTTCTTCGTGCACAACAAATTTGTTTAGTTTACTCATATGTGCGTCTGCATCTTTTTGTTTCCTTTGTACCTCAACCACATCCATTTGTTGTATTTTTCTTTTTGCCATTTATGGGCTATGGTTTTATAAAAACAAGCACTAAAAAAAACAATGACGCTTTTGTCTTTTTCTTTTCTCTTTCAAAATACTAGCAAAAACATTTATATTACTTGCATTTACATGTTGCTAAAATGTGTATACCTTATATCATAGATATGCAAAGGCTCCAAAAAAACTGGACAAGTTCCACCTTAGATCAAGATGATTTGTTCCCTTGCAAGTTGACAGAGAAGCCAATCAAAAGAATAAAATATCTCAATGAAACAACATTTTGTTAATATGAATATTATTTTCCTTTACATGATGCAAAATTCATTAGTACAAACAATAAAAAGAAAAAATGATTCAGTATCCACATACAAACCAATAGTGGCATTGTTAAATTGCACATTGTTGAAAGGACACTCATGTTTAAACTTAGATATAGTCATTCATTATATAAAGGGGATCAATCAAACAAACCAATATATGCATTTCCAAGACAACGTTTTTTCAAGAAAGAAAAAGCACTGGTATTTGTATTAAAAAAAAACTTGTTACATAGTCTTATCTTTTGATAGATCTGATCCATCTTATACATATATAATGTAAATATACCAAACTATAAGTCTGCTACATAAATTGTTCTTTTGATAGTTGTATTCCTTCATATACATATATATTGAAAAATTCCACAAATCAAGTCAAATATATCTATATTGTCCCCAAAAAGGGAAAAATTTTCATATTACATAGCCTTTGAAGACATATATAAATTGATAATACGTTATATATCACTAGTGGATATTCCTATCCCAAAATGTTGAGAAATACTTGGGGCATCATGGTTAGGATAGTTGATTAATTTGTCTTCTCTTACTTTAACACTTTCTTGTGATATTTCTCATTAATTCTTCTTTGCAATCATTAACTTCTTATCATCAAGACAAATGCAAAACAATGAAGATCACAAACACAACTGATAACACAAGATGTAGGCACTCAGTCAAGGCAAAACCCCTCTTCTAGGGGAAAGCCAATAAATTATTCTTCTTGTCTTTAGAATCAAATCAAATGAGACAACCAATACCCTTTGACCAAGACATAGACTTATTTTCGTCCATCAAGTCAACCTCCCAAGAAGATTAATCAAGCTTTGGCCCATTTCTTCACATGTCAACAAAAATTAATTCTTCAACAAAGGTCTCAGCGCTTTTTGCAACAATGAAGTTCTTCCTGCATTTTCAGTCGTGTAATATACCTTTGTCTATTTCACACGTGTGGAAGGAAAACATAGAATCTTCGCTCCCAAAGGTCTCTTCCTTCTTCCCTTTGATTGTTCCTACTTTATGATGAAAAATACTTATCTTTAGTATTCTTCGCACTACCTTCTTCACTTGAAAATTTGCAGACGGAACTCATAGATAGATAGCCTCATAATAGGTTGAATTCTCAGTTATTTATAGTGGTTGGAGTTTCCTCTATAAGGCCGACATGAAGAGTGGGAAGACCGACTTAAAGGAGGAAGCTAACCTTACAATTTTGACTCTTTCACAAATTTATTTCTTGACATACAAAGCCCATGAAGGATCTATAACATGACAACAAGTATAAAGAGTTATGACTCAACCCTAGAAGCCTTCAATTGAGGCTAGACCTAAAAACAAAATTCATAGAGCATGAAACCCATGCTGATAAAAATATTTTTTCTTTTATAATAATTTTTCTTTTTATTTATTTTGACAAATTCATTATGTTAGGTTCCTATACCAATAGGAGTCATAATTTTGAATGACTAAGGTTAAGCCTTGTAATATTGTACATACCTTTGCTTTCTACAAATGTTTTCCATCTTATTTAAAAATTAAAAAATGTAAGGAGGGTATGTCCTAAAAGAAAATCAAAGGACAAAAAGAAAAAGAGAAGGTCAAAAAATGAAAATATATGAACCCCAAAAAACAAAAAGAGACCATGAAAGTGTGTAAGTCTAAATGCCACTACTATTTACTTTTATGCATAATAATGATTGTGTGCAACTTGTTATTCATGCCACAATCCATGGTAATCAAACTGTTTAATCTTGATTATATCATGATTTGAATTTTATGTTTATAGTTAGAGAATAAAATTTGACCAAACAGCTTAATCTTGGTAGATCAATAGATAGGTAGAGAAATAAAAGGAGCTCATCAATTTAATCTGAGCCCTTGGAAGACATAAGGTTAGAAGTATATAGCTTGTTTTATAAAAGAAAAGGTAGAATAAGGATTTGCTAGCCTAAATGCACCCAAATAAATGAAGAAAAAATGTTAGGGTAAGTAATGGGTAAGTAGAATAAAGGTTGCTGAAGTATAAAGTTGATTGGATAAAAGCACATTTATCATGCTTCAATGTGCATGAGCAGTAAAGAAAGCAGGAACAATGGTTTATAGCTTGATTTAATTAACTCCCCCTCAATCATTTCACCCCTTTACTTACTAATTTCCCCATCCATAAGTAAGTTCTAGTACTTAAATCCTTCAAGTCCTAAAGTTTCATAGCATTTCTCTGACTTTTGGAGGGACCGGACCCTCGGCTTAATGAATTATGGACCTCAAGTGTTAGAATCCCCTTCATAAAATTCATCTCCCTTCATTTCCCCTCATTAGCCTAACAAAACCCCTTTTCCTAAGGTTAAACTTCATTTACCTAGGAAAAAGTAAATAACCCCATGTTAAATTCCCTTTCACTCAAAAAACCCACAAAAAACAATTTATCCTAAGTATTAAGTGTATGTAAATAAAATGCGCAAAAATTGCATTTACATTTATGCTTAAGGGTATATTCACTCTGCCAATTTCATATTAATTTTTAACTTAATTATATAAATCCCAAAATACCTTTTCCCGTATATTAATTAAATCCCCTATATAAATATTCCCACCCTTAGTTTTAATATAAACTATATAATTTACCCCATATCCCGACAAAACCCACTTAATTTACCAAATCTCGGTAAACCTAAGTTAATCCCGTCATTAAGTTCCACCTGATCCCCTAACCTTGTGATTAACCCCACATTAATCACAAACCGTCGTGATTAAGGCCCCTAGGCCCCCCCAAACTCTTATTCATTTCCTCCACGCAAGTTTGCCACCTGACTACCGTTCGATCAACCATGCCCTCATCCGACAGTCCACAGCCATATTGGCTTCACCTGACGGTCAATCGTTACCCGCCCGATAAAGTACTTTTTCCCGACCCCTCCTTTGCTACGTGTCAAGCGCGGAAGCAGATTGAGTGACCTCGCCAAAATACCGCCTCCTCAGAAAAGTGGTGCGATGCCTTGGGAAAAGCGCCTCCCTGCCAACCCGATAACCGCTCACTGTTCATTTGAAATCACCCACCCAAAAGTGACCGTTGTAAATAAAAAAAGACGAGAAGCCCTTTTCCGTCTTTTTTCGCTCGAGCTCTTTGAAAACCTCTACAAACCAGAGTTATACCCGCCACCCTGAAGACCACCAATTGACCTCAATTTTGCCCTCAAAGAAGCTGCAGAGACCACATTCAAAGCTATCAGAGCCCCTTCAACCTGCCGAAGTCACCCAGAACACCAATTCCACGCTTTCACCTAAACTCCAGGTATTTAGAGACAGACCACCAAACACCCCTTCCAGTTCAAAATATTCAGTCTTTAAAGCATTATAAGTAAGTAAATTTAATTGGAATCACTTCACCTGGCTAAAAATCCCTGGAACCCTCATGAAAACTTCTAGATTTACGGCAGGCCTTCTGGTATAAACCCCCAAAGCCTAATTTAAATCCAAAAGAACTGAATTATGGCTGCCCCAGTCTCCATGGATGTCAGGCCAGTATCAACTCCCCATTTAGACCTTGACCACCTTCCCCTGGCAGACCTAGATTTCCAAATCATAGATATAGTGACATTCCAACCCTTTCTCAAAATCCATTGCTTAAGCAAGGATAGATACCTCAACCACACTGATGATATTGGTCTCTGGGAGTCCAATTTACCTAAATACCAATTCCCAAAAATACATGTTTTCCCAAAAATTATGCACTTGTGCCATGCCCATTATAGTCCTAGTGAAGGAGCTGTAAGGTCAGCAGACCGAAAAATCTTATTTTACATTATAGTTGAGTCAATTAACGAAATGCTCCAATTTCAGCCAAGTCCTAACCTCGCCCCACTCTCCATTAGGGATTTGCTAGACTAGTATTATAAATTGAACTCTGCTAATTTAGCCCAAGTTTTCCAAACCTTCATTAGAGAGGAGAAGTACATTCCTACAGATACCCCTCCATATGTTGCTGCCATTTTCTCTGAGAGGGGCAGACAAGTTATAGTTATGATATCCTGTGTCCTTAGCTACACTACAGATGAAATATATAGAAGGATATTGAAAATCAAATTACCTGATGTTGAATGGTGGGAAAAATTGACTAATTTGCTGTAAGAAAATTACAGTAAAAAAGTAAAAGCAAAACATCCAGGTGAAAAGATAAGGACAGGTCAGCAGGGTCAAAGAGTATTAGTGTCAAAGAGTATCAGATGAAATCCAAAAGTAAATGAAGCTTCCAGCGTAAATGATCAAACAGCAAAGCAGCATAAAGGGATAAAACCAAACTATAAAGGCCAACAACACCACAATAAATCGGATAGCATGAAAGCAGTTCAATAGCTATCTCTATCTTCTTGCAAGAAGATATTTGTATTTCCTAGATTAAATCTCAAGTTAGTTTGAGATATTTTGTAATAATTTTTGTATAAATACTTCACAATTCGAAGTATGTAGGGGTGGATTCTTAGACATTTCTATAGGCTTCTTGATCAAAAGACTATAAAGCTATTGTATCACTAACTGAGCCAGCAAGCTGGATTGATGAATAAAAACAAGATATTTCACAAGATTCATGTGTTGAGCAAAGTGCAGACAAGTATTCTCTTTTTTTATTGTTATCTTTCTTAAAGTTTATCCACAATCTTTAATGAATTTCTGAATCTTAGTGCTACAACTGAAACAATATCTCAAAATTTGTTTAATTACACTATGTTTTAACAGTTAGGCATATAAATGTTTTCTACTGATACCTAAGTTAAGGAATTCTTAATTTCTCCTTAGTTTAGGTTATTTCTTGCTAATCCATATCAAAGGATTCTTAAATGCCATTTTCTTTCGATTACACTCCATTCCTCGTTTACATCCCGGTCTGAGAATTTTTAATTTCTCTCTCACCCTGATTAAAACCATTTCATCCCCCCTGTCCCAAAGACCTGCACTTTACTCAGCTAGTTTGCCCTTTGCACATTCCCTTTAGCGAGTTGATCCAGTTCTGCTACCCTTCCGTTGACTCCATATCCCAATGGTCTAGAGACATCATTCTATCCATCTATTTCAAGGATCCCACCATCCAATCTTCAATACAAATCAAAAAACCCCATGAACATTCATAACTAGCCTGAAATTCTAGTAAACAAAGATAAATCATATAGAGAGAGCCCTCTCTAAGCCTAGGATGGCTAGAGCCTATGCCCAAAAGTTGGTTTGTGGTTACCTCAGTCATTTTCTTTCTTCTAATAACTTCTAGAGAAATTTCTGAGTGATAACATAGTGGTGACCATACTAGGGATCATCGAATCCTTAGTCCTAATAAAGCTTTAAGAAAATTCTAAATCTACATTCTGATCCTCTTAAAGTTATTTGTTAGAAGTTATTTTAAAAAAATCTTACAAAAACAATCAAAAAATTTGAAATTCTGGCTTCTATGAAGACTCATTTTACTAGGGCTAATCCAGATCCAAACCCTGCCCCAGTAGTTGATAATCCCAACCTAGTTTCAAGAAAATCTAAAAAAAGAAGAAAGTTCGGTTAGCCAATTACCATTAGTTAAAGCTAATTCATGTCCTGATGAGTGGTTATTTTTAGAAGAACTTCCCTTTGATGTGCCATTTGATCTTTCATTATTTAAAAAAAAAAAATTGAAAATGCAATCAATGAAACAGTTCTAGATCCTAATTTTATTGCAGACCTTGAAATTCAACAAGCCAACAAATCAATTGATGAATACATTCTGAAATCTCCATAATCATCCATTAATACTACCACGACCCCTAAGCTTTCTGAACAATTTTCCACTTCTTTGAGTTCACCATTGTTCCCTTCAACTTCAACAATAATACCTTCTAAAGTCCATCCTTCACCACCATCTATACCTTGACTCCCTCACCAACCTTCATTACTCATTCATCGTCTACTAGCCCTAGTTCTTCATCCATTATTGCATCATCTCCAAGTACCTCAACCCGACATCTCAGCCCCTCCCAACTTACAGCAATGGAAAACAGATATGCTCCTCTTGTTTTACCTGCCCAACTTCATGCTATGCCTGCAGATTATCAAAGTAATATTTTCCTGTTTGATGCTACTGGTCATTACACTGCCCAGCAGCATGTAAACAAGATGTCTGACTTTTTTGAATTACATGAAATAGATGAAGCAGATGTCCAGATGAGACTCTTTGCCCAAACTTTGACTGGTGATGTCAAGAAGTGGTTTAAAGCCTTTCCTGCCAACCACATTGCAAACCTAGAAAATTTCCAAAGGTTGTTTATTGATAGGTGGGAAAAGAAAAAGAATCCCTTACAAATCCTTTCAGAATATGAGAATATTAGAAGAGGACCTAATGAAATTGTTCAATATTACTGCACTAGATTCAATAATATATATAACGCAATCCCAGTTAACCTTAGACCCCCACCTGACTTAGCATTAATAAAGTTCCCTGATGGTTTTGACACAGATATGGCATACCAACTTAGGGAAAGAAATCCCCCAACATTAGAAGAAATGCAAAGTGTAGTTGTTAGTGTAGAAGCTAATTTGTTAGCTAAAAGGGCTAGAGTTAGAAATGAAAGGAGAGGAACTGCTAAGGATGAAACTTCATCATCTAACATTAAAATAGATAGTTTAGCCAAAAGTATGGAAAGACTATTGGATAGAATAGAGAATATGGAGAGGAAACCTCAATGGGATTGTTAGTGTCTGTGTCTTCACACTGCCATCAGTGATCAAAATCTGCTCTTTTGCATTTCATAGTAGGAGTCTCATTCTGATGAGGTTGCATTCAATTAGGTCATGGATCCACTAATGGTAGGGTTTGCCTTAGTTTTTCCCTCATGGTATGAACTTGTTGATCTACTTCCATACTTTTCAGTCATGATTCATGTTCATTTTGCAGTTCATTCCATCAATTACATAGGGTTTGGTCTCATTAGGTTTTAGAGTCCCACCATGGTCAAAATTTGATGATGAAAATCCAATAATGATCAGCAAGGACATGAAGTGACCAATAATGACTACTGCTCTAAGCTTCTAATGATGTTTCCAAGCACCTGCCACTGCAAAAAATCAAGTCATCATGAGCACCACTTCGCCTGCAAAAGCAAAAGAGAAACAAGCACTAAAACCCTAAATTCCTCTCCCAATGAGCTAGGGTTGGCTATGGGATCAAATATATCTGAGAAGAGGAGGCATAAGGGATATCAGAAGATATGATGACATTTCATTTCATCAAACGTCAGGTCTCCATCATTTGTCACGAAGTCATTCCAAGGAACAAGCCATTCACCACACATAAGGGACAGTTTTTCTTCAAACTATGTTTTTGAGCAAGAAAAGATGAATTTGACAAAAGTTAGAGAGGTTTTTTTCCATCATTGACCCAAGAAGAAAAAAATCTTTCATTTTTTACACAGGTTTCATGGTTTGGGAGAAATTTCAAAAACATCATTTGCCTCAAGAGGGTTGATGCACCTCTGAGTGACCTTGGTAAAGTAAATTTTTCTCCTATATGGAATGACCAAATGACTTAATTGATGATTCAAATGATAAGTAGACACAAATATATTTCCAATGAGCTATCATGAGCTCAATTTGGAGTTGAGGAAGACCTTCAAAAGTTGACTGCAACAGCACTCTTAATTTAGGCAGCCTCATTCTACACATTTTGACCAGTCTTGAGAGATTGGACTTTTGACAAGGAAAATGAACTCAAAATTGAAAAATTCAAGATGTTTTGGAAAGTATACTCGCCAATATTTCTAACGCGCTATCACATGCCCAATTTGGACATCGGGAATGCCTTCAACAGTGTCCTGCAAAAAGGCGCTACGCACTTGGCAAGGTTTTCCTTTGTTAATTTGCACTGGCGCTATGCACCTGGCAGCCAAGCCCCAAACCGTTTCAAATCACTCCAATTTGCCTCAAAATTTCCATGTTACCTCTTTTCAAGTAATTAAATTTATATTTATTTTTGAAAAGGGTTTTTGCATCAATCTTTGGTGACTCTTTCACTCATGAAGTCAAAACCCTAGTTTTCACTAAACTGCCTCATAAATTTAAACGCTCACTCATTTATTGCTTTCCTATCTCATCCATATGTTTTTCCCTAAACCCCATTCCCTCATATAAATTTCCTAAACCCCATTCCCTCATATATTTTCCCTAAATCCCATTCCCACATACAAATTTCCCAAACCCTACACACTTTATCCTACTCACTCCCTAAACCCTATTCACATCCCTAAAACATGTTCATACATACATTTCCACACCCCCTCCCCATACACTCTGCCCATTCCATTCCTTCATCCTATTCCATACTATTATCCACAAACCATTCATATATAATCATATTTTTCAAAACCAAGGGAAAACAATGGAAAGAGACAGTGAATATGACTATGGGGAAGAGACACACAGTGATAGTTCCATGGAGAGACATAAGCAGTAAATCAAAGGAAAAGAGAAATTGCACAAGGATGATATAGATGATGAACAAGAAAGAGAACAAACAGTTGGAGGATAAGCAAAGCCTAATGGAGCTTGAAATGTTGAAACTGAAGAGGCAAAATGACAAAGAGGACCATGTCACTTTGACTTCCATTGAGCAAGAGATTGAACATGACCAGGAAACTTGGCTTGAGAGGGTCAACATGCATCTTGAGGGACTGATAAACAAGGCCAACAGGGACAATAGAATGCTCTGGCACATGTCATATCATTATATGACTCGAAAACAAAATTTGCAATATGAGAATCAGGAAGCTTAAGGCTAGGTTGAGGAAGGCCTTAAGGAGAAAAAATGAGCAAGACAAGTTGAAAATTTTGGCTAAAGCCTCACTATCCCATCAAAGCAACTAATGGTGGTGCCTTGTGCCAAATCTGGGGAAATTTTGATAAATTTTGGTCATTTTGAAATTTTGAAATAGTAAACACAGAAAATTGCCCTAGGTGCGTAGTGCCACCGGCACTACGCTTTTCACTGGAGGACTTTTTGAATAAATGGCTTACATATCTAGATTTAGCATGATGAGAGCATCAAACCCAGAAAATATCAGCAATTTTGGAGCAAAACTTGGTCACCAAAAGGTCAAAAAACCATCAAAAAATGACCTCTCTGCCTCTTTTTGGACACACAAAAGCAGCCTTGGGAGATTTCACTTTTGAGGGGGGGAATGACCTCCAAATGAAAAAATTCAAGATTTTATAGAAACTAGATAGGAAGACCTTTCCAATTAGCTATCTTGGGCTTCATTTGGCTAAGTGGAAGGCCTCCAAAAGTAGCTATGAAGTGGCGCTACGCATAGAGCCAGTTTGCCCAAAAATCCAGTTTTCGCTTGGTTTCTCTGCAAGTTGACTTTTTCTCTCATCATGGATGAATTTATGATTGTAAATGATGCTATGCTATGTAATGTGATTTTAAAATGACTTTAGAGGGTAGATTCATCATTTTGAGGTGGTTTTGGGGTTAATGTATCAGTTTCCATGCTTATAGAGGCAAGTTGTTCCACTGCCTATATTCTTGTTCCTTGTTTGGAAATGGTTGTAATAGTTCCTTAGCTCTTGGATTAGACCCCTGATGGCTAGCATAGGTGGTTTTATGGTCTATATTATGTATTTTTCAGTCATTAGCAAAGGTTGGACTCTCTTGGATGCTCTGAGCTACATTATACATCTTTACAGCAGTTTGGCAAGGAAATAAACCAGGATTTGCAGCTATTTTTGTGGGATACTTGTGGTAAAGTGTTTTTGCATAGTTTCTTCTTTTGTTATTAGTTTTTATCATGTGTTATGTGTGCCACAATCTAATTCATTCTTCTAAATAAATGAAATCAAGATAGATAGGTAGAATACATCGGTTACAGTGCTCTGCCTTGGGAATCCATTTAGTTTTTTATGTTTTCTACTATTTGAAGAGGACTCATGATCTTTGCATGCACTCCTCGACTCCTCACCAGTCTTAGACCTACCATCTCACTCAATTTTAAGTGCTAAAACACCTACCTACCTTGCCCCATAGAACACCCTGCATCCTGACTTAATTTCCTGGACCCAAAACTGCTTGCTCCATTTGATCCAGCAAAAAACCCAACAAAATCAATCAAAACCCTAGAGCTACTATACCTAGCCTAAAATCCATATTTGATCCAGTCATCTTGACTGAGATTCACAAGGAGAGAGCCCTCTCCCGACCTGGTAGGGCTAGCTACCAGGTTAAGCTTGGTTTGTGGTTATCCTAGGATTGCCTCCCTTCAGCTTGAGGTCAATCTAGGCTCTAACATAGTGGCGACCATACTGGGGACGTAGTTTTATGTTCCTCAGTAAAATGTATCAAGTTTAGATCTGATTGTTGATGGTGGACAACGATCAGACACAGGAAGGCTGAAATCATTCACCTGGTGACTCTAAATCAGTTTCGAGATCAGATCCAAGGACTCCACTGGAGGATGAACCTGACCAGCAAAAACATGAAAGGACAATATGGAAAGATCAGGTATTCAAGTTGGAATTTCATCCAAGACATTATGTTCTTTGTTATAAATTATTTCTTCTCTTTTCTTGAGAATGTCAAGAAGGCTTTACAAAGTATATTGTATTTGAGAAAAGATCCTAGACCTGCATTTGATTCTTTCCCTTTGAAGATTGCGAATACAAAATGTTCGCATGCCTTTGATCTTGATCAAGACCCTTCTTCCGAATCTTATGATTCTCGTCTTCAAACTGATGAGCCTAAAGAGACCAAGACGGATTCTACAGCTTTTGTACATGTTCCTATACCTTGTAAAATTCCAGATAGATACAAACCTCTAATTTTACCTCCTATATCCCATGCTTTCCCTAAAAATCATTACCTATATCTACCAATATTTGATGGTGAATGTGACAACATCACTGCTGAGAGACATGTACTGAATTTTGAGTCTTTTCTTGACATTTTTGAAGTTGATGAAGAGGATGTCAGTGTTAGGCTTTTTGCTCTTTCTTTGTAAGGCAAAGTCAAGAGTTGGTTCAAAACCCTGCCTGATGCGAGCATCTCAGATTTCCAGCAGTTTGTCAAAATGTTCCTTGACAGGTGGGTGGGCAGACAGAACCCTTTCTTGATTCTAGAAGAATATAACCAACTAGAGAGACTGCTAGAGGAGACAGTACAACAGTTTTCTGCCAGATTTAACCAAGTCTATTTTTCGATGCCGGTTAATATAAGACCTCCTCCTGGATCCGCTCTCTTGCACTACCCTGATGCCTTTGATCCAAAAATGGAGTTTCAGCTGAGGGAAAGGAACCTTGCAACACTTAAAGAGATGCAAAACAGTGCAGTATATGTAGAGGCTAATCTGCTGATCAGAAGGGAAAAATTGAAGGAAGAAGAGATGAAGAGCATAGATCCAGAGGAATCGACATCTTTAGAGGTAAAGCTCGACATTTTTGTAAGTGCAGAGGAAGATGTTGGACACCTAATCCTCTAAGGGTTAGTGTGTAAGCCGAATAGACTAAAGGATTCCAAGAGACCTTGGGATGTGGAACCCAACGGTCAAACCATGTACTATAAATGTATATCACTTGTTAATAAAAATGTACTCTCATGTTTTATCTTTCCTATTTGTCTTTGCCATGTGTGTGTTTAACATGGTATCAAAGAAGGTGAATTCCTGCCCTGCATAATTACTTTGAGCCATTTGTTTTATGGCCTTTGTGTGCAGGTCATTTCTACCATCAGTTCTACATTTCATGAATATTTTCTGAGCTAAATTCTAGCTACAACCTCTGGCATTTCTCCAGTGCCATTTTTGGCTTCCCTCTCCTTTGTAACTACCTATTCTACCTATGTTCTGCCTTGCATACAAAACACTGCTCTCTGGCTATTATTCACTTGCATATAAAAGCGCTGCTCCTCTACTCTGCTCTGCTCTGACATATAATATGCTGCTGGTACTGCTCATATCGATTTAGTTTCCCATATAATAAGCTGCTCATTTCCCATATAATACGCTGCCCATGGTAAATGTTGTAGTGTCAGTTGCCTGAAGCCTGCTCCATGCAAATGGTGTCAATATATGTTTTCTGAATCCGCATTCCCCAACTAAAGTCTTGCCATTATTCTCTTTCGCCTACCTTCCATTACCTTGAAACCTGAAACCATAACATATACCACCTAAAATCTCCTAAAACATCCTAAGTTGGAAGAACTAGCCCAACCTATGCAACACCAGAGATGGCTTCCCGTGAAGAAGTTCTGAAAAAGACTTGAGTTGGCTTCATACGTAGAAATTCTGACCCATCATTTGTTATGAGGTTGGGGATGAAACTTAGAATAAGACGTTCACGGTTGCTATGAAGATGAGCTACCGCAAGATGGTAATCACCTGGAACCCGTTGACAACGGGGTGCTGATTGATGGTCTTCTTCAATGAACGATGGCTACAATGTGACGGTATATTATGCTACACTAATGCTATACGCTACTCGTAAATGCTTTTGAAGGATTAGTACTCCTCTTTGTTCCGTATTTGCAGAAGCGTAACCTGTGTTTGGGTAAACGTGTTTTTCCCAAGTTATCTGTAACTAAAATTTCCCCAAAAAAAAAAAGTTATCTGTTACTAAGGCATCTGATATCTATTCTCTGAAGCACGGAATTGTTTATAATTTGGCAGGATTCATATGACTTGTGAGTAAGGGTTTTAAATTGGCGGAACCACTGATGCTACTTTGAACACGTTGATGCTGGCCAATCAAGAATTCTGAATATTAATTTGTGGACGGTGACATTGTATTGAATGGGGGCGGAACTACTGATGCTGGCCAATCAAGAATTCTGAATATTAATCTATGGAGAACAAGACACTGTATGGATAGCTTTCAGGATAGAGTTACATGTGCAGCATAGCTAGAGTGCTCTTGGTTCCATGGGCTGAGTGGCGCTATTGGGTTTTGTTTCCTGTTTTTGCCCATTTCGTTGTTGCGTGAAGTTTACATCACCCATCAAATCTTGTCCAATATTTTATATTGAAAAGTCATTTTCCAAAAGCGATGAAGTGAACGAATACTAGTTGACTTCAGAAGTAAATTTGAGAATATGGAAGTTAAATCCCAAATGCATGACCTCCTGCAATACTGAATCGACACCGACGACGCGTGCAAACAAAAAGGAGGTGGTCGTGTAATATATATATGGTTTTTTAAGTCCAGTTATGGTAAATAGTTCTTACAGAATTTGGAGGTGGATTTATAAAGAGTTTTCAGTGGATTTCCATGCGAAATTAGAGGGACGAATTCTCTATTAATTCCAGGCTCAAATCTTCTGCAAATCAAGAGGGTCGAGCTAGTTTATTCAAGGCCAAAATATTTTGTCAACAAACGCAGGCCGAGTTATTCATATACTCTCATTCACTCAGGTTGAAGGCTGAACTATTTGTGCATTTCAAAGATTAATGTGCCCAAGGAAGAGGCTGAATTTTTCAGATTTAGTAGCAGAGTTTATCAGTGAAAAAAATGGCCAAATTCTTAGTTATTTTTAAGGAACCAAATTTCTTTCAAGCTCAGAAAATTCTCCAGCAATTGAAGTCCATTTCTTTGAGCCAAATTCTACAAAGTAAAGACTGTAGGGGGTACGAATTGGGTTTAGCACAAGTGCCAAGTTGCTTCTTATAAAGGCTGAATTCCCTTCCTCTTGCACCCAGATTGTCTCCTAAAAAAGGGGCGAGTTCAACTCTAATGCTGGGACAATTCTTCAGGAAGATAATTCTCAGATATATGGGCTGCTGATTGTTATTATTAAACCTTCAAATCAATGGGAAGAAATTTATCAAGTTCTGGTGCAGACTTAATAGTGGAAAATTTTAGGAAGTTTACTATCATTCCCTTGGCATAGCAGGCAATCCTAGTGCTGTAGTAGACTCTCTAGAAGTTGAATTTGTTATACAAGTGGTTGGGTTAGGTTCCTTTTCAATTTGTGCACTGTATTTCTTGAATAGATGACTGTGTAAAGCTTGCATCCTTGATGATATATATTTCTGAGTATTCATAATGGAGAAACAAGTATTTATTTGTTATAGCATTTGAGTCTCATCGTTTGGGAATGCACAATATACTTTTCCTTGTATATGAATGCAACCAACCATCGTTGTGTGTGGATTTGGCAAATAATTGTAGAGTTAAAATCTTGCTTTTGGTTCATACCTCAAGGAATAATATCACTTGATTGTTATAGTTTTCTGGGAGAACAAATTTTGAGAATATCTTGTAGTGACATTAGTTCATAGTTGGTTTAAAGTGTAAGTTTAACATTGGAGAAAATGGATAGAATCAATGAAGTATTAGAGTTCCTCAAAACTCTGATATTGTCTACTACTCATGATACATTAAAAGTCAGCAAAGTTTCTCTCACAAACATTCAGGTCTGTCTACAAAATGCACAAGATAAAATTGACTTTTTGCAGCTTGAATCTCAGCTACAGCAAGCAGAATTACAACAATGGAGTCATCATTCTGAACCTATTTCTGTTCAGAAGATTGAAACAGACTCCCATAAACAGCAATACAATAATGTTACAATTGATTCAGATCCAGTGCCAAATAAAGCAATAGTTGTACATGCAGATGTAGAATTTCAGCTTGCACTTCCCAAGCCCATCATCAGACCTTGGGAACAGCTTGTCCACAACAAGCACAGAACTAGTCTTGGATATGACAAGGAAGTGTCCTTTCATATTCCAGACTACTCCAAGCCAATCCAATTTCAAAGTGCTAGATTTCTTCAGGACGGTTCATCTTCACCTGCTCCTCATGACAATTCACCTCCAGCTGTTCTAGATTCTGCTCCTCTTCCACAACAACAACAAGAAATTGTGAAATGCCAACACTGTGACCGAGTTGGCCATGTGAAACATCGTTGTTTTGATCTTCATCCATGTAAGCATTGTCATAAAACCAGTCATTCTTCAAAAAAATGCTTCAGAAACAAACCTCCTGTAAGAACAAAGATTCATCTTGGATGGATCGCTTCTTGGCAATGGGCATCAACAGCCAAGAAGATATTTCAGTCATATGTCCGAACTTGTTCAAGAGTATTGAACAGTCTTGTAGTTGAGTTTTCTCCATCATATCACCTTGTAATTGACAGGGGGGGAATGATGGTCATCTACAAGCTTCAAAATCACATCAAGCAAGCCTGAGCCACAACCTGCCATACCAGATCCAGAGTTGTAGCCAGAGACAAAGATGCCCCTGAGAATGCCTTCAGTTGGTAATCTGGGACACTTCCTCTAGCAGAAGACTTTAGCTTCTTGCCAGTTTCGGAAGAATTCCAGAAACAAAATTGGGGACACTTCCTCTAGCAGAAGACTTCAGCTTCTTGCCAGTTTCGGAAGAATTCCAGAAACAAAATTGGGGACACTTCCTCTAGCAGAAGACTTCAGCTTCTTGCTAGTTTTGGAAGAGTTCCAAGAATTTCATTAAGCATTCCAGAGTTGTTGGTCATCCTTAAACCATCACAGGTTGAGACTTCCCTTTAAGTTCTCCCTTTATGCAGGGTGAGACCTCCCTTTCATGGTTGAAGGTTTCCCTCTTCAAAACAATAGGAGCACTTCCTCTAGCAAAAGACTTCAGCTTCTTGCCAGTTTTGGAAGAGTTCCGAGAACTACACTAAGCGTTCCAGTGTTGGTGGTCATCCTTAAACTACCACCCTTTATACCAACATTTCAGAGAGCACATTCAGCCTAGTGCTGCCATGCACTTTTGTACATTTTGTATTACATCTCTCTTCTTGGACTCATACATAACCCTTCCGATTAAAGGGGGGAATTTTGGACACCTAATCCTCTAAGGGTTAGTGTGGAAGCCAAATAGACTAAAGGGGTCCAAGAGACCTTGGGATATGGAACCCAACGGTCAAACCATGTAATATAAATGTATATCACTTGTTAATAAAAATGTACTCTCATGTTTTATCTTTCCTATTTGTCTTTGCCATGTGTGTGTTTAACAGAAGAGATGATGCAAAAGATCACCACAAGGAATGAGTATGATGTTCAAGACCATAGCTCGCTGATTGAAGAAGAACAAGTGGCTGATCCAAACATTTTCTTTCTTATTCCAGTTGTCATAGATCTGATAATGATTGTTTTATAGATCATCTTGGAGAAGAGAGATCTGTTGATCTGACATGTATGCTTGATGATGTCTTTTATACTGATGATTTCCCTAAGTTTGATCAGTATAATGACGATTATGTTCTCCAAACAGAAGCTAGTCTTGCAAACAAATCAGCAGCTAGTTTGTGGAAGGAGGAAGTTCATTTTTAGCAGCTCGAATACAGTGATCAGCTATTGTATATAAGTTATGGAAGCGAGGAGGAAAGTGCAACAAATTTTGAAGTAAGTGAAGGATATTTACCTTTTTGTTTTACTTCATTTCATTTCATCAGAGGCAATTTTCGTGCAATCAGAAATCAACTGTCAATAAGTTTCGATCTTGACCATTTAGAGGGAAATGGAATCCTTGTTCAAGACTTCTCATGTCTAGATTTGCAACCCCCGAATGCCATTGATTGTCAAGTTGTAAATGAAGACTTGGAAGATGGAACATATGATCAAACGATGCAAGATGATTTTGAACCATTCTGTTTTGAATCATTTCAATTTTTGAAGGGAAAATTGCATAATACATATTCAATAAAGGATGAGCAGCCTGTAGAAAATCATGCCATCTCATTGGAACCAATAGAAAATGGGTTGCAACAGTCTTTTCAAGTTTTTCATGATCCAATAGCTGATTTTTTGGATGATGTCTGCAGTCAAAGTCCTTCTCCATTAGCTACCTGTGAGCTTGAAACAAGTATTGATACAAATTTGATCTGGCAGCCAGTTTCTTTGTTATTTTCAGCAGGAGTCTCGTCACAAAGCTCAGATGAAAGTTTGCATTGGTATGAGGAGAAGAAAAGTAATCCATTGGATGAGCAAAGTCCCAGTGCACATGAATTTCAAGATCCTTATGCAGTATTTTTGGAGCCAGATAGAGAATCCATATTATTCAAGGGATTTGTTTACAAGTTTTCATCGGAGTTTCCTTTCAATAGTTCTCTCTTGTTGTTCATAAGAAAGCAATTGCGGAGAATTCAAACAACAACCAGAATGCTTACTTGGTTGCATTGGTTATTTCATTTCACTTGATCAGGTGATGAATGGAACAGTTAGAGTAGGTTTTATTGAATAAGCTCCACTTCAAGCGTATTTTCCAGTTTGTTAGTTGTGTTTTAGTATTGAGTCAGTTTCAAGTCAGTTTGTGTCTTTGAGTCATCAATCTTCAGTCATGCATTTCAGTTTGAGTTTTTTTTTACTCCGTTGCCCAATGGATGATGCACTAATATACATGTTCCCAGAGATCTATGGTTCTTGGCACCTCCAAGGAGCTACCATCCCCATTGGAGCCAATTTTAGTGTCAGTGTCTTCACACTCCCATCAGTGATCAAAATCTGCTCTTTTGCATTTCATAGTAGGAGTCTCATTCTGATGAGGTTGCATTCCATTAGGTCATGGATCCACTGATGGTAGGGTTTGCCTCAGTTTTTCCCTCATGGTATGAACTTGTTGATCTACTTCCATACTTTTCAGTCATGATTCATGTTCATTTTGTAGTTCATTCCATCAATTACATAGGGCTTGGTCTCATTAGGTTTTACGGTCCCACCATGGTCAAAATTTGATGATGACATGCCAATAATGATCAGCAAGGACATGAGGTAGCCAGTAATGACTACTGCTCCTAATTTTCTAATGATGTTTCCAAGCACCTTCCACTGCAAAAAATCAAGTCATCATGAGCACCAATTCGCCTGCAAAAGCAAAAGAGAAACAAGCACTAAAACCCTAAATTCCTATCCCACTTAGATAGGGTTGGCTATGGGATTAGAGATATATGAGCAGAGGAGGCATAAGGGATATCAGAAGATATGATCAAACATCAGGTCTCCATCATTTGTCGCGAAGTCATTCCAAGGAACAATCCATTCACCACACATAAGGGATGGTTTTTTTCAAACTATTTTTCTGAGCAAGAGAAGATGAATTTGAAAAATTGAGAGAGTTTTTTGTCCATCATTCACCCAATAAAAAAAAACTCTTTCAGTTTTTACACAGGTTTCATGGTTTGGGAGAAATGTCGAAAACATCATTTGCCTCAGGAGGGTTGATGCACCTCTGGAGTGACCTTGGTAAAATCAATTTTTCTCCTAGATGGAATGACCAAATGACTTTCTTGATGAGTCAACTGATAATTAGACACAAAGAGATTTCCAATGAGCTATCATGAGCTCAATTTGGAGTTGAGGAAGACCTTCAAAAGTTGACTGCAACAGCACTCTTAATTTAGGCAGCCTCATTCTACACATTTTGACCAGTCTTGTGAGATTGGACTTTTGACAGGGAAAATTAACTCCAAATTGAAAACTTAAAGATTTTTTGGAAAGTAGACTTGCCAAGCTTTCCAAAGAGCTATCACATGCCCAATTTGGACATAGGGAAGGCCTTCAAAAGTGTCCTTCAAAAAGGTGCTACACACTTGGGAGGCGCTACGCACCTGGCAAGGTTTTCCTTTGTTAATTTGCACTGGCGCTACGCACCTGGTAGCCAAGCCCCAAATCGTTTCAAATCACTCCAATTTGCCTCAAATTTTCCATGTTACCTCTTTGGAAGTATGTACATTGATCTTTCTTCTTGAAAATGGTTTTTGGATCAATCTTTGGTGACTCTTTCACTCATGAAGTCAAAACCCTAGTTTTCACTAAATGTCTCATAAATTTAAAAGCTCACTCATTTATTGCTTTCCTATCTCATCCATTTGCTATTCCCTAAACCCCATTCCCTCATATAAATTTCCTAAACCCCATTCCCTCATATATTTTCCCCAAATCCCATTCCCACATATAAATTTCCCAAACCCTACACACTTTATCCTACTCACTCCCTAAACCCTATTCACATCCCTAAAACCTGTTCATACATACATTTCCACACCCCCTCCCCATACACTCTACCCATTCCATTCCTTCATCCTATTCCATACTATTATCCACAAACCATTCATATATAATCACATTTTTCAAAACCAAGGGAAAACAATGGAAAGAGACAGTGAATATGACTATGAGGAAGAGACACTCAGTGATAGTTCCATGGAGAGACATAAGCAGTAAAGCAAAGGCAAAGAGAAGATGCACAAGGATGATATAAATTATGAACAAGAAACAGAACAAACAGTTGGAGGATAAGCAAAGCCTAATGGAGCTTGAAATGTTGAAACTGAAGAGGCAAAATGACAAAGAGGACCATGTCACTTTGACTTCCATTAAGCAAGAGATTGAACATGACTGGGAAACTTGGCTTGAGAGGGTCAACATGCATCTTGAGGGACTGATCAACAAGGCCAATAGGGACAATAGAATGCTCCAGCACATGTCATATCATTATATGACTCGAAAACAAAATTTGCAATATGAGAATTAGGAAGCTTAAGGCTAGGTTGAGGAAGGCCTTAAGGAGAAAAAAGGAGCAAGACAAGTTGAAAATCTTGGTTGAAGCCTCACTAACCCATCAAAGCAACTAATGGTGGTGCATTGTGCCAAATCTGGGCAAATTTTGATAAATTTTGGTCATTTTGAAATTTTGAAATAGTAAACACAGAAAATTACCCTAGGTGCATAGTGCCTGACGCTTTTCACTGAATGACATTTTGAAGAAATGGCTTAAATATCTAGATTCTGCATGATGAGAGCATCAAACCCAAAAAATCTCAGCAATTTTGGAGCAAATCTTGGTCACCAAAAGGTCAAAAAACCATCAAAAAATGACATATCTGCCTCTTTTTGGACACACAGAAGCAGCCTTGGGAGATTTCACGTTTGAGTGGGAAAATCACCTCAAAATGCAAAAATTCAAGATGTTCCAAAAACTAGACAGGAAGACCTTTCCAATGAGCTATCTTGGGCTCAATTTGGCTAAGCGGAAGGCCTCCAAAAGTAGCTATGAAGCAGCACTACGCACCTAACCAGTGGCGCTACGCATAGAGCCAGTTTGCCCAAAAATCCAGTTTTCATCTAGTTTCTCTGCAAGTTGGCTTTTTCTCTTATCATGGATGAATTTATGATTGTAAATGATGCTATTCTATGTAAATGTAATTGTAAAATGACCTTAGAGGGTAGATTCATCATTTTGAGGTGGTTTGGGGGTTAATGAATCAATTTCCATGCTTATAGAGGCAAGCTGTTCCACTGCCTATATTCCTACTCCTTGTTTGGAAATGGTTGTAACAATTCCTTATCTCTTGGATTTGACCCTTGATGGCTAGAATAGGTGGTTTGATGGTATATATTATGTATTTTTTCAGTCATTAGCAAAGGTTGGACTCTCTTGGATGCTCTGAGCTACATTGTACATCTTTACAGCAGTTTGGCAAGGAAATAAACTAGGATTTGCAGCTATTTTTGTGGGATACTTGTGGTAAAGTGTTTTTGCATAGTTTCTTCTTCTGTTATTAGTTTTTCTCATGTGTTATGTGTGCCACAATCTAATTCATTCTTCTAACTAAATGAAATCAAGATAGATAGGTAGAATACATTGGTTACAGTGCTCTGCCTTGGGAATCCATTTAGTTTTTGATGTTTTCTATTGTTTGAAGAGGACTCGTGATCTTTGCATGCGCTCCTTAGCTCCTCACCAGTATTAGGCCTACCATCTGACTCAATTTTAAGTGCTAAAACACCTACCTACCTCGCCCCATAGGACACCCTGCATCCTGACTTAATTTCCCAGACCCAAAACTGCCTGCTCCATTTGATCCAGTGAAAAACCCAACAAAATCAATCAAAACCCTAGAGCTATTATACCTAGCCTAAAATCCATATCTGATCCAGTCATGTTGACTGAGATTCACAAGTAGAGAGCCCTCTCTTGACTTGGTAGGGCTAGCTACTAGGTTAAGCTTGGTTTGTGGTTATCCTAGGATTGCCTCCCTTCAGCTTGAGGTCAATCTAGGCTATAACAAGGATAACCAACAATCACCTCCAGTTAGAAACCCAAATTTTAGAAAAAACCAAAACATTGGGAAAAATGGACGAGATCAGAACATTAGACCTCCTTTTCAAGAAAATTATGCAGAGACATCTCATCCTAAAGATCCAGAACAAGATACACAAATTAACCTAATGGGAATAAATGATGAGGACACTGTTTTTCTAACCCAAGATGAGCAGGAATCGTATATGCTGCAGCAATTATAAATACAGTCTGGGGAATCATTTGATTACAAAAAAGGATATGATTCTGCCATCTTTGAAGTACGTAAACAGTATAATCTAAGAATAAAAAAGAATGTTTATGTCCTTGACCAAACCAAGAAAACGGTACAAAATCAACCAAAGAAAATAAAGGAAGCCCCTGTTTCAAAAATCCTCCAAATTCTCCCTAGGGAAAACCCAAAACCTTCTAGCGCCACAATTGTATACATAACCTCTGATCAACCTTTTGTTGATCAACCATCCACTTCAATTCCCCCTAAGGAACCAGTGGAAAAAGCTCAAAACATCAAATTTGAAAATCCACATAAGGAGATCCCCAATAAAGGAAAAGAAGACTAGCCTACTCAAATCCCTGCTGCAAAAGTTCAAAACCTTCAAACAGAAAAAGTCTCGTTGCCATTCAATTTGGAATGGAGATAGCAAAGTTAAAGATTTCAGTCCCTTTAACGGAACTCATCAAGAATGAAACTTATAAATCACAGGTAAACCAGACCTTAAACATTGTTGAAAATGAGGATTCAGTCAACTTGTTTGATGACCAACCAGAACTCATATTTGGTCCAGATGTTAATGGAAAACCATTAGAAGGAGGAGTTCCACCTTTTTACATTAGCCTTAGTATCCATGACAAAATTCTACACAATGCAATGTTGGATTATGGGGCCTCTCACAACTTAATTCCCAAATCAATGATGGAGAAATTAAACCTAGACATTACAAGGCCTTACAAAGACTTATTCTCATTTGACTCCAGTCAGGTAAAATGTCTAGGATTGATTAAAGACCTGTGTGTCACTTTAGTCCAATATCCTGCCAAAAGCATCCTTATGGATATTGTAGTTGCTGACATCCCACCAAAGTATGGCATGTTGTTATCCAAATCATGGGGAGCCAAACTTCAGGGATCCTTACAACTAGATATGTCATATGCAACAATCTCTGTTTTTGTACAACCTACGAAACTATACCGAAAAATATTAATGAAATATATGGTAAATAGCCAGGTTTAGCCTCAAAACTTTCCCATCTACTCCATACACTCAGATATTTATTCTTTTATCCTATATAATGTTGAGCAAACACAAGAACAAATTTTAGACAGTACTAATACAGAACCAAAAGAAATTGCAGTTTCTACACAAAATGAAACTAATCAGACTACAGAACTGTTCAATGAATGAGATGGTCAAATTGCGATAAATGATCAAAAGTTTTTTGCACCAAATAGTGTAAATATAGATCATGAGATATTATGGCATCTAGAATTTGATGGGTCAGTCAATAGGTTAGGAGCAGGAGCAGGAGTGTGGATATATAATTTGGAAAATAATTACTCAGAAGGCCATGCATATAGTTTGAATTTTAAATGTACCAACAATATGGTTGAATATGAAGCATTAATTTTAGGTCTTAAGTTAGTTAGGAATCTAGGAGCTAAAAGAGTTTCTGTCATGGGAGACTCTGAACTAATTATAAAACAGATTGATGTTGTATATATGAAAAAGGACCCTAGATTAAGTTGTTATAGGGGAACTATCGTAGAAATACTTAACACTTTTCTAGAAACAAAACTTGCAGTAATCCCTAGAAAACACAACATGCAAGCCCATAGTTTAGCAATGTTTTCTAGCACCTGCAAATTACCCTTCCAACCTAACCATCAGTACACTGCTAAAGTTAGGCACAGACCTGCAATTCCAGATAATTTGAAGAATTGGAAAATATTTTCTAATGATAAACAGATAAATAACTTTTTAATTTCAGAAGAGGAATTTACCAATAACAATATAGATACTGATACACCAAATGATCCTGACACTAAGGATGAGATAGAAATAAATGGGGTAGAAGGTGATGAAATAGATAGACTCAACCCAACTAAATTTACCAAATTAGATGTAGATAACTTAGAGCAAATTGAGATTGATGAAATAATCAGTGAAGAAATTGAAGTAATTAATCTCAAGGATAACTTCTTACCAAAGGGATTAACCCCTCTAGAAGTTTTATTTGATTCAAATGATGTTCCTAGGAAACCTAAAATGGAACCTTTGAGGTCTTATATAGAGGAATGTAATATAGGCACCAATAAAAATCTTAAACTGATCAAACTTTCAAAATCATTACCCACAACTGAAAAAGTGAAAAACATTGAGTTGCTGAAACAATTTCAGGATGTCTTTGCTTGTAGTTATGAGGACCTCAAATCCTATGACACCAACATCATCAAGCACACAATTCCTATTAAAGAAAATCAAAAGTCTTTCAAACAAATACTTAGAAGGATTAATCGTGTCTTATTACCTACAATTGAAAAAGAAATTCAGAGGATGTATGATGCTAAAATAATTGCACCAATCAGATTTTCTGATTGGGTCTCAAACTTGGTGCCAACTAGAAATAAAACTAGTGAGATCAGACTCTGTGTGGATCTCAGAAACCTCAATAAAGTGTCACTAAAAGATAATTACCCTCTCCCCAAACTGGACCACATTTTATAGAGAGTAGTTGGATCAACTAGAATCTCATTGTTGGATGGGTTTTCTGGTTACAATCAAATCTTGGTTCATCCAGATGACCAACCCAAAACTACCTTTACTACTCCTTGGGGCACGTTTATGTATGTGAAAATGCCTTCTAGGCTAATGAATGTAGGAGCCACTTTCCAGAGGGCTATGGATATAGCCCTTGCGAAAGAAATTCATGATTTCCTTGTGATATATCTAGATGATATTACTGCATTTTCAAAATCTGACAATCAACATTTGGATCATTTAAGGCAAGTTTTTATTAAATGCAGGAAATTTGGAATCTCCTTAAACCCCAAAAAGTCCTTGTTTGGGTTAGAAGAAGGAAAGTTGTTAGGTCACATAATTTCAAAAGATGGTATAAGAATAGACCCTGCGAGAATAGAAGCCATCCTGCAAATAAAACACCCTAGGAACATTAAAGAGTTACAAGCTTTCTTAGGAAAAAATAATTTTCTTAGAAGATTTATATCTAATCTAGCATAATTAATTAGATCACTAAACAACATGTTGAAAAATGACTCCACCATAAAATGGACTGTTGAGGCTAAAAAATCTTTTGAAGACATTAAACTAGCCTTGACTAAAACACCTGTGTTAATCAGTCCTAAATTTGACAGAGATTTCATCTTGTTTTCCTTTGCTTCTGAGCACACAATTGCTACAGTTCTATTGCAGAAAAATGACCAGGGCTATGAACAACCCATTTCTTTCTTCAGCAAAGCCTTGAGAGATGCCCCCCTGAAATATAATATAATGGAAAAATAAGCCTTGGCTTTAGTCAAAGCCATTAAGGATTTTAGGGTATACATCTTATATTCTCATATAGTAGCCTACGTTCCTAATTCAGTAGTTAAAGACATCCTAACTCAGGATGGTCCTGATGGAAAGAGGGGAAAGTGGATTGCTACTATTTTAGAGTATGATATAGAAATCAAACCTACTAAATTAATCAAGGGCCAAGCTTTAGCCAAGCTCATGGCTGAATCAAACTGTCAGGCCTTGGATATAAACTTTATTGCAACAATAGATAATGAAGAGGAGATGGTAACTCCACTAATCAACTAGGGCTTTATTGAATCACCTTGGTATGCTGATATTATTTATGCTTTACTGAATTTACAAGCTCCTCCTGAATTATCTAGGACTAAAAGCAGGTTTTTGAAGATGAAATCCTTAAAATTTTGTATATTAGACAATTCTCTGTTTTAGAGAGATCATAAAGGTATTATTCTTAATTGCCTATTAAAATATGAATCTGAAAAATTTTTGCAAGAGTTTCATGCAGGTGACTATGGAGGACACCTTTACTAGAAGACCACTGCAGATAAAATCTTTAGGGTGGGTTTCTACTGGCCTACCTTATTTTTTGATGTCAAAAAAATATGTGACCTCCTATCACAAATGTCAAATTTTTGAGGCGAAGAAAAAACTCTTACCTTTACCCCTCAAGCCAATCTCTGTAGAAATACCTTTTCAGCAATGGGGTTTAGACTTCATTGGTGAAATTCACCCACCCTCCTCTGCCCGGCACAAATGGATCCTTACTGCAACAGACTACTTCACAAAATGGATAGAGGCCATACCTTCAAGGCAAGCCATAGATATTGTTATCATAACCTTCCTTGAAACCAATATTCTATCAATATTTGGATGCCAAACTAAGCTCATTATTGATAATGCAGCAGCCTTTAAATCCAAAAGAATGATAGATTTTTGCAATAAATACCATATCTCCCTTGGCTATTCCACAGCCTATTACCCTCAAGGTAATGGACTGGAAGAATCCTCAAACAAAATCTTAGTAAATATCATCAAGAGGTTACTAGAGGACAATAAGAGAACTTTGAATAAAAAGCTAGTCAATGCCTTATGGGCAGACAGATTGACTACTAAGAAATCAATTGGTACTTCTCCCTATCAACTAGTTTATGGGATGGAAGTTGTCTTTCCATCCTTTTTGGGAGTACCAGTGATGAAGATACTTCAAGAATTGCAGGTTGAACCAAATAGTATCCAAAGAAGAATCAACCAAACTATTCATCTACAAAAAACCAGAGAAGAGATCTATGTCAAGTCTCAAGTTGTGCAGGAAAATATTAAAAAGATTTTTGATAAGAGAACCAAGGCTGAAGATTTCTACATTGGTGACAAAGTGCTCAAGTGGGATTCTAGGAGGGAAGACAAAGGCAAACATGGGAAATTTGATTTCCTATGGAAAGGTCCCTATGTCATTTATGCTTACAGAGGAAATAATGCCTTCTTCTTAAGGGAAATTAATGGTACAGATACAGAAGGTGGGCTAGTGAATGGTCGAATGCTAAAACATTACTTTGAACCAAGTTACTAATTTTCATTTCCCATTTGTACATACTTTATTTACAAAGTCTAGTTTGGATTGGGTGGTGATCTTTGAAGTTGAAGCCCAAAGAGAAGGCCCTAAGCTTTAAAAGATTTACTGTCATAAGTATCAATAATGCAAATTCACAAAAGGACACTTTGCAAGGTAACATCAACAACAATTCAAAGGATACTGATCTTTAGAGTTCTTGACATTTCACTAGAAAATGCCATCCCCAAGTGGAGCCACTGTTAGGTTCATATACCAATAGGAGTCATAATTTTGAATGATTGAGGTTAAACCTTGTAATATTGTACATACCTTTGCTTTCTGCAAATGTTTTCCATATTATTTAAAAATTAAAAAATGTAAAGAGGATATGTCCTAAAAGAAATCAAAGGACAAAAAGAAAAAGAGAAGGTCAAAAAATGAAAATATATGAACCTCGAAAAACAAAAAGAGACCATGAAAGTGTGCAAGTCTAAATGCCACTACTATTTACTTTTATGCATAATAATGATTGTGTGTAGCTTGTTAGTCATGCCACAATCCATGGTAATCAAACTGTTTAATCTTGATTATATCATGCTTTGAACTTTATGTTTGTAGTTAGAGAATAAAATCTGAACAAACAGCTTAATCTTGGCAGATTAGTAGATAGGTAGAGAAATAAAAGGAGCTCATCAGTTTAATCTGAGCCCTTGGAAGACATAAGGTTAGAAGTAGATAGCTTGTTTTATAAAAGAAAAGGTAGAATAAGGGTTTGCTAGCCTAAATGCACCCAGATAAATGAAGAAAAAATGTTAGGGTAAGTAATGGGTAAGTAGAAGAAAGGTTGCTGAAGTATAAAGTTGATTGGATAAAAGCACATTTATCATGCTTGACTATATGCTTCAATGTGCATGAGCAGTAAAGAAAGCAAGAACAATGGTTTACAGCTTGATTTAATTAACTCCCCCTCAATCATTTCACCCCTTTACTTACTGATTTCCCCATTCATAAGTAAGTTCTAGTACTTAAATCCTTCAAGTCATAAAGGCTCAAAGCATTTCTCTGACTTTTGGAGGGACCTAACCCTCGGCTGAATGACTTATTGACCTCAAGTGTTAGAATCCCCTTTATAAAATTCATCTCCCTTCATTTCCCCTCATTAGCCTAACAAAACCCCTTTTCCTAAGGTTAAACTTCATTTACCTAGGAAAAAGTAAATAACCCCATGTTAAATTCCCTTTCACTCAAAAAAACCCACAAAAAAAAAATTTATCCTAATAAAGTGTATGTAAATAAAATGCGCAAAAATTGCATTTACATTTATGCTTAAGGTTATATTCACTCCGCTAATTTCACATTAATTTTCAACTTAGTTATATAAATCCCAAAATACCTTTTCCTGTATATTAATTAAATCCCCTATATAAATATTACCACCCTTAGTTTTAATATAAACTATATAATTTACCCCATATCCCGAAAAAACCCACTTAATTTACCAAATCTCGGTAAACCTAAGTTAATCCCGTCATTAAGTTCCACCCGATCCCCTAACCTCGTGATTAACCCCACGTTAATCACAAACCGTCGTGATTAAGGCCCCTGGGCTCCCCCAAACTCTCATTCATTTCCTCCGTGCAAGTTTTCCACCTGACTACCGTTCGATCAATCACGCCCTCATCCGATGGTCCACAGCCATATCAGCTTCACCCGACGGTCGATCATTACCCACCCGATAAAGTTGTTTTGACCGACCCCTCCTTTGCTACGTGTCAAGTGCGGAAGCAGATTGGGCGACCTCACCAAAATACCGCCTCCTCGGAAAAGTGGTGCGATGGCTCGGGAAAATCACCTCCCTACCAACCCGATAACCTCTCACTGTTCATTTGAAATCACCCGCCAAAAAGTGACCATTGCAAAAAAAAAGGCCGAGAAGCCCTTATCCATCTTTTTTCGCTCGATCTCTTTGAAAACCTCTACAAACCAGAGTTATACCCACCACCCTGAATACCACTACTTAACCTCAATTTCACCCTCAAAGAAGCTGCAGAGACCACATTCAAATCTATCAGAGCCCCTTCAACCTACCGAAGTTGCCCAGAACACTAATTCCACGCTTTCACATAAACTCCAAGTATTTAGATACAGACCACCAAACACCCCTTCCAGTTAAAAATATTCAGTCTTTAAAGCATTATAAGTAAGTAAATTTAATTTGAATCACTTCACCTGGCTAAAAATTCCTGGAACCCTCGTGAGAACTTCTAGATTTACCGCAGGCCTTCTATTATAAACCCCCAAAGCCTAATTTAAATCCACAAGAACTGAATTATGGCTGCCCCAGTCTCCATGGATGTCAGGCCAGTATCAACTCCCCATTTAGACCTTGACCACCTTCCCTTGGCAAACCTAGATTTCCAAATCAAAGATACAGTGACATTTCAACCCTTGCTCAAAATCCATTGCTTAAGCAAGGACAGATACCTCAACCACACTGACAATATTGGTATCTGGGGGTCCAATTTACCTAGATACCAATTCCCAGAAATGCATGTTTTCCTTGAAATTGTGCACCTATTCCATGCCCATTACAATCCTAGTGAAAGAGTTGTAAGGTCCCCAGACCGACAAATCTTATTTTACATTACAGTTGAGTCAATTAACGAAATGCTCCAAGTTCAACCAGGTCCTAACCTCACCCCACTCTCCATTGGGGATTTTCTAGACTAGTATTCTAAACTGAACTCTGCTAAGTTAGCCCAAGTTTTCCAAACCTTCATTAGAGAGGAGAAGTACATTCCTACAGATACCCCTCCATATGTTGCTTCCATTTTCTCTGAGAGGGGCAGACAAGTCATAGTTATGATATCATGTGTCCTTGGCTACACTACAGATGAAATATATAGAAGGATGTTGAAAGTCAAATTACCTGATGTTGAATGGTGGGGAAAATTGACTGATTTACTGTAAGAAAATTGCAGTAAAAAAGTAAAAGCAAAACAGCCAGGTGAAAAGATACGGACAGGTCAGTAGGGTCAAAGAGTATCAGTGTCAAAGAGTATAAGATGAAAGCCAAAAGTAAATGAAGCTTCCAGCGTAAATGATCAAACAGTAAAACAGCATAAATGGCTAAAACCAAACTATAAAGGCTAGCAGCACCACAATAAATGGGACAGCATGAAAGCAGTTCAATAGTCGTCTCTATCTTCTTGCAAGAAGATATTTGTATTTCCTAGATTAAATCTGAAGTTAGTTTGATATATTTTGTAATAATTTTTGTATAAATACTTCACAATTCGAAGTATGTAGGGGTGGATTCTTAGACATTTCTATAGACTTCTTGATCAAAAGATTGTAAAGCTATTGTATCACTGATTGAGCCAGCAAGCTAGATTGATGAATAAAGACAAGATATTTCATAGGATTCATGTGTTGAGAAAAGTGCAAACAAGTATTCTCTTTTGTTATTGTTATCTTTCTTAAAGTTTTTCCACAATCTTTAATGTATTTCTGAATCTTAATGCTATAACTGGAACAATATCTTAGAATTTGTTTAATTACACTTTGTTTTAACAATTAGGCATATAAATGTTTTCTACTGATATCTAAGTTAAGGAATTATTAATTGCTCCTTAGTTTAGGTTATTTCTTGCTAATCCATATTAAAGGATTCTTAAGTTCCCTTTGCTTTCGATTACCCTCCATTCCTCATTTACATCCCAGTCTGAGAATTCTTAATTGCTATCTCACCCTGATTAAAACCATTTCATCCCCCCTGTCCCAAAGACCTGCACTTTACTCTGCTAGCTTGCCCTTTGAACATTCCCTTTAGTGAGTTGATCCAATTCTGCTTTCTGTTGACTCCATAGCCCAATGGTCTAGAGACATCATTCTATCCATCTGTTTCAAGGATCCCACCATCCAATCTTCAATACAAATCAAAAGCCCCCTGAACATTCATAACTAGCCTAAAATTCCAGCATACAAAGCTAAATCATATAGAGAGAGCCCTCTCTGAGCCTAGTTTGGCTAGATCCTATGTCCAAAAGTTGGTTTGTGGTTACCTCGGTCATTTTCTTTCTTCTAATAACTTCTAGAGAAATTTCTGAGTGATAACACATTACATCATGACTCAAATACAATTATGAGGGCCGACACTAGTTAAATTTATCAACACTCCCTCTTAACTAGGGAGGTATTCATAATTATTCAACTGGTACAAGGTTGAACTCAATTTGAAATGTTCTTCTGAAGAGTACAACAACATACACAATGCTTGAGTAGCCTCACTGCTAAGGTATCCTCCCAACAGGGACTAAGGTGTCATCTAGACAATTTCCACTATAGGTACCATCAGGCTACAACCCTGGTATCCATCAATAGGATATAGATGCCATCTAGGCTTCCATGCCTTGACACCAACCTTTATAGGGATTCGGGTATCAACATTAAATCGGATCTCCACACGATACCTTCCCTCACTGTGATCTAGACATCAACTGAGATATCAATGTTAACTAGGCCAATATGTCCTCCCAACTACCATCATACATGTAATTTTATGCTACTTCATCTCTCCCTCTCAACTAAATCAGATATATCCACCAATCCGAGCATGCTCCTAAAATAAACTTACTTATTTTTGGGAAGATATTTCGTTAATACATTAGCTACTTGTTCATCTATTGGCACATATTGTAGCTTCATGACCCCAACTAGTATCAAGCTTCCAATGTACATTTTCTTGTATGCTAACACAAAACTTCGAGGTCTTCAACTATTTTGATGTTGCTTAGGTCATCGTAATATCCAAATACAACTCGTCGAAAACTTCCTTCTTCAACTTATCCAATAGCACCAAAATCAATCTCAACACTTTCCAAAGCATCGAATTCATCAATCACGAATAATTGTATGTAGTACTTTAGCCTTTCTCTTATCTTACTCTTTCTTTAAGGTCTTTACTATAGTTGTCACAATATTCCCTCCCTCTTAACTGGAGAGTTATGAACTTTCTTTATCCAATATTCTTCTCTACTAGGGGACAAATCTATCAACAAATCAACCACACAAGCTTTATAATCATATCATTGGAGAACTTCAACTTTCAAAACATCATTCCTTTTATGGAAGCAAAGTCTTCTATTAATCAGCAATGTACACTTCAATGTTGTCAAGATTTTTACAGCTCCCTTTTTCCATCATTCTCAACATCATCACCAAGTGATTATCAAGTATGAGGTAGGTAAGCATCTTCAATATCTTGAAGATTATGTACCTACAAATGTTCATCAACAAGTACAAAGAAGCACAAATATATAGGAGCATGAAAAGCTAAACTAGGATTATTATATTATCATAGAGAGAACATTTAGGGTTCCAAAACTTTGAGCAAGAACTTGAACTCTAAATATATAATTCTAAAACTAGATAACAATCAAAAGAGGGGTAATTGACTAGAGTTACATTTTCATGCCTTAAACTTACAACGAAATTTTGCTAGGGTTTTGTCACAAATCTTAGATACCATTACCAAAACTAAAAAAATTAAATCAAGTTATAATTTCAATCATAACGAAAGCATTTTACATCTAGGAATTTGTTATCATCCCCTATAATCTGATATTAATCTCTACTAGGTTTTCACCATAAACCCTAGATACAATTAGCAAAACAACTAGACCAAATTAGGGTTTCAATCATATGAAAACATATACACCTAGGATTTCATCCTAGTACTTTATATCAACTATTTTGTCATAAACCCTAATTCATCAAACCCTAAAAATCTAGGGTTTCATCATATATCCTAGACATTAACAACAAACCATAAGAGGCTAGGGTTTCATCATAACATCAACAAACCCTAAACATTAGGAGGCTAGGGTTTTTATAGTGAACCCTAAATCAAAATGAACAAATTTCAAAAGAGAGTATGACAAGGGTAGATTCAATCTAGAAATTAATCACCCTAACAATATAGAATCTTAATGATTCCATAACAAATCCTAGACATTTGAGAGTTAGTAATATAGAGTATTTAAAGGTAAAATGATTGAATGTTCTTATATGATGAAGATCTATTATAATTATTTGTACATACCTTGAGTTACTTCTTTCACAAACCTTGTAGGGCTTCCTCTGGAACGGCTCCCTCTTACCTTGAAGTACCAACATTTCTTTATGTACCTACAACATTCACTTGACAAATACCACCAAAAGCGTACAAGTACAAGACAACGATTTTGACAATCTTAGGGATCTTATGAAATATTTAGAGAGAGACAATTTCTAGGGTTTCCATATTCAAGCCCTTAGATTCTTGAATTTACCATTTCAAAAACATTAACCTTAGGTTTAGAATTTTAAATCTAATTCTACCTTTACTAGGTTTCCATTTCACCCTAGACAACGTACAAACCCTAGAGACCAAAAGCAAGGATTTTTTATGAAGGGAAAATCATATTAGGGTAAGGGTTTTGCATTGACAAGGATTTCCAAATACCAACTATGGATTATTAGAACTTAGATGTCAACAACTTTCAATAATATGAAAGCTACAAACCCTTGAACTAATAAGGAGATTTCAAAACCCTAACCCAAATTAAGCTAGACCTTATATAAGTAAAGATGATTGTATGTACCTCAAACAATACTTACCTTAGTTCTCCAAAATTACAAGAAGTTTGTTGCAGAGGTTTCTTCAAGGGATACGTCAACTTAATGCCAAATGGCACCCAATCGTGGCTTCTTCTTCAGGGTGATTAGATAATTGTTTGTGATCAACAACAACTCTTGTAATTTTGCCTAAATCTTTGCTCCATGACACACAAAATTCTTTTTTGATATGCCATGATTTGTAGGAGAGAGGGGTTGTTATTAGCCTTGATGATGATATATATATATATATATATATATATATAGATACATATATCTATATATATATATATTTATATATATATATATATATATATATATATTTATATATATATATATATATATATATATATATATATATATATATATATATATATATATATATATATATATATGTATACATATATATGTACATATATATACATATATGTATATATATATAGATATATACATATATACATATATCTATATATATACCTATATATATATATATATATAGATGTATATATGTACATATATATACATATACATATACATATACATATATGTACATATATATGTATATATATATCTATATGTATATGTATACATATATATATATATATGTATCTCTCATCATCAAGGCTAATAGCAACCCCTCTCTCCTACAAATCATGGCATATCAAAAAAGAATTTTGTGTGTCATGAAGCAAAGAGTTAGGCAAAATTTTGTGTGTGTGTGTGTGTGTGTACATATATGTATGTGTATATACATATATATATGTATATACACATACATATATGTATATATATCTATACTCACACACACACACACACATATATATATACATATATGTATATATATACACACACACACATATGTATATATATATATGTATGTATGTATGTATATATATATATATATATATATATATATATATATATATATATATATATATATATATATATCAGAATTTTCTGAAGATGATTATTGCCCTCTTAATGTTACTGCAAGATTGAATTAGACCTTCCAAATAGGTTAAAAATGCCTCTATATAGATCAATATTGATTCTTTTCTTTGTTGGATACTTTGACTAACTCTTATTCCACAAAGAATGTCTTGTAATTTGATCACCTTAAGATTGCAGGGAACATTCAACTCTTTAGATCTTTGAGATGACTTTTAAGATCTCTTTAATAATTATGCATAGAACTTCACTTTCTGTTACAAGGAACTCAACCTTTATATATATATATATATATATATATATATATATATATATATATATATATATACATATATATGAGTTCACAGGTCTTCTTTGATTATAGACCTTAGAGACCTAACTTTGTTGGCTAAGGGAGCTTAAAAATATACTTATGAATAATTTGGTCACCTTGTTACATAGAACTTCGAATCCTTTTTGAGACCATTTCAGACTTTAATTTTATGCATAGAGGTTCAATCGTTTTTACAAGGAACTCAGCTTGGTATAAGCTTGTAGCTTAAGCTTTTAATCCTCAAAAAGGTGTTTCTCAACTCTTTTATTCCTCTTTCCCTTATTACCCAAGTTTGTGGCTTCAATCACTGAAATTTTGACTTACAAGGTTGCCCAGAATTTTGTTTTTAAGCTTGACACTTCTTCTAGATAGTTAGGCCTTTATAACTAATGTAAATAATCCCCTTTTATTTATATACTTGTGATCTTCAAGCTGCCATCATGCTTATGTTCTTAACTCTGATACCATGTTGGGAAATCCTTGGGGCAACATGGTTAGGATAGTTGATTAATTTGATTTCTCTTACTTTGTCACTTTCTTGTGATATTTCTTATTAATTATTATTTGCAATTATTATGTTCTTGTCATCAAGAAAAATGCCAGACAATGAAGATCACAAACACAACATAGAAAATAAGATGTAGGCACTTAGTCAAGGAAAAATCCCTCTTCTAGGGGAAACCCGTAAATTCTTCTTCTCTTCTTTAGAATCAAATCAAATGAGACAACCAAGACCCATTGACCAAGACATAGACTTATTTCCATCCATCAAGTCATCCTTCCAAGAATATTAATCAAGCTTTGGCCCATTTCTTCACAAGTCAACACAAATCAATTATTCAACAAAGGTCTTGACTCTTTTTGCAACACTGAAGTTTTGCTTACATTTTTGGTCCTATAATATACCTCAGTGTCTTTCACACGTGTGGCAAGAAAACATAGAATCTTGGTTGCCAAAGGTCCCTTCCTTCTTCTCTTTGATTGTTCCTTATTTATGATGAAAAAGACTTCTCTTTATACTTCTTCGCACTTCCTTCTTCACTTGAAAATTTTCATATCAAATTCATGGATAGATAACCTCATAATAGGTCAAATGCTCAGCTATTTATAGTGGTTGGATTTTACTCTATGAGGCCAACGTGAAGAGTGGGAAGGTTGACTTTATGGAAGAAACCAATCTTACAATATTGACTCTTTTACAAATTTATTTCTTGACATACAAATCCCAAGAAGGGTCTATAACATGATGAAAAGTATAAATACTTATGACTCAACCCTAGAAGCCTTCAATGGAGGCTTGACCTAGAAAAAAATTTCATATAGCATGAAACCCATGCTCATAAAAACATTTTTTTCTTTTATAATATTTTTTCTTTTTCTTTCTTTTAAAAAATTCATTACATCATGACTCAAATACAATTATGAAGACTGACACTAGTTATATTTCTCAACACAAAAATGGTAAGAAAAACTTTATGTATATGAAATTTTACTAGTCCTTTGTATACTACCCATTCAGTAGACAACATAATTCATCTCCCCCAACTAGTAAGAGTGTCCCTATTTTGAAAGGGAATCAGAAGTATGATTTTGTTCTTTGTAAACATGAGAGAAATGCACATGTTGAAATAGTTTTTTGCTTTGCCCAATTTTGTGCATCCATCTTATAAGGAGTGGAGGATCAAATGTAGTTAGACCATTTACCCAATCAATAGATACTTGAGAATCCCCATAAACATCCAATGTATCAATGGAAAACCATCTGGTGTAGAAGAGGTTGCCCAATAGGTAAATGATCTATGTCTAGGTGTTAGAGCCATATCCACTGTTCCAAATGAAATAGAAAGAAAGGTCGGGGTTCATAATAATGTAAGTCCCACATCCACAACTATGTAAATTTTACACCCCATCAAAAAAATTGTATGGATATTTGGGCAAGAATTTTTTAAGCCTAATACATCCCTACAAATTCTTAAAAGACTCCATTTTATATTGAAAAACGCATCTATAGTGATGCAACAATGGATAATATAAAAAGGGTGTTCATCAAATATGAGTGCATTTTGGCTTCTCGAAATGCCCCAAAAGATAAAGAAAGGATGTTTCTTGTGTTCCTTATATTCCTTTCTCCGTACATGTATATAGTCAATGATGGAGTTAAGAACCCATTGACCATCGTTGTTCAATATTTGTAGTACACCAGTCCTTATTGCCACTACAAAAGGGCATTTGAGAACCAAGTGTGTCTTCTTCTGCCAAGTTGCACATGTAGCATCTACCAGGTCCAGAGAAGCTTATCCTGCATATATTGTCCCACGATAGTATTTATTTTCACTAGACTAGCCAATCAAAACATTTGAGCTTCATTGGCATCTTCCAATACCAAATCTTCTAGAAAAATTGCTTGTCCACTCCCATTGAATTGTACAGAGAGATAAAATTATATATCTCCTCAACTGAGATTTGTCCCATCGATGATTTTCCATCCCATCTGAAAACATCATCCTTATCCATCAAGGCGATGCCCGACAAATATAAGTTTTGTACATAAATATCTAAAATCACTACTGCTTCCCCAATCAATCCCAAATCAATTTAAATGATCCAAGTAGGATTGAGAAAAATCATATCCCTGATAAGCATAATCTAGTTCAGGAAATAAATACTTAGGTTATGAAGATATTTGATGATAAAAACTAGAAAAATGTGATTTCCTTGAAAGCACATTATACGATCAAGGCTTATCTCCAATGCAACTCTTGATCTGAACCTCCCAATGCATATTACCAATCATCTAATGTTCAATATTCATGAAGTTATTCCATATATATAAGAACCAGTGCTAGAATAACGCATCCCATCTTTGAACCAATTCTGGAGAAAAAAAATAAAAAATAAAAAATAAAAAAATCTCAGGTATTCTTCTTTAATAATTTCTTTCCATAGTCCAGAACCATATCAAGCCCTCCAAAATATTTAATCATGAGTACCCAGGATAGGAGCCCAGATATTTACACTCAAGTATAATAATTTTTCATTGAATTCCTTGTTCCATTAGGTGTAGAGAAATCAAGCTACTTCGATGCATGGAAGACATATAGACCTCGAAGTAGCTACACTTACCTCTAAATTATAACTAATATGTTGTCATAATAGCTCATAAATGATTATTTCTTTTTTTGCAACTAATAAAATAATGCAATTAAGCCAAAAAATGTAATAGTTTCAAGTTACTACCATTATGGTGATGAATATTTAGGAACCACTAACATCAATGATCATAAATATATACTAAAGTAGTCAACTACCTAGCTGTTTGATTGTAGCTAAAGTTTGTGCAAAAGTACATAGATATGAAGGTAAGTTTCACTACCTTGCAGTGGACCCAAAAGGAAATATTTAATTTATAATCATGTTAGGAAAGAAATTAGATATTTACACTTGAGGATAATGATTTCTCTAGTCGTGGAATTCCTTCTTGCATTACATTGAGAGAAATGAAGCTAGTTCAATGCATGGAAGACAAATATAGACCCAAAAGTAGCTACACTTAGCTGTAAATTATAAATAATAAAGTTTCCATAAATAAATTAACAACAGTTCATAAATTATTATATAACTTTTTTGCAACTAATAAAATAATGCTACTATAGACAAGCTTCGTTTTTTTTAACTAGATGCGCGCGAGCGCCCTGCTGGCCTCTGCACTCCCCTTCTCCTTGATGCCTTGGCCTCGGATTCCTGTCGCCACTATGGTCCCTCTGGAGCCTTCTCCGGATGGTGACCTCCCTCCTGCCTCATCTCAGATGGCTCAGCCGCCTGAAGAAAATGTTGTTTCCTTTGCTTCTCTCTTAAATTCTCTTGGCCCTCCTATATCTAGACGTTTTGTTTTCAAGTTTGTTAAAAAACTAGAAGATATCCCAAAAATAATTCTTCCTCCCTCCCTTCCTCGTCGTGCAACGCTCTCCCTCTCTGAACGCAGATTGGTGGGACAGTTTACAGGACTTTGGCCTTCTCCTCGATCGGTACAGAAGTGGGTTGAACGGAATTGGTCCTCTTCAATCAGTGGAAAAATCTCGATTAGGTTTTGTGGAAGAGGCTACTACACATTCCATTTTGAAACAAAAGAAGACAGAGACTTGATATTCAGAAATGGCCCATATTTCATGGACACTAGGGGCCTATATTTAAATAGGTGGACTCCAGATTTCGATCCAAAGTTGGATGTGCCAAATGTTGTGCTAGTTTGGGTGCATCTCCCTCACCTCCCCCTCCACTGCTGGGGAGATGAATCAGTCAAAGCAATAGGAAATGCAGTGGGAAAATACATCAATAGAAGCGAGCCAAAGGAGAATATGCATGCGTGTGCAAGGATATGTGTTGAAGTAGACCTTGGAAAAGGCCTCCCGGAAGTAGTGAAGATCAAATTCAATAGTTGGATGCACATTCAGCAGCTGGACTACGAACAAATCCCATTCAAGTGCAAGGTATGTCATGAATACAGTCATTTTTCTAATAGATGTCTGAAAAAACAAGAAAACAAAGAAGTAGAAGCTCAGGAACCAAAATGGGAACAAGTAAAAAGAAAAAGATAGCAAGTAAACAACCTTCTTAGCCCTTGTCATTCCCTCAAGCTCCCTCTAACTCATCCCCTATTCTCTCAGATCCCCTCCCTACCCCCTCTTCTCCTTTGCCTTCTTCCATCCCTCCCCTCCCTTCCTCCAACCTTCTGGTCTCTAACCCCTTTGGCCCTCTCGAAGAGCCTGCCATTCCCTCCTCTCCTCCTCCCTCCTCCCCGCTTCTCCCTTTCCCTCCCTTTCCCACCCCCTCCTCTCCCAACCTCCCCCTTAGCCCCCTCCCTCCATCTTTTGATTGAATCCTAACAAGGAACCAATCATTATCCTCTATGGACCGTCAAAAAAAAACAAGGAAGAAAGTCAAATAGAGAACTAAGAGATGAAGTTGTAGCAAAGGAGAAGGTTATGGGTACTCAAGAGCCTATGGATACCTTCCTTGAAAAGAACACAATAAATAAGGAGAAAAACCCCCATCCTTCTTGAGGGAAAGGACCCTTTGCCTCCAACCAAATAAATAATGAATCTGGTCTCTTGGAACTGTCGAGGAATGGAAAACCCATTGAAATTCAATGCAATCAAAGATTTATTAGCAATGGAAAATCCAAACATCCTCATGATACATGAGACCAAAATAAATGAATAAGAATCTAGGAAAGTGATCTAAAACATAAGGAATTATGAAGCCTTAACTCTCCAAGCAACAGGGGCCTCGAGAGGTATCTGCACTCTGTGGAGGAAAGAAAAATGTGAATTAGTACATCTATTAAAAGATCAGTATTCAATTAAGATTGGCCTAAGAAATAAAATCATTGATGAGCAATATTGTATGATTAATACTATGCACCAATTCATTATAGAAAGAAAGAAGTATGTTGGAACTCTCTCAAAGATATTTTGTCTCAGGTTCAAAACAGAAGCATCATAGTTGGAGGAGTCCTCAACCTTGTCTTGAATGCTAATGAAAAGTTTGGTGGTTCCTTTCATGCTGACCCATAGAGGGATTCGATTGAAAACATTATGGAATCCTACAACCTATTGGATATTCCTCCCAATAACGGAAAATATACATGGAGCAATCAGAGAATTGGAAAAAGCAATATAAAATAAATTCTAGACCGAATCGTAATCCAAGATAACATATTAACAAACTACAGCTCACTCATTTCTAGAATAGTCCACACTTCAGCATCGGACCACAAGCCAGTGGTAATCTCCCTAGGGACTATGGGGAATCTGGGACCTATCCCATTTCGATATTGCCCTTCGTGGAATAGAAATGAGGAAGTAAAAAAATAATAGCAGAGGTTTGGTTCCAAAATATTACAGGTTCTCCAAATTTTGTTTGGGAAACAAAATTAAAAACCTTGAGGAAGGAAATGAAAATATGGGCCAAGAATAATCATAAAGAAACTCAGAAAAGGAAGGCAGAATTATTAAAAAAATGGAATCATTTCAAGAAACAAAAGAAGACCTGGAAGAAACAAAAGAAAGTCAATTTCAGGAAAAGAAACTTTATTGGGAAATATATAGAGAGAATAGAGCAGAGGAAGAGGAATGGAGATTAAAATCTCACAACCTCTGGCTGAAGGCGGGAGATAAAAACACAACCTTCTTTCACAATTCAACAAAGATGCGTAGAATCATAAACCAGATTGACAATATAAAGGTAGAAGAAGACAGAGAAATCAGAGGTCAAGAAGCATTGAAAAAGGAAGCTTACAACCACTTTAAAAAGCTTCTAACAGCAGAATTAGCAAATTCAAATTATGGAACCTTCATCTAGCATATTCCCAATAAAACAATCGAAGAAAACAACTTGGAACTCATTAAAGAAGTCGATGAGAATGAGAATCAATCAGCAGTGTGGTACCTTCATCTGAACAAAGCACCTCGCCCCAATGGATTTTCTATTGCATTCTATCATTTCAATTGGAACATTATCAAAAAGGATTTTATAAGAATGATAAGAAATGTTTTTAGGAAAAAGAAGTTAGGAGGTTTCACCAACTCTTCTTACCTTTCTCTTGTCCCAAAAGAAGCAAGGCCCTCCACTTTCAGCCAATTCCGACCAATCTCCTTGTGTAACTCCTCTTATAAAATTATCACAAAAATCCTAGCCAATAGAATAAAGCCCCTCCTCCCTGATCTGATCTCAGAAAATCAAGGAGGATTCATGCCTAATAGACAGATCCTGGACAATATTATGATAGTCCAAGAAGCTCTGCACTCAAGTGTATCAAGGAAAGAGCAGGGCATCATTGTAAAATTAGATATGGAAAATGTATTTGATAGAGTTAATCTATCCTTCCTATCAGCAGTCCTCAAGAAATTTGGATTCTCAAGTGAGATAATAGAAGTAATCAGAGCTTTCACAGTCGGACCTTGGATCGCCCCTTTGATCAATGGAAGGCCAAGTGAGTTCTTCCAAAGTTCTCAGGGATTGAGACAAGGATGCCCCTTATCTCCTTTTCTTTATATAATAATGGCATACTCGTTGAGTAGAACTCTAGAAAAGAGCAGAAGAGAACGCACATTAACTGGCCTCTCCATAACCTCTGGAGTCAAAAGCATCAATCACTCACTATTTGCAGATGATACACTAATGATGGGAGGGGCTTCTTTCATAGTAGCCTAAAGGATAAAAAAAGTGTTGAATAATTTCATGGAGGCTCTCAGGAGGACTCCTATACAATAAAAATTGTAGAATATATGGTTGGAATGCACCTCTGCGTACTCTTCAACGAATATCTCATATTTTGGACATTCCCTTTCAAGCAAGATGGAGTCATTTCCTCTATCTAGGCCTCCCTATATCTAAAGAAAGCCTAAAGACAGAACTGTGGAACAATCAATTGATAAAATGAAAAGAAAAAAAAAGGTACAAAATTGGGGGACGAATTGGCTCAATTTAGTAGGCAAATTGATCTTAATTAAGTCAATGCTCACATCTCTCCCAATCTATTAGTTTGTAGCAATTTTAGCACCATCTAGCATACACAAGCAAATAGAGTTAATAATAAGGGGATTTCTATGGCAAGGAGGGAAATCTGAATCAAAAAAGTTCATTTTAGTAAAATGGGATCAAGTTACCTTGCCATATGAAAAAGGAGGTCTATCCATAAGACATCCAGCTCATTTGAATTTGGCTTTTGGGGGAAAATAGTATGGAGGCTTATCACAGGGAAGGATTGCTGGTGGAAGTAAGTCTTGGAATCTAAGTATATGAATCATGCTTGAGCTCTCCTTATGGTAGAAGGAATCTCGATCAGGCCATGCTCTCAAGTTTGGAAATTAGTCAAAAAAAATTCCTCCCTCTCATCAGGGAGCACACATCTAAAATCCCTGGGAATGGAAAAGGTACTAACTTATGGGAAGATAGAATAATGGGGAACCCTCCCCTAGCCTCTCATTCATATCTCAAAAATTTAAGAAGATGGATGGGCTCAAATGGAATAAGCACACTGGAAACAATATCTCTTCAGAAAAATAGTAATTAGGCAGATTGGAAGATCCCCATCCTCCCTCAAAATCTCAAAAAAAATGGGACTCTTTAATCATCCATCTCAAGGGATCTGCTCCAATTAATCAATATTCCCAATATTCATTTATATGGGACCCTAATGGAGGAGAGTACACGGTGAAATTAGGATATTTGACCATTCAAGCACAACAGGATAAACAGGATTGGGCACCTTGGAGAACAGTGTGGAAAACTGAAATCTTGCCAAAGGTAAAAAAATTCATTTGGACTCTTATAAAAGGAAAAGTCCTAACTGCAGATAACCTCAAAAAAAAAAGAGCCCTCCAAGTGCCCTCTGTGCTTAATGGCTAAAGAAAGCATTCAACACCTTTTCCTCGACTGTCCCTTTGTAAAAGAATGTTGGAACCTCCTAGTCAGTCCCCTAGAGATCAATCTGAATCTAACCCAACCATTAGTGACTTCTTTATAGCTTGGAAAAGGGAATATCCATATTCTGTTTAAAAAAATCACTCCATCAAAAGGTATTGGACAAGTCTCCCTGCCTTCCTGTGCTAGCAGCTGTGGTTAGCAAGAAACCAAAAAAAAATCAATGACCGCCCTCCAATCATCGGCAAAATAATATCTAGGACTTGGGGTCTTACATCTGAATTACTTTCCTCAAAAGGAATGAAACCAATTGATACTAATCAGCTTCAGCAAGAGGAGAGAAATTGGATTAGCTATATAATTAGCATGCCTAATTGGCCATGCACCCCTGATTTAAAGCTAGCACTTCAAAATTGGAAAATATGGCTAAAAAATGTAGAATTCGTCCTTTCGATGAAAATTTTAAACAAACCCTACCTTTCTCTTTATGTCGCTTCAAAGGAAAATCCGGACAAAGTAGGAGCGAGTGGCATCCTCCTAGAACCATGTGGAAACAACCCTATCACCTATGAATGGGGTCTTGGAAATAACACAAACAATAGGGAAGAGGTCTATGGTTTGTTGGGCATAATGATCCTCAAGAAAAGGAATATTTAGAATCCAATCATATTGGGTGACTCAACTATAATCATTCAAGCTATGGTTAAAAGAAGCAAACTAGCAAATGCTGCTCTGAGCCAATCCATAACAAGAATCAAGAAAAATCTATTAACTCTAGGCCAAGCCTCCTTCAAGCACATTCTGAGAGAAAATAATAGATCAACTCACATCCAAGCCAACTTGGCAGTGGCACGACCTCTTGGTGAATCTTGTATTCAGCAAGATGTTATACATATTCCAATCCCATGAAATCTCCTTCAGAGAATCCTCTCCTTCGAATTCAAGCTTTTGTGATCCATATCATATTATAAAGAGTATTTTTCAGAAGAATTCACATTGAAGATTTTGGTCGACGCGTTTCGAACCAGCGAGTGTGGTTCAACTTCAAGACACGATGAAGAACCAGATCTAGGAAGAAGGTTAAATAGGGAGACAGGTCAACCTAACAGCTAGAAGTTAACAACTATATTTGACTAGGGGAGGGACAGGTGAATGTTTAATAATATTTAGATAATTTTTATTAATTTATTGAATGTTTATTTTACTAAAAATATAAAAATCTTTAATGGCTATATTTGGTAATGGTTTTAAATTAATGAATAAAATAATCAAAGAATAACTAATCATAATTTTATTTTAATTAGAATATAATATATTAATAAATTTATATATATATATATATATATATATATATATATATATATATATAGGTTATTTAAATCAATATATATAACATGAAATAAAGTGTTTAATCTAAATATGAAGAATTAAAACTAAAGTCTAGGGTTTTAGAAATATTTGACTCTTTTTATATATTATGTAATGGTTTTAATTTATGAATATAATAATCAAAGATTAAAGATAATAACTAATCATATTTTTAATGAACTATATTTATTTAAATTATAAAATATTAATTACCTATATGTTTAAATTAATATCGATATACTAAGGTTATACAATATTTAATAAAAAGTATAATCTAAATATAAAGAAACCAAATTAATTATATATGAAAAACCGAAGATTGGGATTTTTTGAAATATTTGATTCTTCTTAATTTGTTTATATATAAAATGATGTAATCGAAGAATAAACTAATAATTAAGAGTAAAAATATAAAAATATATATATTACATTGTATAGTTAAATTTTACCATTTAATAAAAAGGGGGATTCTAATATTACTAAAACAATAGTATAATTAAAAATAATGTTGATAATTATATTATTAATAATAAAATCTCAGCCATAATAATAATCCCAAAAAAAAGGATGGAGAAAACTAAGAGGAGAGGGCCCCCTGCTATTCTAAGCAAAGCGAAGCCCCCTAAGAATAACATCAGCAAAGGTGAATTTGAAGCCCTAAAATCCCTGAACAGGAACCCTGACATCGTCATTTTAAAAGCTAACAAAGGGGGGGTTGTTGTTATCCTTGATAAGGAAGATTATCGGAAGAAGATGATGGATCATCTGATCAACAGTGGAAGCTATAGAAATCTTGACAAGAATCCCTTGAAAAATATTTCTAAGACTGTCGCTCTTGCTATTAAATCTAGCAGCTCGGATGGTTCCTTTAGTCATAAGCTTATTGAAAGTAGCCTTACCACCCCCAGGATTTATGGGATTCCCAAAATCCATAAAGAGGGAGTCCCCCTTAGACCCATTGTCAACACCATTGGTGGGCCAACCTACATTTTGACTAAATATCTAGCCATGAAGCTGAAACCCTTAGTAGGGCGGACGGAGTCCTTTGTCAAAGACTCCTCTTCTTTTGTTAAAGAATTAGAAGATTTGAGATTTGAACCAGGTGACAATCTTGTTAGTTTTGATGTTGTTTCCCTATACACTAGCATCCCCATTAAGGATGCCCTTGATGTCATCTTTCACCTTACTGATCCTGACACGGCCAAATTAGTTGAGATCTGCCTCACTTCTACTTTTTTCTATTTTGAAGGTGAGTTCTATGAACAAACCTATGGGGTTGCCATGGGTTCCCCCCTGTCCCCTATCATCGCTAACCTGTTTATGGAAGATTTTGAATCCAAGGCTTTATCCTCAACTTTATTTAAACCTAAGCTCTGGAAAAGATTCGTTGATGACACCTGCACCATATGGCAGCACAGACTTGAGAAATTAGACCTGTTTTTCCAACATCTCAATAATCAGTCTAAATCCATCCAGTTTACGATGGAGCATGAGGTCAATGGTTGCCTTCCTTTTCTTGATGTCCTCATTTCTAGGAAAGTTGATGGATCTTTCTCCCATGAGGTATATCGAAAAAAGACTCATACTGAGCAGTATCTTCATGCCAACTCTCACCATTTTCCTGCTCAGAAGATAGGTGTTCTCAACACGTTAGCCACTCGGGCTCTTAGAATTTCTGATGAAGACCACTTTCCTAAAGAAAAATCCCATCTCCTTAATGTTTTTGTCCAAAATGGCTATAGTAGGTATCAGGGTATCAAAGCTTTCCTCAAAGCGAGCAAAGGTCCGAGGGTGAAGAACCCATCTATCGCAATTTAAGAGTCCACCTTCCCTTCATCCAAGGGACGATAGACAAGATTGCTAGAATCCAGAAGAAGCATAATATTCCCTTGACCTTTAGACCCCTCAACACCATTAGAAGTTCCCTTAAGTATGTTAAAGACCGCGTTAACCCTATGGATATGAAAGGTGTTTATATCATCCCTTGTTCCTGTGGTACCTCATACATCAGTGAAATTGGTCGTTCTATTAACCAGAGGATTAAGGAGCACGCTACTGATATCAAGCACAGGAGGACCAAATCGTTAGCTTTGGCTGAACATGCAGAAAAGACCAAGCATCATATATGCATTGAGGAGGCCAAGGTTATCGCTAGGATTCTGCATTTCCACCTTCGGAAATTTAGGGAAGCCATTGAAATTGAGAGGTCTTCTAGTAATATTAATAGGGACAACGGCTGGAAAATTAGCAGATGTTGGATTCCCACCCTCTCCTCTTAGTTTTCTATGTCCTTTTTATTATTATTATTATTATGGCAGATATTTTATTATTAATAATATAATTATCAGCATTATTTTTAATTATACTATTGTTTTAGTAATATTAGAATCCCCCTTTTATTAAATGGTAAACTTTAACTGTAAAATGGAATATATATGTTTTTATATTTTTAATCTTACTTATTATTTTATTCTTCGACTACATCATTATATATATAAACAAATTAAGAAGAATCAAATATTTCAAAAAACCCCAATCTTCGATTTTTCATATATAATTAATTTGGTTTCTTTATATTTAGATTATACCTTTTATTAAATATTGTATAACCTTAGTATATCGATATTAATTTAGACATATAGATGATTAATATTTTATAATTTAAATAAATATAGTTCATTAAAAATATGATTAGTTATTATCTTTAATCTTTGACTATTATATTCATAAATTAAAACCATTACTTAATATATAAAAAGAGTCAAATATTTCTAAAACCCTGGACTTTAGTTTTAATTCTTCATATTTAGATTAAACACTTTATTTTATGTTATATATATTGATTTAAATAACCAATTTCATATATATATATATATATATATATATATATATATATTAATTTAAATATATAATTTATTAATATATTATATTCTAATTGAAATAAAATTATGATTAGTTATTCTTTGATTATTTTATTCATAAATTTAAAACCATTACCAAATATAGTCGTTAAAGATTTTATATTTTTAGTAAAATAAACATTCAATAAATTAATAAAAATTATCTAAATATTATTAAACATTCACTTGCCCCTCCCACGGTCAAATATAGTTGTTAACTTCTAGATATTAGGTTGACCTGACTCCCTATTTAGCCTTCTTCCTAGATTTGGTTCTTCATCGTGTCCTAAAGATGAACCACATTCGCTGGTTCAAAACGCATCGACCAAAATCTTCAATGTGATTTCTTCCGAAAAATTCTCTATACAATAATCCTCTCCTTGTCACTTCGATTTATCGATAGGAGTTTGACCAAAAGTATTAATATTCCTCCTCCTCTAAATTTAGATCTCTCTCATATCCTTCTCATTTTTCTCACCTGCTCCTGCTCATTTTCCAAGTCTGATGAGCCCCTTCAGGCTTCCTGTGACTTCTCTTCGCCCTTATCCTCTCCTCAGACTCCCCTATGTCTTCTCCTTTATATCTGCCTCTATTCCACTCCCTCTTTCATCCCCTGTCGTGGCTCCCTATCCCCCTGCAGTCCTAATTTCGTCCCTACTGCTGTGACTCCCTGTGCGCATTCTTCCATTGCGCATCAGATTGCCTTTCTCTCCCTTTCCTTCTAGTCTGTTACCTCTCTATCCAACACTTCTCGCATTCTTTAGTTGGCCTCACTGTCTTCTAGCTGCTCTTTGCCTCATCTCTCAACCTATGTCTTCGTTTTCAATTTCTTCCATCAGGGAGCACCCTTTGCGGATCTTTCATCCTCCTACCTGTGGATCTCTCATCCTCCTCTTACCTCCAGACATCAAAGAAGAGTTATTCCTCCCCTCTGCACACTGATGGAAATGAATCCACTCGATCTAGCTTCCCAAAATGACAAGTGTGTAGTGTGCAGAGCAAACAAATTCATGATAGACCAGCTCTGCAAAACAGTGAAGGAAATAAGGCAACAAGCAAATTCGGAGAACTCTCTCCTGAAAAAGCAGCTTAATGAAGAAAATACTAAAATTGATTCACTCAAAGACAAGTGCTCCGACCTTGAGGAATCAGTCAACTATCTCAAGGGACTCATCATAAACCAAACTGGCGAGAACTCAAACTTCCAAGGTAGCAGGATCAAGTCTCAACAAGAACCATCAGTCAATCAATTCTAGAAGACCATAACAATGATTCTATTGCAGCATTCTCGGCATTTATCATAAGTTTTACTCATGTTTTGTAAATGTATATTTTTTCTTAATTAATTTGTAAGACAGTATAAGCATAATGTAGTGGAAACTCGAGCTATTTTGGATCCAATGCCCGGGGCAATCGGGACCGCGCTCTCTCTACTTCCACTAAAAGCGAGTTAATCTCCAATAAAATATATGTAATGGGAGCTTGCTCCATTTTCCTTTTGGAATATAAATCACAATAGACAAGCTTGTTAAAAAAATGATACTATGACAAACAAAGTAATAGTTTCAAATTCTATCATTTTGGAATTGAATAATTTTGTCGAGTGATCTTAGGAGCCAAAGTAAATGCCATGAAATCTCTAATTATTTTGTATCATAAGGACATTCAAACAATCGTGGACAGATATTCGATGTCGCAATATTTTTATTTTTTCCCTGCAAGATTTAAGATTGTTTTTAGAGAGCTTAGAGTAGCACAAGGTTTCAAAGGTTTGTTGTTCACCATAACAACATTTTCATTTAATTAATTTTATTGATTTCAAATTTATTACTTTTCTTCACTTATATGCATTATATTACATCGCTTTTGTTTCTAATTTAATATTTACATTAAATAACATCCTTCCACAGTGGTTTTTGTTGAATATAATTAGATGTCAAAAGACATTTGTGGCTCACGGTCAATGTCAGGGCTGACTAGTCAATGGTCTGCCCAACATTTTGTATCAATTTATATATTAAGGTTGTGAATGATTGATTATGCCATCTACTCAGCTCAGTATTTAGAGTTATTAATTTCAATTTTTCTAAATTGATTTAGAACATATCAATTCAAAATTATTCATCGGAAACTAAGCTAAATGCAACACTTCTTTTTGCATACAAAAGTAACACTTGAATGTAAGGACTGTCTACGGAGGAAAATATGTAGAATAGAGATTTAATCTTCCCTCTGTACACAATTGCATCCACACATGCTTGTCCCGCACCACAAATTTTAATTATAGTAAGAACTAAGTTGTTTCATAGCTATGACATTGTCTAATGCAATTCTAATTCTCTTATTCATTCTAAATACAAATCTCAACTAATGATAATATTCGCCAAAATATCTTGTCATTCATTCACATAAAATAAAATAAGATCATTTTTCTTTGTGTCAATGCGAGGATGCCTCAAATTATAGATTATGTAATGTGGTTGGAATACTTACATAACCTGGGTTTCTTAACAAATGTTTTTTTTTTTTTTTTTTTTTTTTTTGTGAACAAAGAAATATGTACAGAGTTGCAAAAGTCGAGATGCGTGACACCTCGCTGCAAATGTTTATGTTCCTTAGACTAGCGAACTAAGTCTCCCACTTTGGAAAATATTACCAAGTCTAATGCAATTACCTAAGAATATATGGATCTCTAACATGCAATATTATACTAGCTAAATATTATTCGCGGTTAAAGTCTATACGAAAGAAATACATGCAAAACTTAAATTTGTGTGCAACTAAAGTATATGCGAAAGTATGGCATAAAATCATAAGTTACATCACTTCCCACAATGTGAATTCAAAAAATATTGAATCTATATCCCTATTGTAAACGGCGACCAAGATACCTACACTTTGAAAACATACAGTAATATTGCACTCATGAAAAAAACTTGAATAATTTTGAGATATTAGTTTCTACTTATTGTCATTCATGTCTAGAAGTGTTGACATAAAAGGAAAAGTTCCACTACTTTGCACAACGTGTACCCAAAAGAAAATATTGATTCTACCTTTAGTTGGAAAACATTGTCGGGTGTCATGAACTCACATTAGCCAACAAACAAGAATTTGTCATTTAACAAAGATTCAAGTCCTACCATGAGAGTGGAAGGACTCAGGCTTTAAATAGTAACAAATGTATATACATTTATTTGACCGAAAATCAGTTGCATGTGGCAGAATTATGAGGTACCATGTGATACCATAGTGGATTTTGAGTCCACGTCACCAAGGGAATAATTCCCCGGCACAAATTCATGGCGCATTGTTTAAAATTGCTGAGTGTTTCGAGCTAACAGTAGCCAACATACAAGAATTTTTCCTTTAACAGACACTCAACTCCCACTGCGGAAGTGGAAGGACTTAGGCCTTAAATGGTAACAAAATTTATATGTGTTGATTTAACTGAAAATTGGTGACAAGTGGCATAGTTATGGGGTGCCATATGATAGAAGCGTGGAGTTTCAGACCATGTCATCGCGGGACTATTTCCCCACGACGAATTCATGGCACATCGTTTAAAATTGTCGGGTGTCATGAATTAAAATTTGTACGCAACAAAGACGTGTGCAAAAGTGTGGACATAAAAGGTAAAGTTTCACTACTTTGCGCATGGCGAGTCCAAAACCAAATATTGAATCTATATTATCTGTTTTTGTCTTTAACATTACAATCATCACTATATGACATATATTAAATGGATAATATACGTGGAAATAAATGTGGTTTAACACTATATGCGGAACTAAAACATGTGTACAAGTGCAAAGATAAAATGATAAGTTCCATTTCTATGCACAAGGTGGATACAAAAGCAAATATTGAATCTACAATCAATTGTAAAATCTGACCCAGATACGTAGGCTTGGAAGACCACAACAATAATGTAATCATCAAACAAAGGTTACTAATTTCAAGTTATTGTCATTCATGCATTTCAATTTTATAGAAAAAATTTGCGCATAGTTGAAGTCTATACGAAACAAAGACATGTTGAACTGAAATGCAACAAGGACGTGTGTTGAAGTGCAGAAATAAAGGCATAAGCTTCAATGCTTTGCATAAGGTAAGTCCAAAAGGAAAAAATGAATCTATATTCTCCATTTTTTTCCCTAACATTATCCATTATAGACTACATATAAGGGAATCTCTTGAGATCAAAAAACACCCTAATAATATTAATAGAGACAGTGGCCTTAAGATCAATAAAAACTAATGACCCCTTCTAAACATTGTAAATTAAATTGAATCCATCCCCCTTTATGACCTTCCTTCATCCTTTATCTTTCAACTCATTTGTCCCTCTCTCTCCCTTCTTTCTTCCCTCTACCCCTCCTTGTCTTCTACCCTTCCTGCACCCTCATGTTTCAATTTTTATTTAAATTAGGGTTCCATTATAATCTATTTGCATAATTAATATCCTACTATAATTCTAACCTATTCATAGACTATTAAGGTTTTACATATATTATAAATTTATATATTTAATATATATTCGTATATAATACATTACATATATTATTACCCTAATTTATATATCATTAGTTTTATAGATCTCATAAACATATATCATAAATTATATATATAACTTTATATATAATAAATTATATATATAATTATTTTATTATACATGTATTAGGTAATTGAAAAAATATAATTATTTTATTATACATGTATTACGTATTTGGTTTTTCAATTGTAATTTGCTTAACTAAAAACATTTTAGAGATTGTTTATAGTTTAACATTACACATTAAATTTTATTATTTTTTAATATTATTATAATTTATTTATTTTAATTTTGATTGGCTACTTATTATGTAAGGGAAGGAATGTTACCAATTTCATTGTAGGAAGTGTAAAATTTTATGAAAAAATGGAATGAGAGATATTTTTAATTTAAATGTAGAAAGTAATAGATGAATATAAAAGTTTCCTATCCCACATTGGAGGGGTGGATTTTTGCTCAATGAACGAAGTGTAACTGAAGATGGATGTTTCCACTTTTAACCAAGAACGTTTGCCACAAATTTTCCATTTAGGTAGTGCACTAATATTACAGTCTCCTTGACTGTTTGTTTGCCACTAATTCTCCATTTTGTAGAAGCTCAAGCATCGCATTCTGATCAATTTGCACTCGTAGGAGAAATAAATGGAAGCGAGTGGGAAGAGGAAAATAATAGCCAGCAGAGTAATGAGTTCTAGAGTATCTGCTCGCTCCCTTCCCTACAGATACACCCTTCAAAATATATGTGTCCCGTGCTTTCCCTACTGCAACTAGCGTTATGCGCGTGGAAAGCCCCAGTAAGCAAAACCCCCAATTTTCAAATTCATGAATTTCTTTTTAAAAACCTATTGAGATCCCAGGGATTCGATCTTGTGACGTTGTTGCAGGTGCAACGGATGTCCTGCAGACTATGGAATTGAATGTGAAGAGAATCAGGACTAGAGCCCTGTAACACACCAAAGGATTATGCAATCCGTAAGTGCCCTGCAATCTTCAATCTTGAGCGCCGTGGGAATTTTGTTTTCTTCAATGCTTTATGGCTATTTGTGGTTTTAGTTTCATGATTTTGAACCAAAGATGGTGGAGGGCGACGTTGGAATGTCTCGTGCGAAGTCGTGGACAGGCATGGCATTTATATCTTAGTTGTGGGCAGCCATCGCTGAGAAGCAATGAAGCGATATAAGATTCTTAGTCCTTCATTTTGAGTTCTACTCTATTAAAGACCAAATTTGTGTGTATATACTACATAGTGACTATTAAAGACCAAATTTGTGTGTACATACTGCATATGAGTCTTAAAGACCAAATTTGTGGGTATATACTACATATGAGTTTTAAAGACCAAATTTGTGGGTATATACCACATAAGAAGGCTAGGGATTATGGGGTTGATTTTGTGTATATGTCATGGTGTGAAGGGTAGTTTTAAAGAGTGTCAGTGACGATTGTTCACATCATACTAAGTGTACCATCATGATTATTAAGAAGTCAAAGCATTGATGAGCTTAAATTGTATCATTATGGTTACCGGAAGGTTAAGCACAAAAAATATTAATGTGATAAACAATTTATTCTGTGTTATATTTTTCCTTGTTTTGTTTTCCTTTTGTGGTCATGTATTGTTGGGCACCAAATTGGCCTATCTTTTCCCTGCATTTCCACTCCTCTTTTCATCCCTTTTGTATTCATTCGCATATATTTACTATGTAAAACTATGAGGTAATTCCCCTTTATCGTCTCTTGGGATATTTAATTAATGAAGTAGAGTCATGAGGGTTTTACTTATGCGAACCACTAAAACATGTTATGACCGTAGATTATGGAGCGCAAGTGTTGACCGCACAACATATCACAGCAGCCTGCCATTCACAGCAGCTGATCCACCACGATGAAACAACATAACTGATTTGCAGCTATTCTCAACCCATTTTTGGATCATTCCTATTCTTGCTGTCTCAACGCTAATTTTGTGATGGAACTGATGTATATCTTTGGGCATATAGTTGCCAGGTTTCGGGGAGAGATGTTATTCCCCTTTGTATTGTATAAAATACGAGTCATTCCGGTATCAGGGGTTAGTCAGACCCTGCATTGTATTGTAACAACATTGTTTAGATTAATAAAATACAACCTTTTTGTTGATCTATCTTTCACTGTGAGTAACGCAGCCCTGATCAGAGAGTTGGGCCCGCTCTTCTGATCAGGTGCTATGTGTTTCCTTGTTATGTGTATATTGTATATTGTTGTGTTTATTTCTTGATTGTTGTTGCAGATTCTTTAGATCACTGTGAATACCTTTTTAAGTTCTGCAGTTGAATTTCTATTTCTGTTTCAACAATGCTTCGATTCGTAATCACGAACCCTTGGTCGATAATAGATTGTAACCTTTCTCCTGTATATACCTTACGTGTTGCCTTGAAAAGAATACGCACTTGGATTGATACATTAATGAAGGAAAAGGTGTGAGTAAATTGTTCATACCTGGACACCAACATTTTGGCGCCATCGCTGGGGAGGCTAACAAGGTGCAAGATACGATCTGTATCAACCAGAGGGTCAATCTCTCGTCTTGGGGAGAGAATGAGCCTTTTCACTCTGCTCCAGGTCCTGAGCGTAGGTATTTCGTTTGTTTTGCACTTTTATTGTTTTCCTGTTTTTATTAGGGCCGATCTCTTGCCCTGGGAGGGAGGAGTCCTTTAACGCCCTGCTCTAGGCCCTGAGCTTAGATTTCCCTAACAGTTTTGTTGTTTTGATTTTGAGAAACCCAATCTCTCGCCCTAGGGAAGGAGGGGTCCCCTGACGCCCTACTTTAGGTCTTGAAGTGTTAGGTTTTCTCGTGTGTGTGTTATTTTTTTTTCTTGATTGTGTTCTTGTCCCGGGGAGGGAAGAGTTTTTTAACGCCTTGCTCCAGGCCCTGAACCCTAGGTTCTTGTTTTCTTTTTTCTTTATTTCCATTAACTTCCCTCTTCTCAACGTGATCTCTCGTCCTAGGGAGGGAATGGTCTTTTGACGCCCTACTCTAGGCCTTGAGCATTGTGATTTGATAACAACATCTGTCGTCACACCAACTTATATGAACAAAGAGCCAAATAAAAGGGGCAGAGGGAGAGCCCCAAAGAAAGGAGGACGAGATTTGGGAAGGAACACTTATATCCAACAAATCATTACAAAAGTTGAATCAGAGGCGTCTTCCCGTGCAACTGTGAGACCAAGTGAACGAACAAGATCTGAGGGAAAATCTATAGATCAACCAGTGTTTTCCACAGCATCCCCTGCTGATTCGATACAACGTGCCCTTCCACCAGCCGGAGAGACAAGCAACAGTACGCTTGATAAAGGGATACTATTGCTCGTAACAGAAGAAGAAGAAGTTGCAAGTAAAGCATCCGAGGGAACGGTCCATCCCAGTAGGGAAGAAGAAGTTGCGGAGAGGAGATCCGAAGGGTCAAGCCACTGTGACAGGGAGGAAGAAATTGTAGAGACACTTCTATCACCAAAGGATGAGGGGGCGTTGTTAAGGTAACTCGAACCCCTGTGAGAAGAGCCCTTCTGGTGGAGCCTGCTGAAATCCCCAGTGAGTATTGGAGGATATTCATGGCACCTACAACCTCTACTATTGACTTCCCAATTGGGGATTTAGAGACTGGCGCACCAAAAAAGCCCATTCCTTTAACAGCTTTACCCAGTTTCCATGGGCATACTTCAAAAGACCCCGATACGTTTTTGTTTGAGTTTGACATCGTGTGTCGAGGGTATGATTACATAACGGATGCTCAGAAATTGAAAATCTTCCCTGCTACGCTAAAAGGGACAGCCCTGCGGTGGTTTATGGGTCTTGGGGGAAGGTCTATCACCACATGGGAGGAGATGAGAACTGCTTTCTTGGAGAAGTACCAGGACTACTGTAAATCATGGGATATTAAAGAAGAATTTTTCAAATTTGCATAGAAAGAGAACAAAAATATGGAATACTGTGTGGAACGCTTTAAATACACATTGCAGAGATCAGGTCACTCTGACCTGGGTAAGGACATTTTAAAAATTATCCTTCTTCCGGCCTTCCGAGAAGACTCTTTGGAATTGCTAAATACAGTCGAGAAGGGAGATATATCAAAGGAAAACTTTGACACCATCTGTGAGTTGTGCATCCAGTGCTCAAGGGGAGTTGCAAGGAATAAACAAGGGATTCGATCAAAAAAAGTATCTGGTGGAGGTGTTACAAAAGCAGATTTGGGAATCTGTTGGACAGCCTGAGGACTGATATCCTGAGTACCTTGTATGAACAAATAGACACGTTGCAGGTAAAACAGAAATAGCTAGAATTGGAAAGAACTATGGTTGTATTTTGCCCAACATGCAGAAAGAAACACCCACAGAGGGAATGTCCATGAAACTCTGTAGAGGAGTGTGCAATCTATGAGTTGAATCATGTGACAAGTTCATGCCCATCCTTGCCAGGGCTAAAAGCGGTTTTTCAAGGGACAGGCAAAGAGATGGAGCAATTGTAATTTAAGGGACCTAAAAAGCCAGGGCAACCTCGGCCGTCAATGGGAAATCAATATCAATATTTTATCAATTTTAATATGGGTCCCCAGTCCATGCCTTATCCGTCCATGTGGCCCCAATACCAGTTTCCACCTTGGCAGCAGTGGGCTCCTCAAGCTAGTTCAAGTTCCTCGTGGGCTCTGAACTAGTGGGGACCTTCTCCTCCTGGTCAGTTTCCCCAGTCAATGCCACAATAGCAACTTCAGTTGCCCTCTAATGTGCCTCCTGGTAATCAGCCTGTTCATCCCCAACTTCCCATCCAACCCAATCTGAATCCTAACAATAAAGGGGCTCAGCAAGCTGACACCCTCAACCTACCTTCATACAGCATCTCTACCGCAGAATTCTATGAGATGAATTTACGATCTGGGCGGACAGTAGATGCTCAACCCTCACCAGTTATCATTGAACAGATTGACAGTGAGGAAAAGGAACCAGAAATGGTTGAAGAGGAACCAAACCGAGTCAACAAAAATCATACACCTCCTCAACCGCCAGTTACTCAAAAACACCAAGCTGAACCGCCCTATCCAGAAAGGTTGGCTTTGAGTAAACCAACCCCTCAAGCTGAGTTTGACCTGTTAGGGGAGTTATAGAATTTATTTGTCAAGATTCCCCTATTGCAAGCTATGAGGGACGTACCTATATATGCAAAAACTCTTAGGGAATATTGTGCTAAGAATCCTAAAAATAAATCAAGAGACCTGCTCACCATTCACGTAATGGGGAATCTATCAGATTTCATGATGGGATGGTCCATGCCTGTAAAGTATGGGGATCCCAGGAACCCAATTTTAACCGTGCAAATTTGTGGGGTAGAAATTCGAAATGTATTGGTAGATTTGGGTGTTGCCACAAATGTCATCACTGCTGAAACTATGTGTGCATTAGGTCTTTGTAACTTGAAACACACACCTACAGTATTAGAACTGGCAGATCGATCTATAGTGAAACCGGTAAGGAAGTTAGAAGATATCACAATTTCGGTTGATTCATGGCACTACCCTGTGGACGTCCTAGTACTCCAAACGCAATCTCCAGCTGGAGGCCATCCCCTGATTCTGGGAAGACCATGGCTGGCAACCGCGGACGTTTATATTGGGTGTCGGTCTGGACATATGATCATTTCGAGTGGGAAAAACACTAAGAATCTATTGTTATATCCTCCCGCAGAGCCAAACCCATCAGCAAAATCGACAAGCTGAAAGAAATCTTTATATAGGAAAGAGTCCGAATCAAAAAATGAGGAGTTAAGACCAGTTCTTATTATTGGATAGGCCCTCTAGTTGAAAACCAAAACGGAAGATGAGACAATTACTACCTTTATCAGTGATCCCTGTTCTGTTTCAGATTTGAATCAGCGAATCTTGGAGTCTGTCTTGAGCTGTGAAACTCGGGAAAGTATTGGAACAGCAAATGGATTTGATGAGCTACCTACAACTGCGCCCCATGATAGTATTTCCGTGGAAATAGAACCAGGAAAAGTCTTGAATATCAATCCAGATCTGTCAGAGTCCCAGAAGAAACAACTCTTGGATGTTCTTCGGAAACACAAAGAAGCCTTCGCCTGGGACTACTCAGATATGAAGGGAATTCCTACTAATCTATGCACCCATCACATATACATTAAGGAGGATTGTCATCCTGTGAGGCAACCCCAGAGAAGAATGAACCCTGCTCTGAAAAACATTGTTAAGGAAGAGCTCCAAAATCTGCTGGATGTGGGATTTATCTACCCCATTTCAGACAACTAATGGGTTTCTCCATTGGTACTGGTCCCTAAGAAAAATGGTAAATGGAAAATATGCGTGGACTACAGAGAATTAAATAAGGAAACTCAGAAAGACCATTTTCCATTACCATTCATTGACCAAGTCTTGGATACATTAGCTGGGAAGAAGTTTTTCTCCTTCCTGGACGGATTTAGTGGGTACAACCAGATCCAGATAGCTCCTGAAGATCAGGATAAGACCACATTTACATGCCCTTGGGGAACGTTCGCATACAGAGTCCTCCCATTTGGTCTCTGTAATGCACCTGCAACATTCCAGAGGGCAATTTTAGGGATTTTCTCTGATCTGATGGATGATAGTGTTGAGATTTATATGGACGATTTCACGGCATATGGAGATTCATTCGAAGAAGCATTGGGGAAGCTAGAAAAAGTTCTTGAAAGATGCAAGCAGGTGCATGTCTCTTTAAGTATGGAGAAATTCCATATGATGATGAACGAAGGAATAGTCCTGGGACACTTGCTTTTGGCTGCAAGAATCCGGATGGACCCAGCCAAGATAAAGGTAATACAGCATTTTCCAATACCTAGAACACCCACTCAGGTACGTAGCTTTATCAGTTGTGCTGGTTATTACAGGGCTTTATAGAAAATTATGCTAAAACAGCACATCCACTTTTCAATCACTGACAAAAGATGCAGATTTTGTGTGGACAGATGATTGTGATGCAGCCTTTGTGAAGATCAAGGAACTGGTATGTACCAGTTCCTTAGAGGACCAGACTGGGCATTACCATTCCATATTCTTGGGGCAGCAAGTGGATAAGGTACCATATACAGTTTACTATGTTAGTAAGAACTTGGCTCCTGCTGAGTTAAACTACACAATCATTGAAAAAGAATTCCTTCTTGTCATCTACGCCATCAACAAGTTCCGCACTATATCACTGGTTACCCCACCTTTGTACACACTGATCATGCAGCCATCAGGTATCGGATGAATAAACCCGTTACTCCTGGTTGTATTACAAGATGGCTTTTGCTACTTTAAGAATTTGATATTACCATAGTAGATAAACCAGGGAAGGACAACGTGGTTGCTGATTTTCTGTCTAGATTAAAAAATAATGTTGAAAGTACACCTATCGAAGGTAGATTTCCAGATGAATATCTCTTTGCAATTTCCGCTAACACTCCGTGGTATGTAGATATTGCTAACTATCTTGCTACAAGGAAGGTACCTCGTCATTTGTCACATAAGGACCAATGGAAAATTATTCATCATAGTACTTGATATTCATGGATGGCAGGATACCTCTTTCATACAGGGGTTGATCAACAGATTCAGCGTTGTGTATCAGAGGATGATATCTATGAGATATTGAAGGCTGCCCATAGTGGACCTTGTGGAGGACATTTTGCAGATAAAATAACAGGCCACAAGGTGCTACAAATGGGATACTACTGGCCTTCTATCTTTCGTGATGCTAGAGATTATGTCCGAAGATGTGACAGCTGTCAATGGATGGGACAACCTAGGAAATCGGATGAAATGCCATTACAGCCCCAGATAGTCCTTGAACCTTTTGAGAAGTGGGCCATCGATTTCGTTGGACTCATCAACCCACCTTCCCATCAGAAGGTTCACATCCTGGTCTGTATTGATTATGTGACGAAGTGGGTGGAACCAAGAGCGGTTGCAAAAGCAACAGAACAAGTGGTGGCAAATTTCCTTTTTGAAGAGATTTTTGCCCGATATGGTACCCCGAGAGAAATTGTTTCAGATGGAGGAGCATAGTTCACATCCCACATGATAGAGAGGCTTATGCAGAAATATGGGGTTAAAAACAGAGTGAGAACTCCTTACCATCCCCAAGCGAATGGACAGGTAGAAAGCATAAACAAGGTATTGGAAAATATCTTGACAAAAACTATAGCAAGTCATCGTTGGGATTGGTCACAGAAACTTCCAGAAGCTCTTTGGGCAGGATGACATGGTGGAATACAACCGAGTTTTCACCATTTGAGCTAGTCTATGGGAAATTCCCCTTGTTTCCAGTAGAATTCGAGATCAATACGCTCAGAATAGCTTTGGAAGTGGGATTAGACTTATCAAAAGCCCAGAAACACCGGTTGGAACAACTCAATGATTTAGATGAGATTCGTTCAATAGCTGTCCAGAGAACCACTGCTATCCAACAGCAAAGAACGAAATGGAACGATAAATTTATCAAGAATAAGGTGTTTCATACAGGAGACTGGGCATTGTTATATGACTCCCGGTTCAAAGATTTTAAAGGAAAGCTTCACACTTGTCGGATGGGACCCTATGAAGTGAGCGTTGTATTCGACAATGGAATAGTCAGATTGGTTACAGTAGACGAAAATCGTACTTCCTTCCTAGTGAATGGACACCACCTGAAGTTATACCACCGTCCAACTTCTAAAGATGCCTTCATCAAACATCTTTCTGATACATCTGGTTTGATGGTTGTTGGTGCAGAGAATGCTCCCTCTGCCTTCTGTTAAAAATATATATATATATATATAGATATATATGTTGTTACTACTTACTTGTTTATCCTTTTGCGGGAATAAGAACCAAATTATGACAAGGAGAAACTAAGAAATTTTTCAAGTAACAGCCATTGTTGTTACTCCATCGTTGTTGTTACTCCATCGGTGTTGTTACTCCGCCGTGTTGTTACTCCGCCGGTGTTGTTACTCCGTCATTGTTGTTACTCCATTAGTGTTGTTACTCCGTCGTTGATGTTACTCCGCCAGTGTTGTTACTCTGATGTTGTTGTTACTCCGTCGATGTTGTTACTCCACCGTTGTTGTTACTTACCGGTGTTGTTACTCTGTCTTTGTTGTTACTCCATTAGTGTTGTTACTCCGCCGGTGCTGTTACTCCATCGGTGCTATTACTCCATAGTTGTTGTTACTCCGCCACTGTTGTTACTCCATCGGTGTTGTTACTCCATAGTTGTTGTTACTCCGCCACTGTTATTACTCCGTCGTGTTGTTACTCCGCTGATGCTATTACTCCGTCGGCGCTGTTACTCCATCATTGTCGTTACTCCATCGGTTATTTTTGTTGTTACTCCACTGCCAGGTAGGTCACCAGGTACGCCTTCATTGACTCTTACAGATTTAATTAAAATATTCAAAAAAAAGAGACTAGTACGTGCCGCAGACGACTGCATTTAAGTTGGGGGGTCTCATCATAAATAAACGACGGCGTACCTAAAATCGTAATTATATCTCATCATTACCAAATCCAATGCGAAGGGAAACCAAAAATCCTTTGATTTTGTAATCATGATTCGACGCATTGGAATTTGAAATCGTACGCCAAGAAATTTACTGGTAATTTCCCCAGTACACTGTATTCAATCACCATAATCATTCACCTGTACTGCCATACCCTGCCATTATTTGCTATGTTTTTCGTGGTGTACCAACCACTAGTACCATTATTTTACCCCACGGGCACCATGCTAACATTATTGCCATTGTCAGTTGGGTTGTTGTTACCCTCCCCCTACCAGCCAACTGTATCCATTGTGTTGATCCAGTTCCTATAGCGATGGGTGGGTTGGTTGTGTGCCATGAGCTGAAGGGCACGACAATGGTCCGAAACAATCAGGAAGTATGGCATGCTTTTGAAAATGTAAGGTGGAACGTCTATTTCAACAAATTGCAAGGTTTTAATGAGGTGATTGTGATTGAATTCGCACTCAAGTTAGAGAAAGGGAGATCTCGGGTCCGGGGGATAGAAATCCCTGTTATAGAAGAAACCATTGCAGAGGTCAGCGGGCTACTCCAGCAGGGGCAGAAATATTTTTCACGAAGAACCGCCCTCCCGGAGTTCCCCGAAGCATTCTTGCAAGCCGGAGAAAATGTTTTTCAGAAAGGCCGAGGGTACGACTAGAATTCATTAATACACCCATGGGGTGAGGTAGCAGGTTTTTTAATGAGATACATAACCTACGAGGGGAGTATACCACCATGTTTAAATATCATTTTAGAATATTGGCTCACCTCCGGTTCCCACAGGCGGAAGCCTTCTCATTGAATATGCCTCTTTTTCCTGTTAAGCGCACTCTGCTCGGCATTCGCGACAAGTGGAAATAGTCATTATCAACCATGGTTTGGTCTGGCTATTAGTCATGCATGCAATTGGTCGACTTCAAATCCTGTGGGAAACATTCCGAGATTCTACAGAGGAAGAGATAGCAGCTACTAGAGCCGCTAGAGAAGAAGAGCCGGAAGCGATGGAGGAAGGAACCAGAGCAGAGGATGAATACATAGATCAAGAGGAACCAGAGGAAATGGAGATGGAACCCAAGGGGTTGGAATAGAACCAGGAGCGTGAACCAGAGAGGATAGTCGAGGCTTCTCCACAAGAACCAGCCTCGACTGCGGAACCGATGGAAGAAGAAGTGCTGCAGCAAGGGGCCAATATAGAAAGGGCCACCAACACCATGACTGAGGCTATCTCTCAAGAACCAGCCTCGACCATGGAGCCAGTGGAGCAAATCAGCAGCATTGTAATAAGCGAAGAGGGACCACATCAGGCTGAGGTGGAGGAATTCGTTAATATTGCGGCCAGGGGTGTCCCACAAGAACCACCCTCGACCGTAGAACCAATGGAGGAAGATGAACCGGGACGAGAGGGGCTCAAATCTGAAAGAACTATGGGGCCAACAGAAGAAGAGGCTATGGGTATAATGGATGGAATTGATGTGATGATGAAAAAATCCATTTGTATCAATATCATGCTGGAAGAAACAGTGCCAGCATCGTCTGTTCAAGAACTGCTGGATACGGAAGGTGGTGTTACACAAGAACCACCATCAACCTGTCTGACCTTGGAGACTACAGAGGAATTAGATGTTGGGACTAACGTTGTTCCACAAGAACCAGTGTCAACATCAGAACAGGGGATTGAATAGGCAGGGGTTTTAACCCAGAGCAGAGACGCTGCAGACAGAGAGAAAGAGCCTGAGGCCACAATTGGGGCCAAGATAGATCAAGTAGGAAAAGTCTTTCAATTTTCCTCTAACTTCTTCATTCCAAAAGGGGCAAGGGTATCTCCCTCCGCCTGACACACAGAGGAGGATGTGGCCGTTCCGCCGATTTTGAAGAATAATGGGTCGAATAAGGAACCAGCTGCCACAGGTTTGTTGGCCGCAGATCTTCACAGAGACCTTTCCCAAGAACCCAGAATAGAGGAAGAGGCATATGTTTTTGAAACGAGGGAACCTGGAGGGGAAAGTTTGGCTGAACCGCCGATGGACATCCATCGAGTGAGCCTGCCACCTATCGAGATAGCTTCACTGAAAGACGATGCAAGAGACAGTAAGGAAGTGGTTGCTCCCTAGGAAGAGAGACCAAGCAAAGAAGCCCCGTCGATTAACCCTATGGATACTCCCTCGATTAATCCACCACCTGTCGAACCGGCTGCAGTACCAGAAGAGGTGGTGGTCAAACAAGAATGGGTATAATTGTGTGAGCAACGAAGGTTGCCTGTGAAGCAAAAATATCATCTACAATTCAAAGAAACAATGAGGCTCAAAACAGAGGTTAAGAGGCTGAGAAAACAGATGCACCAGTTGAAGAAACAAGTGAAGAAATACAAGCGGCGGGCTAAGAAGCCCAAACCATGACGGCTGAAGCAGGGACACAGGTAGATGGAGTGGCAACAACCTATGTTGCCACTCAGATAGACCCGATAGAATATTTGTTTGAAGGCCGATAATTTTCTTTGAAGACTGAGGTACAAACCTGGAAATCCACCACAGCGCGATATCGGAATGAAGCGAAGAAAGCCAAAGAACGAGCATCCACGGCTATCTTCGAATATGTGGAGTGCATTGATATAATGCAATTGAGGCATGCAAAGCAGCAACTCAAGGTGGAGCGGCTGGAAAGGCAAGTGGCAGAGTTGAAAACTGATAAAGAGCAGATGCTCCATTTAGCACAGGAAGTGATGGCATGTCGCCCTCCTGCTTCCAGTTATTCTTTATTTTTGCATGAACGCTTTCTTTTCTTCTGTTTGGAAAGCATCCAGAAAGAAATTAGTCATGAGATTGAGGATGGTGTATAGTTCCTCCGGATATTGAGAGCCCATGATGTGCCAACTCAGCATTTGATGTGTGAGCTTTACATGCATGGGTATCTCTTGCATGTTGAGAGATAATTTAATCTGGTTCCATATGTGGGAGACTTTCATTTAAGGGCCCTCACCTCTTACACTTTTAATCAGATAAGCTGGCAGAAGTCTTTTGACACGATCGAGTCAAATCAGGCCACGAAGCCTTTTATGGTAAGAGGAGAACCCGAGAGATCAGTGACTATGTACAATAAGCACACTACATTTTTAGAAATTATGGGAAATAAGGAACGGATGTTGAGGACACAAAAGTGGTGTATCAATCTCTGTGTCAAACAATTGGTCACGTTTCAAGCAGAGGCCCTAGATAGTTGTCAAAAAAGCTGGATGATGTCATCCACATCTGTCCGGAACAGAGAACCGTTTGGAGCATCAAATTTTGCTCGAGCACTCAGCAGGGTGCCAAGATATGTGGCATGCATCCAAACATGTGGGGTCTGGTGGATGGGAATTCGATTTCAATACCCTATCCTTTGGTTCCAGGAACAGAAATGGCCGGAATATAATCTCGCCCGGCTTCATGAAGCACACATCCTATCCAACCCAGACCTGCGGAGATGGTGATATGCACAAGAGCGTGCAGAAGGCTAGTTGGGGGGAGATGTTGGGCACCAAATTGCCCTATCTTTTCCCTGCATTTCCAGTCCTCTTTTCATCCCTTTTGTATTCATTCGCATATATTTACTATGTAAAACTATGAGGTGATTCCCCTTTATTGTCTCTTGGGATATTTCATTAATGAAGTAGAGTCATGAGGGTTTACCTATGCAAACCACTAAAACATGTTATGACCGCGATTATGGAGCGTAGGTGTTGACCGCAAGGTATATCGTAGCAGTCCCGCGATTCATAGCAACTGATCGACCACGACGAAACAACATAACTGATTTGCAGCTATTCTCAACCCGTTTTTGGATCATTCTTATTCTTGCTCTCTCAGCACTAGTGCTGTGATGGAACTGATGTATATATTTGGGCATATAGTTGCCAGGTTTTGGGGAGAGATGTTATTCCCCTTTGTACTGTATAAAAGACAAGTCATTCCGATATCAGGGGTTAGTCAGACCTTGCATTGTATTATAACAGCATTGTTCAGATTAATAAAATACAACCTTTTTGTTGATCTATCTTTCGCTGTGAGTAACGCAGCCCTGAACAGAGAGTTGGGCCTGCTCTTCTAATCAGGTGTTGTGTCTTTCCTTATTATGTGTATATCGTGTCTTGCTGTGTTTATTTCTTGATTGTTGTTGCAGATTCTTTAGATCACTATGAATACCTTTTTAAGTTATGTAGTTGAATTTCTATTTCTGTTTCAGCAATGCTTTGATTTGGTAATCATGAACCCTTGGTCGATAACGGATTGTAACCTTGCTCCTGCATATACCTTGCGTGTTGCCTTGCAAAGAATACGCACCCAGATTGATACACTAATGAAGGAAAAGGTGTGAGTAAATTGCTCATGCCTGGACACCAACATGTATGAAAGCTCTTCTCTGCCAGCATGATTCAATATATGAACCTACTATTCACAACCCATAATTGAAATAATAGTGGCTAATCCCATGGTTTTATGGGTTGTCACAAAGGCTTGCTTTGTAACATTTGTAATCATGTATTTGTTCAATAATATATCCAAAGGTTTCCATTTGTCTTATTAGTGGTTAAAGTGTAATTGTTATCTTCTTTTTTTATAAGTTCAAATTTTGTACTTTAGGTAATTATCGTGAAAATATTATTTTAATATTGTAATTTTAAATATTATTAGTCTAGATTTATCTTAACTCCAGATCTAGTAAGTGTTGATAAAGAACAAATCTCTTGAAATGCGAACCTCTTTTAGAGTGAAAAGAGATTTGATCCCTCTTGGCGCTTGGTAGACCTAGAGTTAAGATGAAATTTTCCATCCCATTAAAACCTTTTTTATTTAATTGTTCTTATAATGAGTACAACTTCAAATTTAAAAATTTCATAAGATGATAGTACCAAATGATGAAAGTAGACACTCGTTCCCATGTTCCTTGAATTTTCCATCTTCGTTAAAACCCAACAAAATTTTCAATGTTCTTACAATAAAGACAACTTCGAAGTTAAAATTTCCATGAGATGATACTACCAAATATAAAGATCAAAATGAAAGTAGACTATATTAAGTCATTTTTTTAAAGCGTTGTAAATGTGTTTTTTTATCAAATGAAAGTAGATACTATTAATTTTTTTATAGTTGCGGTGATTTTTTTGTAATACAATTTGTAAAAAACATTATCTTTATCAAAAATAAAAATAGAAAACAAAGGTAAGTAATTAATTTACTAGTGGAAATGTAAAAGTAACAAGAAAAAAAAATTGACCATAAATTTATACATTCCAATACAATAGTATTTTCAAAATCAAAACAAAGTTAAATGTTCAATTTGTTTTTCCCATACACCTAGTTTGCATTAACATTAGAACAAAGCTAAATGTTTAATTTGTTGTCTCAATATGTCTAATTTGCATATTGACTGCATTTTGATACTCTCTCTATTTATGAGATTTGAACATCATTATTATTATTTAATTTTTAATGTGAATTTACTTAATAATATATATATATATATATATAGATATAATCTATCATAGTGAAACGTTTTCACCTACTTAAACTATAAAAATATTTAAACAAAGTGACACATAAGTTTTAAAATTATTGCAATTGACAACTTCACAAAAGTATGATCTCATAGTTTGCATCCTCCCTGCTTTCATCATCTCAATCATTGTGGAAGGAGTCACATTGTTGAATCATGCATCAAATTTGTTCTTTGAATTAAAAAGAAACCTCCTCAGTAGACATATCCTAAACATTCATTGTTTTGTTATATAAAATAGTGAGTTGAGTTATAGACGGTTGGGCCTATGCTTTTGTTTGAAATCAAAACACAATTTTCTATATAAGTGTAGGGTTTTATTCTTGTGATTTGAAGACATTATTGGTAGGTATTATCGAATTAAAGAACCAAACATGTTTTGCGCACACATTTATGAAAAGTGTTAACTTGAGAAATGAACCAAGTTCATAATGCAACTATATCCAGAATTATAATGATTACATTCAATGATAGGATGTTTGGGCAAATATTTGTTAAAATATGTAACATCCTCCTCCCACATTTACCCAAGTTAACCAGTCCACCAGGGTAAGCATGTGACAAGAGGCTACTATGATGTGATTCAACTCCCCGTGTACAGTTAAGGAAGTGGAACTTGTTAGAGTCGGTCTGGTCATCCCTCCGTCAGAGATCAAAACTCTTTTTTGCATTTCATGATTAGGTGTCTCATCATTTTCGATCATTTGCATTTCGTTAGGAGCATGCCATAAATCTGATGGAAGGGCTTGTGTCACTCATCCCCCTCATCCTTGGCACTGCTGGCTCAGGTCTGTTCATAAAAATCAAGTCTTGAAAAGTCATTTGCAGTCCTGTTTTAATTTCTAGGTCATAACAATTATTTTAGTCATTAGGTCTAGGGTTAGTCAATTTGGTCTATGACAAAGTCTAATAAAGCCAGCAGGCCAGAGGGAGGTCCTTGATAAGTGGTTATTTCAAAGATTTTTATCGTCATATGGATGGATTATGACTTCTCTTCAAAACTCTGTTTTGAAGATAAGTCAACATTTCGTTTTTGTAATAATTTTTTAAAAATTTCAGTTTTTGAATTGTCCAGGTGCAACCCTAGTCTCCTTTGCCAGACCATATGTCAGCTATCCCTGCAAAAAATTGTCAAAGAAATTCATTATTTCAACCGAAATTAAGGAGGAAACAAAAAAGTCAAAATTCTATTAATTTTGAAAAAGTGTCAATTGCAAAACATTACAAATTGGGTTATTGAAGAGGCAAAAATCAAACGGGTGTCTATATAAAGATTTTTCAATGAATATTCAAGCCATTGTACATGCCAAGGGTGGAGAAAATCATGTCAAGTCGAGTTTGCGTGTTTTGGAGAAGATTGGCTCACAGTGCACCTGCGCAGCGCATATAGTGTGTGCGGCGCACACAGGACTTCTGCCCAGTATTAAATTGAACCAGCGCGGTGCATATAGTGCGCGCGGCGCACTGGGTAATGAGCGCAGCGCTTATAGATTTAAGCCCGAAACTTGCTTGGAAACTCATCAAATCGCCCAAACTTTGCATCAATTTGCCAGGTAGGCTCTCATCCAATGTTGTGGCTTTGTATTTAGTGATGAATGAGATTGGTTTATGGATGATGGCCGTTGAAACAAGAATTTGAACCCTCCCTTTGAAAGTAAGGAAATTTGTTGTAGGTTTTGAAACATTGTTTTGTCACCAAGGATTTTTCCCTTTCCCCATTTCCTTTTGTTTCCTCATTTCCAAAAATCCCCTCATCAATCCCCTCATCAATCCTACACTACAACCCTAAACTCCTAATCCCTTACCCTTATAAAAAATTCCTTAACCCTATTCAATATCCCAAACCCTATTCTCATATATAGATTTCCCCTCCTCTCCCTAATTAAATTTTATTTCAATATTCCCTAATTCCCTGATATTTTCCCCTTCCTAATATTCCCTGGTTACATTTGTTTTCCCCTTGGTTACAGCATTGTTTATATCAAAAAGAGCAGTCCACATTCAGTTGTATACAACAGTTTCATACATCAGCATTCATTCAAGGCAGTTTGTATATCAGCAGTGATGTCGTCTGGTCATTCATCTGAATATGAGGCAGAAACCCAAAGTGATTCTCCCTTGAGAGAACAGGAACCCCGGAGGCCTCGGAAAAGTGGCAAACATGTCAGGGAAGAACCAATCACCCTTATAGAACTGCATGCATGTCCTCTTGCTATGCAGTGTTTTGAGCATCAGTCTTGCTATGAGTTTTGTCAAAAGGTGGCAGAGGTCCAATTTCATCATGAGTTGGCTCGTCTTTTTGTCTTGCACTTGCACGGAGATCAAGCTATCTTGGCTGGTGTCACCTTTACACTTACACCAGAAACTGTTTCATTAGCAACAGGTATACCGAATATTGGTGAACTATGGCACAAGAAACAACAGATTGACCGGCAGCATTATGAGCCATACATCAAAGCCAATTTCTTGAGGCAGCTCAAGAGAGTGTTCCCGTTCCGATACCTGAAAGATGAATATGCTCCACTGATGAGATTGATCATGAAATATTTCAGCTGTGAGGGACGGTTCTCTCGTCTTTATGCTTATCACATCAGGTTGATCATGCATTTCACCAGGGTGCGGATGATGAACATTCCGTATTTTATCTGTCAGAACATAGAGAGGATGAGCACCTTTATACAGCATAGAACCCCTCAGCAGCAACTTAACAGTGTCTATCATTTTGCTCTTATAAAGATTTTGGTGGTTCATCAGCTTGGATTGCAGGGCATCACTTGGGATGATTTCATCTCTCGTGATTTCTTCAAAGCTTCACGAAGAGTATCAGATGTGAAACACGAGGGTGAACCTTCTCAGCAGTATGAGCATCATGAGACCAGGCATGTTTTCATTACATATCAAAAAGGCTATCCGAAAGGAACTAGACCTTTGTTTGCAGCAGCAAAGCGAGTGTTATCTCCACCTGGCGTGGAAGGGGCCTCACTTCCGACATCAGCACCACAGGTACAGGACAAGGGCAAGAAGCCCAAGCATAAGAAGGGGCCTTCAGGTGAGCCATCAGGTTTCGTTCTCGTTCATGATGATGAGACAAATACAGATTCAGAGAATGCCAAATATAGAAGGATCATCGAGGAGCAAGAAATAGACATTCAAGCCTTGGAAATCCAGTTGGAGATGGCCAAATGGAACATCAGGTATCTGGAGCAGAGAAATAAGCAGCTTGAAGACCAGCATGCGATCATGGAGTTGCAGAACATCCGTGAGAATCACCAAGCTGCCCGACATAGGAGGATTGAGTTCACTTCTCTAGAGCGACAGATCAATGAGGATCGAGAGTCTAATTTCGAGAGAGTCAACATTTACTTGGAGAAGTAGATGAACAAGGCCAATAGAGATAATGCATTACTGAGACACATGGTTGTCCACTACAGGACACGGAACAAAGTTTGCAAGGCACGGATAAGGAATCTAAAGGCGAATTTGAAGAAGGCAATCAAGAAGCAAAAGAGGCAAAGGGAGCTCGATCGTCTTCAGATTTTGGCCGAGGCCTCTTTAGCCCAGCATCACACTTGATAAGGAAGCTCCAGCCCAAATTTCAAGAAATTTGGGGCATTTTTGGTGATTTTGGAAATTTTTGTGTTAAAAAACAGGCTTTTTCCCTATATGCACCGCGCACCTTGCGCGACGCATAGGATTGGGAGCCCCAAATTACAAATGGCTTGCAATTTTGGATTTTTCATGGGAAATCATGAATTTTGGTACTTGTACAAGAAACTTGGGCAAGTTCTGGGTCCCCAAAAGGTCAAAAAACATGCAAAAAATGACCTCACTGCCCCTATTTTGACACACAGGAAGCAGTCTTGGGAGAATGCACTTTTGGAGGGGCAAATGGACACCAAATTGGAAAATTCCACTTGGGTTGGAAAGTAGACAGGCAGGGCTTTCCAACAAGCCAACCTGAGCTCAATTTGGACTTCAGAAAGTGCCTCAAAATCAGCATCAAAGTAGTGCGGCGCATATAGAAATTAGCGCGACGCATATAGATTTTTTGCCCAATTTTTCATCTTTCAGCTCAGAAATTCAGCCAGTTTCACTAGTTTTGATTTGTGATGTAATTTTTGACTTATCTTGACGTAATTGATTGAACATGATGTAATTTTGACACTTAGTTACTTGTTCTAGAAGATTCATTCACCAAAGAGTGAAAATTTAATGAATGAATCAGTTTCCTACCTTATAGAGGCAAGTTGTTTTGACTGCCTAGATTGTAGTGCTTTGTTTAGAATTGGTTGAAACAGCTCCTAGAATGATGAGCTCGACCCCTAGAGGCAAGGGAATAGGTTGGCTTGCCTATATTATGTAATTTCTAAGTCATTTTCAGGGTTGGACTCTTGGGAAAAGCTTGACACTCTATTGTACATTCACTTCTGCATTTTTGGCAAAGGAAAGACCAGGGTTTTGCAGCACTGTTTGGGATCCATGTGGCTTTATGTGTTGATGGTGTGATTCTTTCAGTATTTGTAAGTTGTTATGTGTATCATTTTCCTTCTCTCATCTTTTGCAATTGAACAAATGAAGTGTTAAGGTAGAATCCACAGTTTGTTATGCTCTGCCTTTGAAATTTTTTTGATATTTCATGTTTTCGTCTGTTTAAGGAGAGTCCTTGAAAGCTTCTTGCTCTGCTTAACTTCTCACCAGTCAGATCTAGCCATTCATTCTCTTTAAAAGCATCACGACAATCGCCTACCTTGCCCCAAGTAGACCTCTGCAAAAACTATGTCTCATCCCCGCACCCAAAATTGCCTTTCCCGTTGATTCAACAAAAAAACCTCAAAAATCAACCTCAAACTCCTTGTACTTTATACCTAGCCTAAGATCAATTACCAATTTAGTCATCTCTAGCCTCATCTATTATCTTTTGCCGAGATTGACCCGGAGAGAGCCCTCTCCTGTCCTCGTAGGGCTAGCTACGAGGCTGAGCGTGGTTTGATGTGGACCTAGAACCTTATCTTTTCAGCCTAAGACAAATCTAGGCTCTAACAAAACTGACAAAACAAAACCAATCTGACCTTCCACAAACGCTACAGAACCTTCACGAGCCAACTAACCCTTACAGGTGACCAACCCCTGAGGCAACTTGACATTTCATTGATCTGGACCCCCAACCGCTCCCATGACAAGCCCTTCATGCGACTAAGGCCTTCCAGTCGCTCCCACAACAAGGGCATGCCAGCAACTATGGACTTTTTCAACTATTTATGAGCCAGCGACCCGAATTTTGTGCCACTTTTTCAGGGCTAAGACTCAGGTCACTGCCCGAAACTTCATGAAACCTTCAAAAATGATAACTAACATTGCAACAAAGGTACTAATGTAAACACTTTATCAATTACTTGAATGGACCCCTACTAGCCATGATAGGAATTTTGTCAAACATTACACGAATATGCAATCTACAGTTCATAACAACAAATTTTTTGAGCATAGGGGTCTCATACTTATCTGAGATTCATAAAGAAGCATTGTTGCCATATCATAATAGATGCATTATCATCTATTAGGTCATATATTCATTTTACTTTCAATTAGTAATCAAAACATAATGAGATCCATACATCAAGTCTGTCATAAAACATACTCATAACCAGCATATAACCAACAGAAATAACAAGGATGTAACACCCATAAAATCTACATATAAACCAATACATTTACACATTAAATTCCAAGGAGAAGAAGCTATTATTAATGAATGTAAAATCCAACTAGGTATGGGACTTCCACAAACCACCCTACCATAGATTGGCTAAACCATTTTTTTTTCAGTCAGTCACCCCCTTTCCATATGCCAAGCATGAATGTGGGACTCAAAACCAAACCAAACCATGTTTCCTCAGGCTTTACCGCTATCCCCACCGAATCACTACGCCCTAAACAAGCATGGATGCCGTCGGATTTATCCACCTACGCCATGAGGAATTTTCATGTCTCTTAGTCTCTAGGCTTTACCATATATCCTGCCATACAACATTCAAGGATTCTTAGGCCTAATCAAGACTCCACCCTCCAGGCTTTACCATATATCCCGTCATTCACCGGTTAACGATTCCTAGGCCTAATCGAGGACACACACCTCTAGGATTTACCGTATATCCTGCTATTCACCAGTAGAGGATTCCTAGGCCCACCGTGGTACATAAAATTTGGCTTTACCACAATCCCAGTCCGATCCAGGGATTCCTAGGCCTTGTGTTCTTTCTTTGAGAGACCACCTCACTCAATTTGGAAACCATCTGACAATCCAAATCAACCAAAGACAAGAGAACCCATCACCACATGGCCATCTGGAAATGGCAAGGTGAGGCTGAAGAACACTATCAACCTGGAAAAACCCCTGCCAATGACAGCAAGAGAACCAAATACACACATGCATGCCAAAACTAGCAAGGAAATCACACATGCAAATCAATACCTGCAAAAAATTCCATTGTAGCTGACAGATGTTGATCTTCCTTGCTTGATATTTGCTTCCCTTTGCCTTCTTTGTCCTTCCTTTGCTTCCTTGATCCAATGTTAGAGTGCTCCAAGAAAACTCTAAGTGTCCAAGAGTGAGTGAGAGAGAATAGAGAGAGAACTCGAAAACTGAACTAACAAAAAGGTACCAACTAATCCTGAGAAGAATTTTTTTAACGAGGCCTCTATTTTCTTTAATTTTTCATTATTTTCCTTCATTTTCCTCTCACATGCAACTTGTGACCTTTCACCTTCATTTTCTCCTGATTTCCATTATTTTCATAAATAAATTACCAAAATGTCATTTTGTCTTTTCAAAGCTTTTGCCAATGCCTTTGCCAATTTCCTTAGCCATAATAAACCAAATGAACACCCACACTAGGATGTTTTTCCCAACATTCAGCTTGGAATATGTGTCCCATGACCTTCGTTATTATTTTGTCTTTATTAACTTTATTACATGGAATTTTGACCAAGGTTGTTACAAAATATTTCATTTACTAACATCAAGCATAAAAGAACAAAGATAAGAAATAATAAATGCATCAGGCTATTACATTTTTTTGCCTTAATACAATTGCCTTGTTGTTGCAAGATAGGATATATCTAATTTTAGTTCTTTATTGTTTTTTATGTCAAATTAGCTACATTTAAATTAACCGATAGGTAGTAGCTACTACGTAGAACTTTGTTTGTTTTAGTTTTATAATATCCTATATACATAAATTTTCCCTGCTTTATTATTAAATCACTACTATAATTTATATTAATTTAATTTTATATATAATAATAAATATATACATATATTTGAATATGTATTCATATCATATAATATATTATATAAGCCCCAAGGGTTAGCTCAACTAGTCTAGTCCCCGTTGTTAAGTACCTTGCTAATCGGGAGGTCACAGAATCAATTCTCCTCGACGCCCTTGGGGTTAGGCCTTGCTAGTTTGGCCTCCGTGCTTTAAAAAATTCCCTCCAGGGTTGATCTGCCCAGATTTTTCCAAGGGAAAAAAATATATATTATATTATATATACATATAAATAATTAACTTTATTATATAATTCTTTATTATATAGATATAGTTTATATTCTTCTTTTGTAGAATTTTTAGGTATAGTTCTGTTATATTTTTTAGGTTTAATTCTTTTGTCAGCCTTTTAAGGTTATTAATTGTTGCTTCACGTTCTCTACTCTCACTATTTATTTATCTATGTGCTCTTCACTTTTCCTCATGCCTTGAAGATGGATCTAGTTGATGGTTCTGCAATGTTGCCCAAAATTTGTGAATTTGTGGAACTTCCTTCATGTACCAACAATCCCAACCAGAGAAATCTAAAAACCATAATCATGACTATATTACTAAATGTGACTCATATACATCAAATGGATAAAATATGTGCAATTAAATGTGGTTCATGACTATATGTTGAACTAAAACATGTGATGAACTTCGTACATAAAAGGACAAGTTCTATTGCTTTGCACAAGGTGAACCCAAAAGAAAATATTGAATCTACAATCGTATTGTAAAGGCCAGCCTAGATACCTTGAGTTCGAAAACATACAACAATAATTTTACATAATAGTTTCAAGTTATTTCCATCCATACATATCAAATTTATTTCTTATTAACTTCTCCCAAACAATTTTATGATTGATATCATTTTTTATATCAGTGCATTCTACTATCCTCGACCACCTTACTTCAAGCCAACTAGGTCACTGTCACATGCTTCGTGGTCATGTTTACAATCAGAAACATAAACAAAAAACATAAAATTGAAACAAATGAAAGCAATTTCATAAAGTGCCTCCAATTTCGAAAAATCTTACCAACCCTAACACACTTACCTAAGGAAACATGAATTTCTAACATACAAAAATCATAAAACGCATATACCAAAATGAAGAATAAGACCTACTCCTAAGGTCACTTACACTAGATTATATTGTGTTAATGTTATCTGAAGCACTAGTTCATATTCTACGTGACTCTATTGTTGTTAACTAAATTATTGCTTCATACTCCACCGAAGCAGACTAACAAGCCCACCAAATACATGTAATATCAAACACAAACAAATGCACATTATGTAACTTGAAACAAATTAACAAATGCATACAAACAATGCATAAATTGTGTCCTGCTTCAAAAAATGTTACAAACCCCTAACGCAACTATCTAAGAAAACACAAACTTCTAACATACAACAATTGCAAGACACGTCAGAGAAAAAAAAACCCTACTAGTAAGGTCACTTGGACTGCGATTTTATTCAATAAATGTCAATAAATTCCATATAACTTTTAAATACAAACAAACAAATACAGTTATTGATAAACAAATAAATATTTCTATACACTTATGAATTGGCTAAAGATCTGACAACAACAAAACCAATATTAGAAAAGCCAACATCTTAACCAAATCAAGTGAATGGATCAATAAAACATGAATATCATAACTAGATTTCTAGATAAGCAAAGGAGAATCGGCTCATTTCCCCTCAAAGGGCCTACCATCAAATATATGTTATCCATTTCATGCATAGTGCAATTTTTTTATCAAGCAGCACTAGGTTCCTAACTAACAAACACGTGTAAACAAATGAAAAACAAAGCATAAAAAAACTAGCAAAATAGGGTTCAACTTCAAACACATTGAAAATAAACACTTGTACACAAAAAAACATTTACTTACCACTTTCAGTCTTCTATATTTTTCTTTTTTCACCGACAAATTCATAGACTTTAATCTTTGTATTTTTCTTCTACATGTTTTTCTACAATTGTACCTCATAACAAGTTTCATAATTCTTTTCAAAATGCTACATAACCAATGCAATCTGCAAATGCAACTCCATTTCTCAACATCGAGTTTTATACATTGAATCCCAAAATGTCCACTATGCAATTGAGGAGATATATTGAATGTTCAAGGTGTGCTAATACTGTTGCAAATTTGTAGTGAGATTTGATCATCAATGTTCTTAAATGTGTAGAATACAAATTTCTTTAATTAAATTTTGATGTTCACTCCCATGCCTCAAGTGAAATGTCGCTTAGCTTTACTTAACTAAATATTGCTTTTAATTAACTTTGACAAAGAGATTTTATCATGAAGGTTCTTCTTGATACAATAATATTTATTAACAAGAACATGTATAGTCTCGAAGAAACATGCCATTGTGCGATGATTTCATTTCAAAACCCTGCAAAACACAAGACACATGTTCTATTGTTTATTATTACTTTAAAATACATTTTGTCACATAAATACTCATGCACTTGTCACATGCCACTTGGATTTTTTTGTACTTTTGAAATAAAAATATATTTTTATCTTTTTTTTTTAATACCTATCACATCTTACCACAACTGATTAGTTTTTCATGTCTCCTAGCCAATGAAAAAAACTGGAATTTCATTTCTAAAAAAAAACAAAAAACAAAAAAACAGAAACAAAACAAAAAATAAAAAGAAATAAAAAACATAAAACATAAAATTGAAACAAATGAAAGAAATTTTATAAAGTGCCTCCAATTTCAAAAAATCTTACCAACCCTAACACACTTACCTAAGGAAACATGAATTTCTAACATACAAAAATCATAAAACACACATACCAAAATGAAGAATAAGACATACTCCTAAGGTCACTTACACTAAATTATATTGTGTTAATGTTATCTGAAGCACGGGTTCATATTCTACATGACTCAATTTTTGTTAACTAAATTGTTGCTTCATACTCCACCGAAGCAGACTGACAAGCCCACCAAATACATGTAATATCAAACACAAACAAATGCACATTATGTAACTTGAAACAAATTAACAAATGCATACAAACAATGCATAAATTGTGTCCTACTTCGAAAAATGTTACGAACCCCTAACGCAACTATCTAAGAAAACACAAACTTCTAACATACAACAATTGCAAGACACGTCAGAGAAAAAAAAACCCTACTAGTAAGGTCACTTGGACTGCAATTTTATTCAATAAATGTCAATAAATTCCATATAACTTTTAAACACAAACAAACAAATACATTTATTGATAAACAAAGAAATATTTCTATACACTTATGAATTGGCTAAAGATCTGACAACAACAAAACCAATAGTAGAAAAGCCAACATCTTAACCAAATCAAGTGAATGGATGAATAAAACATGAATATCATAACTATATTTCTATATAAGTAAAGGAGAATTAGCTCATTTCCCCTCAAAGGGCCTACCACCAAATATATGTTATCCATTTCATGCATAGTGCAATTTTTTTATCAAGCAGCACTAGGTTCCTAACTAACAAACACGTGTAAACAAATGAAAAACAAAGCATAAAAAAACTAGCAAAATAGGGTTCAACTTCAAACACATTGAAAATAAACACTTGTAAACAAAAAAACATTTACTTACCACTTTCAGTCTTCTATATTTTTCTTTTTTCACCGACGAATTCATAGACTTTAATCTTTGTATTTTTCTTCTACATGTTTTTCTACAATTGTACCTCATAACAAGTTTCATAATTCTTTTCAAAATGCTACATAACCAATGCAATCTACAAATGCAACCCCATTTCTCAACACCGAGTTTTATATATTGAATCCCAAAATGTCCACTATGCAATTGAGATATATTGAATGTTCAAGGTGTGCTAATATTGTTGCAAATTAGTAGTGAGATTTGATCATCAATGTTCTTAAATGTGTAGAATACAAATTTCTTTAATTAAATTTTGATGTTCACTCCCACGCCTCAAGTGAAATGTCGCTTAGCTTTACTTTAACTAAATATTGCTTTTAATTAACTTTGACAAAGAGATTTTATCATGAAGGTTCTTCCTGATACAATAATATTTATTAACAAGAACATGCATAGTCTCGAAGAAACATGCCATTGTGCGATGATTTCATTTCAAAACCCTGCAAAACACAAGACACATGTTCTATTGTTTATTATTACTTTCAAATACATTTTGTCACATAAATACTCATGCACTTGTCACATGCCACTTGGATTTTTTTGTATTTTTGAAATAAAAATATCTTTTTATCTTCTTTTTTTATACCTATCACATCTTACCACAACTGATTAGTTTTTCATGTCTCCTAGCCAATGAAAAAACTGGAATTTCATTTCTAAAAAAAAAACAAAACAAAACAAAACAAAAACAAAAGCAAAACAAAAAACAAAACAAAACAAAAAAAAAAACCTTATTTACAATATTGTCATAAATAATGCATTTTACATCACATTATAATAAAGTATAGCAGATTCAACAAAATTTCCAAAGTCAACTAAGTTTATTGCAAGGGTTAGGCTTGACTAAAAAACGATTTCCATGTTCCCTATTATGGCGAGGACTAATAACATTAATAATATTATAACAATATTATTTATATTATTATATTATTATGTTATGTTAATATTGTAATAATATATCATGTTATGTTATGTTAAGGATAAGACATAAGGTTAGGGTTAGTTTTTATCAAAGAAATCAAACTAACCACTCTCTAAGAGATCAAACTAACTAAGAAGTCTAACTAATAAATCAAAACCAATGCCCCAATGGTTAAGGTATAAGATAAAAGGGAGAGAGTCATATTTGACGTAGTGAGGAACTGATATGAGGAATCACATGAAGCCAACTACAGTTAATTTCAATACCACCATCTGTCTTAAGAATAAAGCGTTGTCTTATTATCTCTAGGGCCTCCTTGATTATCTCCATCTTCATGACATATTCGAGACTGGGCTAAATTTCCATGGTTTTAAGCCAAAATAATTGGTTTAGATAAGATCTCAACTACCTAAATTTGAGTAGTTTTATTTATATGAGAAGAGGTTGAATGAATTGAGGTTGACGGGGCTAATTTTATAATTGTTGTAGTGGTAGATTTTATGTGTTTGTGGTGTGTTTTTACAGATAAAAAACTCGGACTTTCCATAGTGGTGTATTAAAGTTGTCAACACTTTGAATCCAAAGGAGGATCTCTCTTTAGGGTAATGGTTGAAAAGAGAGAGGTAGATAAAATGTATATGTATATATGTGAGTGTAAATGAATAGGTATAAGTAAAAGGAAAGTTCGACAAATAAAACCACAACCTAAAAAAAAAAATTGTAAGAATTATATATTAATTTATAATCTAGAAATAATATATTAATATTAATATAATATAGTTACTAGTATTTGATACTAAAATCTATAATCTAAAATTATATTAACTAATCATACTAAAATATAAATCTAAATATATTAATTAATAAATACTAAAACCTATAATCTAAAAATATGATGTTTGGTTTTCAAGGAGTGTTCAAGAAGGACTGAAGTGTGTGACCATTCATTTTTAAAGTCAGCTCCATGTTCTTTTAATATTCTTTTGTAAGGAGCGTTTTGTCTCTCCAATATAACTCTCACCACAAGAGAAACATATTTTGTAGACTCCTTTAAGTTGATGATGATCAATATTGTCTTTGACTAATTTCATTATTTGCCTAATAGTTCTTATTGTTGTGAACCCAGTAGTTATATCTTTCTTACTTAGAACCTTTCTAATCTTGTAAGGAAGGTAGGCCTTTCCACTAGGTGCTTGAGGGCCTTGGGAATTTAGTTTTCTCTCAACCCTTTTCATGGCCTTCCAGATGTCTATGTCCTTATATCATATATTTTTTAAATATCCTTGTTAGGTGTTTCTTTTCTTTATCGACATGATCAGCGTCATAGGTTCTAAGAGCTCTAATAATAAGTGTATTAAGTACACCAAATTTTTGGGTAGGTTGATGATATAATTCAACATGGAGGTAACTCTCCAATGGGTTTTATTTCTGAAAAATTGATGCCCTAATGTACCATTTCCTTTTTTGGCGATAAGAACATCTAAGAATGGTATGCTCTTGTTCTCCCCCATTTCCATAGTAAACTTAATGTCCTTAGAGATAGAGTTTAGGTGATTGAAAAAATTATCTAGTTCTTCTTTACAACGGGTCCATTTGACATTTGTGTCATCAAAAAACCTCTTCCACCAGTCTAAGTTTAAAGGGTATAAATCTAGGGCCCTCCTCACAAATGGCCATGGAGGTAATAAAACATCCCTTCAATCATAATAGGGATGGCGGTATTGAAATTAGTGGTAATTGGCTTCCTGTGATTCCTTGGACCAGTTCCTGACCCCATCGGGTGTGACTCTCTCCCTTTCATCTTATGTCTTAGCCATTTGGGTCTTGGCTTCGGTTTATTAGTTAGACTTCTTAGCTAGTTTGATCTTTAGATAGTGATTAGTTGTAGTATACTTGACTTGCAAAAAATATCAAAAGTGTGAAATATGCCTATACCACTGAAAATAACTCACTGAGATGACAACAATGAAAATATTTTATTAAGATCTACAGATATATCGTTCACTTGTCTCTTTGAGGGGGCAAACTCTAGTAGAGTAGAGCTCAATTACACAACACAAGATAATACTTCCCTTACTATCTTCGACAATATATAGTTTCTTAAGACCCAAAACCCTAAATACTCATGGCCCCTTACATAATGTGGGTTAACCACTTAATTTATTAGCTATGGCCCATTATATCCAATTGTGGTCTCTTTTTTATAATGTTGGTCAACTACTTATAATGATTATTGGCTTTATTTACTAAACTAACTAATCACGACTCCTACATGGCCTCTTATGCTTATTACATTAATAAAGGGGCTATGGTCAGACCCTAACATACCCTTCACCTTCAGAATTAGACTTGTCCTTAAGGTTGGAGCTGCAGAAATTTTTGGAGAGTAGTTGTTGGTTCCCATGTCGCATCATCTAGTAAGGTTTATTTTCACTGGATGAGGACTTCCTTGATAGTGTGGATGCGAAGATGTCATTCGCATGAATGGTCTGTACGTTGGAGCCAAATAAAACCTTCATTTCCCAATTCGGGAAGTATGGTCTCTACCTTGAAATTGTGCCCCACAACTCTCTTGATGCAAGAGACATAGAAGATGGGGTGGATTTTTGAAGTGGCCGATAGGGCCAGTTTGTAGGCAACTGAACCAGTGAGTTGAATCACCTGATAAGGCCCATAAAATTTTGGACCTAATTTTTGGAAGCCCTTTACTTTGAAAGACGTCTTCTTATAAGGCTGGAGCCGAAGAAACAATTGGTCACTCACTTGAAAAGACCTTTCTGAGCGAGAGTGGTGGCTTGGTTCTGAAGCAGCTTATCAACTACATACACTTTAAAAGATCCTGGAAAATAGGAAGTTGGAAAAGGTGGGAGTTGTCCATACACCACCTCATACGATGTCATCTTAGTTGCCTCATGATAATTAGTATTATGCCACCATTTTCTAAAGGTAACCATTATACCCATTGATTTTGTATATCCAACACAAAGCATTGCAGGTAGGTCTCCAAACATTTGTTTACGCTTTGGTTTGACCATCCATTTGGGGATGATATGATGTACTCATTTGTAGTTGCAAGCCATGTATATTGAATAGCTCTTGCCAAAAATTCTAGTGAAGGTGGGATCATGATCAGACACAATCAAAGTAGGCATGCCATGGATTTTGAAAATTGTATCCATCAATAGTTGAGCCACCAAAGTTGTAGTGAACAGGTGTGGTAAAGCACAAAAACGAGCATATTTAGAGAGATCCACTACCACCATGATGATTGAATTGTTGCCTAATTTAGGGAGACCTGTAATGAAATCCATGGGGACATTCCTCCATATAGAAGAAGGTAGCGGAAAGGGTTGTAATATTCCTAGTTTCTTCACTATTTCCCCTTTGTTGCATTGGCAGACATCACATTCAGCTACAAATGTAAGAATGTCTTGTTTCATCCCTTCCAAAAAGAAGAAGCAGCGTCCCTGAGCATAAGTCTTTTGAAATTATGAATGTCCTACGATGGGTGAGGAGTGTAGCTCTACTAGGATGTGTGGTTTGAGAGCAGAGGTAGAGGAGAGAACCACATGAACCTTATATCTAAGAATCTCTTCTTTCCAAGTGTAACCCGCTCGAGGGTTAAGATCTGCTTGCAACCTTTGGATTAGTTGGGAAATATATGGATGGGAAAACCATTCTTTGTGTGACTCCTCAATCCAAGATGGTATGGAAAAGGATAAGGATAAGAGGGTGTCGTCCTCCTCAAATTATCGTGACAAGACATCGAATACAACATTGTCTCGGCCTTTCTTATGAACTATCTCATAGTCATATTCCAACATTTTGGTAAGCCATTTATTTTGCTGCGGAGAGGAGAGCATTGTTCCAAAAAATATTTCAGACTATGATGGTCAATTCGGATATGGAAACTTTGTCAAGGCAAGTATAGTAGCCAAGTGTCTAATGCATGTAATATGACCATCATTTCTTTCTCATAAGTAGATTGACCCAAATTATTGCCACTTAATTGTTGGCTTGTGAAGGCTATTGGTTGACCTTCTTGTGTTAAGACCTCTCCAATATTGGTCCCTCAAGCATCAGATTTGATTACAAATGGTTTTGTAAAATATGGGAGGGCCAAAACTAAAGTGGAACACGTGGCCTCTTTGAGAGCCAAGAAATCCTATTGAGTTGATTTTGTCCAAAGGAATGCATTTTTCTTGAGCAGATTTGTCAAGGGTCGGGCAATGCATCCATGATTTCTAACAAATATGCAATAGTATCCAGTGAGACCCAAAAATCCCCTGACTTTTCAAGGTTTGAGGTTGTGGCCAATCTTTCATTTCCTGAATCTTTTTTGGATCCACCTGTACTCCTTCGCGGCCCACAATGTGTTCCAAGTACTCCACCTCTTCCATTCCAAAAGAACACTTGGACAATTTCACAAATAATTTATTATCCTTCAAAATTTGCAATACCTAGTCAACATGTTGAAGATGTACTTCCCATGTTTTGTTGTAGATGAGTATATAATCAAAAAATACCAAGAAAAAATTTCTAAGATATGGATTGAGAGGGTCATTCATGAGACTTTGAAAGGTGGACAGGGCATAGCCAAAAATTCATAGTGACCTTCATGGTTTCTGAAAGTTGTTTTGGGGATGTTTGGTACTTTCATTCTCATTTGATGATAGCCTGAGAAAAGATCCAACTTGGTAAAGAATTGAGCGCCATGGAGTTCATCAAGGGTATCATATACTACTGGAATAGGGAACCTATCCTTGATGGTGAGCTTGTTAAGGGCCCTGAAGTTAGGATATATGCACCACTCCCCATCTTTCTTTAAGACCATGACCATAAGGGACGAATAAGGGTTGGTGCTTGGATGAATAACTCCTTCTTCTAATAGCTCCTTAATAATCTTTTCAAACTCATTCTTTTTCGTGGATGGATACCTATAGGGGTGGACATTTGGTCAATGGCTACCCGAAATCAAACAGATGTTATGATCATGCTCACCTCGAGAGGCAGGTAGTTCCTTGGGTTTTTCAAATGCCTATTGATGGTGACTCTTGAAAATCTAGAGGAATGTTTGTAGGGCTTGATACAATGTCCTAGATTACATTGAATTGAGAGAGTATCCCTTGGTGTCCCTTTTTTAAAAGATTCTCCATTCTATGCAAGTTGATGATAGTAGTAGCACCTGCCTAGAGCCCACAAAGCATATGAGTGTATCCATTAAGTTTGAAGCTCATATGTATCTCTTGCAAGTCCATGGTAATGGGGCCTAATGTTCAAAACCATTCAACTCCAATGACAATGTCATAACCTCCCATTTCAATGACAAACATGTGTGTTTTAAGGTGATAGTCTTCCATCTGCAACTTTATGTTCTCACAACGTCCTTCACATTTCATGGTCCCCCCATTGGCCCTTTGCATTTCATTGTCCCCCCGTTAGCTATGAGGACTTGGAAAATAGATATTTACTTCACATAACAATGCATGACCTCAACAACCCCTTTATGGAAAAAAATTATGCATGTTGCCACTGTCAATCAATAGCACCACCGGTCGATGCTTAATAAAGTCTCTAATTTTAAGCATTTATGGAGAATACATACCTGCTAATGCATGGAGTGATAAAATCGCTTCATCAGGTGTTGCTATAGTATCTTCTATAGTATCTTGGGGTTTTGTTGCATCCTCCCTAGGCATTTCAATGGGTTGGGCCTCATCTTCTGAGCTATTTTTAGTGGCGTTAATATGAAAGAACTTTGGTTCCTTGAATTTGTGGCTGGGAGAATATTTTCCATCATAATAGTAACATAGTCCTTGTCTTCTCCTTTCTATCATTTCCATAGGCAACACCTTTTGCACCGTAAGGGTTTGGGTGGGGCCACTAGTAGGGGTGGGTCCTGCCTTTGATGTGAATGAAGGATGACTATTTTGGGCATTAATAACAGTTTTTGCATCTAAAGCTTTGTGGGAAGTTTCCAACCAAGTAGTCGATTGATGCATTCGAACATGTGCCTAGATGGATTATCTGAGGCCACTAATGAAACATTCCATATAGAAGGTGTCCCTTAGGTCCTTAGTCTGGATGGCCAATTGTTCAAATGTCATGATATATTCTCTAAATATACCCATTTGTTTGAGCTTCATGGGGCGACCCAAAAAGTGAGAGTCCCTGTCAAAACGGGCACAAATGGCCTTAGAGAACATATTCCAAGTTGGATTTCCTGCATAGCTTCTATGATTCCATTTCCATCACTACCATCATTTTGGTCCAAATAAAGAGCTCCCATATGTATTTTGGTTTCAACATCCCAGATATTGTTGAGTTGAAAATATTGTTCCATTTCTTCCACCCACATTGTCAGGTCAGAACCATCAAATTTGTGCATGTAAATCTTGGGTGTCTTATTGCTAGAATTTTGGTGACCCCGTGGAAAGAATTAATCCCCTCATATTGATGGTGGCTAGATTCCCCTTCCAAGTTTCCATTGACATGGTTCCCCTCCCCCATGGGGCCTTTCTCCTTGATGTGTGGTATTAGGTGTTCTAGGGTCCTTTTAATTGCATCTTTAATTTGGGTGATGAGGCCTGATCGTCCACTTTTTCTTTTTCTTTTTTTTTTCCTTTTTTTTTGGAGGTTCTCCGTAGTTGGAGCCCTCTTAGTTACCATATATGGCCCAGTTAAAAAAATATGGTTTGAAATTATTATGGCTACCATGGGTGCGAAATAAGGATTATGTTGATGCATGTCACTTGAAAGAACCTCGAAAATAAATAAATAATAATAAAAAAAAATTGTGACCATGTAAAAAATGGACGCTTACAAGCGAATGGTACCACTATGATTAGATCATTGTCTTGAATCATGTGATCTAGGTCTCTTACAAGTGGAATTTTGGGACCACCAAACTCCTTTTTTTTAACTTTGATAGGAGTTTTACAACCATCTGATCTGTTATGAAACCAACTCACAAAAAGATAGAAAAGAAATATAAACGCCTTAGAATTCAGCCTCTTCAAGGGGGCAACCTCCTTTACATTACACAAATGAACAATTCTTGGATGATACAAATGAAGACCTCCTTTCTATTTATAGGAGTCTAAGGGGTCATAATATAATCATAGTCGACATAACAATAATAATATAAGGGCACAACAATATAATAAGGGTGTTTCACTAATAACAATAGGGGTTACACTAGTAGTATAGGGACCTAACATGCCCCTCTCCTTCAAAAAGTGTTGTCCTCAACGCTTGAGTAGTTCTGAATTCTTCTGTATAAATTTATCATCCATCCATGTGGAATATTCAGGGGTAAGTTCTTCCACTTGATGAGATACTTTGAAATTGATCAATTTCATAGCTGTTGATTTCTCCGTTTTGTGACTACTTCAGGTTCCAATATGATTTTTCCTTCCTTGTAAAGTTATGGAAATATTGTTTGAACTGGGATCTTCTGCAACTTTTGAATGAGTTCCCACCCTGCTTCATCATTATTCCATTCATCCCTTGCTTCGTTTATCGAATTTGGTCGGATAATTATACCGACCTCTAGCATTTTTGCAACCATACGTTCAATTTCACTCCTTTGGGCATATGGATATATGTAAGGCCTGATTTTTGGAGGAACACTTCCTGGAATCAAATGAATAGCATGATCATGATCACGAATAGGTGGGAGGCCTTTGAGAGTCTCAAATACCTTGGAATGATTGTCCAAGACTTTTTGGAGATATGGAGAAATAGATGATTTCGGTGTGGGAACCTCTAGCGAACATAATTGTTCAATTATGCCTCTTTGTTCTTTCTTTAGAACTTTTTCATTCCATTAGAGCTTATTATCTTTCCTGGTTTCCCTGTGATACCCCTTAATTCAACTTCCTTTCCTTCTGAAGAAAATTTCATGAAAAGTTCTTGAAAATTAAAATCTATTGTACCCAAGGATTGTAGCCATTGGACTCCTAGTACAACATCAGCACCACCCATTGGAATGGAAAGCATTGGGCTATTCAATAAATATTCTCCCATGGATAGCTTGATATTATGGCACTTTCCATAGCAATTTATGGTTCCTCCACTTGTAACCATCACTTGACACTCTGGTGCTAGATATAGGAAGCAATTCAATTCCTTGGCTATCTTACAATGAATAAAATTATGGGTATTGCCTGAATCAATTAACACTATTACCTTTTTCTTCTTGATATGTCCTTCTATCTTGATAGTTTGAGGAGTGGTAATTTCGGCCAATGCATTACAAGATCTGGACGGATTGATTTCTTCTTTCTCTAGGGTTTTTTCCTGGTGTATATCCTCTTCTTTTGACGTTTCTTGTTCCTTTTCTTCCTCCTCTTCACAATCTATGTAAATTAATTTCTTATCAGCATACTTATGACCTTTAGTGTATTTTCTATCACAACTGTAACAAAGCCCTTTTTCTCTTTTTTCTTCCAATTGTTGTGGTGTCAACCTTGTAGGTTGTGGAAGGCTAGGGGAAACAACACTTCCATATTTATAGTTGTGAGAGGTAGGCTTCCTTGTTTCCATAATTTTGCTTTCCATTTTTCTTTCCAACCTGAATGCCTTCTCCAATGAATCAGGTTCCCAAAGGCAAACTTCATGTTGGATGTTATCCTTTAAAGTCCCTATGAACACATCAATCTTATGCTCCTCTGGAATATCTTTTACCCTTATATTCAATTTTTGTAAGTCCTCAATGTGCTCCATCATTGAACCCTTTTGTTTGAGATTTGTCAATTGGCTAAAAAATGTGTTGCTTTTTGTATCCTCATAATGTGATATCATTTCTTCTGTACAAATTTCCCAAGTGACAATTTGTTTACGAGAGCAAAGCCATCGATACCATACAAACTAATTTGGTTCCAAATATAAAGTTGCAATACATACCTTTTGTGTGTTTTTCACATTATGGAGATTGAAAAATTGCTCCATCTGTAGTATCCATATTGCAGGATCCTTGCCATCAAACTTCCTCATATCGATCTTTGGGACATGGTGGGTCTTCAATCCAACGTTAGAGTCTATGAAATCACGATTAACATTTATTTTATTCTCATCATGAGTTTCCTTTACTACCCTTTCACCATTAGTAAGCATTTCTTGTAGCAACTTAGTCAAATCTATCTTCAAATCTTCCATGTTGCCTTTCAGTTTTTCTTCTATACCATCCATCTTAGCGTTCATGCCATTCATCTTAGCTTCCATGACATCCATATTAGCTTCCACACCATCCATATTAAATTGCATGCCATTCATATTAGCTTCCATGTCATTCATATTGGCTTCCACGCCTTTCTTTAAACCATCAATCTTAGCTTCTGTTACCTTTCGTGAGAGTGAAATTTGTAGCACTTGGTCTCGTAATTTTGATATATCATGTTGCATTTCTTCCTCTTCATCATGAGTCATACTAGAGATTTCAAGTTGCTTACTAGGTGTTTCCATTTTCTTTCTTCGGGGCATCAATTAATGATAATTGTGCTTCACTATGCCCTTTGAACTTCAAACATATTTTTTCAACCCAAACTTATGCAAAATTTTAAAAAGACTACAAACCTTTTTTCTCTTTGTATAAGCTTGATATTGAATCTGTTGTATATCTGTAATTGTGGATCTCCAAGGTCTGAAATTTCTTCCTACGGTAGCTCTCTGATTCCTCTTTCCAATGCCATTAGTCTGATCAAAATTGAATTCTCCAAGAAAGAGTTATGCCCAATCTCCTAAGGTGACCTAAATATATAATGTTTCAATAGAGAGAACTTGTACGACATACCACGTGTCATTGTTTCAACCTTCGGATCTGAAAAATATATACAAAAAACTAAATTTTGTTCTCTTTCTACAACTTCTTACGAAATTTCAATATGATGCTCAAAGCGAAAGTTATGACGATTTTCCCAAGGTCACCTGTTTAGAATGTAATTCGGGAGTCCACAAAAACCCTAACTTCCTCAAATTATATCTTCAAAAATATAGTGAGACAAGATCTGAAATTCAGACCTGATATTCATCAATATTTCGGCTCAAATGGGTTTTAATTTTAGAGTTTGAAACTTCATAGAAAAACAATTATAGAGAAACTTCCACGATGACATGTTTGAGATGGAATTATGGAGCCTTCAAAAACTCTAACTTCCTCAGATCCGATCTCTGAAAATATAGCGATACAAGATCTGAAATTTGGACCTTAAGTTCAGCGAGATTTCGTCTCAAATGGGTTTTTTTAGCTTCTAAAACATTGCCGAAAAAATTTATAGCGAAAATTCCACGATGACCTGTTTGGAGTAGCGAAACCCTAGAATCCAAAGCTCTGATACCAAATGTTAGGAAACTAGCTCACAAAAAGATAGAAAATAAATATAAACGCCTTAGAATTCAGCCTCTTTAAGGGGGGACCTCCTTTACATTACACAAATGAACAATTCTTGGATGATACAAATGACAACACCTTCTTTCTATATATAGGAGTCTAGGGGGTCATAATATAATCAGATCCGACATAACAATAATAATATAAGGGCACAAAAATAACAATAGTGGGCTTCTATGGGGCACAATAATAACAATATGGAGACTACATGGGCACAACAATATAATAAGGGGGTTTCACCAATAACAATAGGGGTTACAATAGTAGTATAGGTACCTAACATGATCAATATTGTGGTGGTTAAAATCCCAAAATATCGATACTATAAAATGTGTAGGAATTTGGCAGTTCCCTTTGATCAATACTATAGAAGCAGAAACCCCAATTGTTGGATACTGCAAAATGTGTAGGAATTTGGTTGTCCCAACTGATCAAGACTGCGATAGAAGAAACCCCAACTTTTGGATACTATAAAATGTGAAGGCCAATCAACAAGAAGAGAGGGAACTATGGAAATAAGAAGTGTTAGATGTTATAGATCGTGATATACGCTAGGGGTCCAAAGATTATAGTTGGCCCAATATTTTAGAGTGCTAACTGGGGAGGATCGAACATGCCCTTAGTCGTATTACATCACTACCCTAAATACATGCGAGTAATCTCCTCGAGTCTTGTTCTCAATGTATTATAGTCACAAGACGGTTGACAACTTATCTAAGATTGGTGTCAAGGTAACCTTGGGGGGCTTCCGATATACCAAAGGTACGTGAAAGTGCAGTCCATGTACAAGTGTCGTCTGATGCGCTACTACTTGAAGGGTTACAAGGGAGTACAACAGACTTGACCACCTCTTGTAGTTCCTACATGTCTGCTTCCCCAACTACAAGTTGGTGTGTGTAATGACATATTTATGTAGTTTAAAGACATTGGAACACATCTCTAGCTTAAAAAAAAAAAGAAATTGCTAAAATTGGTGGTGTGGTTGGCCTGAGAAAGTGCTTTGATACCACTTGCAGTATGCTTGACCTGTAGAAAATATCAGAAATCTGAAATATGTCAAATATACCACAGAAAATAACTCAATGAGATGACAACAATAGAAATATTTTATTAAGATCTGCAAAAATATTGTTCACTTTCCTCTTCGAGGGGGAAACCTCCAGTAGAGCAGATTTCAGTTGCACAACATAAGACAAGACTTCCCTTGCTATCGTTGAAAATATATAGTTTCTTGAGACCCAAAATCGTAACTACTCGTGGTCCCTTGCATAATTTATGTTAACCACTTTATTTATTAGCTCTGGCTTGTTATAACTAACTGTGATCCATTTTTTATAATGTGGGTCAACCACTTACAATGATTACAGGCTTTAATTATTAAACCAACTAATCAAGACTCTTATGGGGCCTCTTGGGCTTATTACATTAATAAATGGGTTAGGGTCGGGCCCTAACATTAGTCTGATTTCTTAGATAGCAACTAACCCTAACCCTATCTCTTATCCTTAACATAACATAACATTATATATTATTACAACATTACAATATTAACATAGTATAATATAATATAACAATTATAATATTATTATTAATAATATTATCAACATTCTCATTATTAAGATTCATCTTAACTCTAGATTTACCAAGCGCCAAGAGGGATCAAATCTCTTAATCTCTTATCAAGTTTTGTATCTTTTGCATCTTAAGATATTTGATCCCTCTCAACACTGTGTAGATACAGGGTTAAGATGGATCTATATTGATTTATATATAATAATAAAAAAAAAAAAAAATTAACTCACACAAAAATGTTTTGAAATATGATATCAATTTACTAAATTTATATATATGAAATATTAATTATTTTTTACTTTGATAAAATTTATCTCACACCAAATTAATTATTTCAAGAGACATTTTATTTTTGTAAGTATTTCAATTTCATGCAACATTTTACACGTAATAAGAGTTGGCAACACCAAATTAATTATTTCATGCAACATTTTATTTTTGTAAGTATTTCAATTTCATGCAACATTTTACACGTAATAAGAGTTGGCATTTTAGTTTTGTGAGTATTCCAATTTCATGCAACATTTTACACATAATAAGAGTTGACCTGTGTTTCATTAGTTTCAAGTTTTGGCAAATTATCTTCGAAGATTTTTTACATTATAGACAAAATGTATTCTAATATTTTCTATGTAATTCTCTATGAGGGATCAAAACAAAGGAGAATGAGGAATGGAGCGTTAGGAAGTTTTATAGTCGGGTGAGTTTGTTGTCCCAATGCGAAGCAAGGCAGAATTTACAAATAAGTAATCTTATTTCATTACTATAGATTACATATTATATTGTTAAAGAATTTTTTAAGAACAAATATACCTTAATTGAATTTTTTGGCACGGATACTCCTTGGCCAAATGAACCTTATACTCTTTTTGTTTTCTTGAATTTTATCAACACTTAATTTCCTTTTGTGATCGATAATATTATTGTATATATGTGCTTCTTCTTAAAAAGTTTAATTGAGGTGACATATTCAATTTTATTCTTTATTTTTCATTGATTAGCTAACACGTGTTTTTAATTTTTTTATATATTATTACATGACAATATCTTTGTGATATACTGGGTTGCAGAGCGCCTCTCGACACAAATATTATCAATGTTATTATAATATATTTTTAGATTATATGTTTTATTATGTATTAATTAATATATTTAGATTATAGATTTTAGTTATTACTAGTAACCATATTATATTAATATAATTATTGATACATTATTTCTAGATTATAAATTAATACTAATTCATATTAATGTATATTTCTTACAATACTAATATTAAAACATTTTAGGTTGTGGTTTTATCTATCAACCTTTCCCTTTACTTATACATATTCATTTGCATTATCATATATACATATACATTTTCTTTGCCTCTCGCTTTTCGACCATTGTCCAGAAGATGGAAACTCTTTTAGATTCGAAACGCTGACAACTTTCATACACCACTGTGGAAAATTCGAGTTCTTTATCTTCAAATTGTTGTGTTGGTTAGATGTTTGGATCTTATCTTCATTTTGACCACATGTCATTGTTCTACCTTTTCTGGAGTAGGTTGGGAAGGGGGAAGATTTTTCTTGTAGTCTTTTTTTGTGACAAGTTTTGCTTTTAAAAGGCATTTACTTATAATAAAGAGGTTGTAAATGCTTCTAATCATTGAAAGTTAAGAAGATTTGTTATGTAAATCCTTTTGCCATATCTACCTCCACACAGATTGTTATGAAACCAACTCACAAAAAGGTAGAAAAGATAGATCAATGCCTTAGAATTCAGCTTCTTCGAGGGGGCAACCTCCTTTACATTACACAAATGAATAATTCTTGGATAATTCAAATGACTAAACCTCCCTTCTATATATAGGAGTCTAAGGGGTCACAATATAATCAAGCCGAAATAACAGTAATAACATAAGGGCACAACAATAACAATAGTGGGTTTCTTTGGGGCACACTAATAACAATATGGGGACAATAGGGGCAAAATAATAACAATAAGGGCTACAATGACAATAGTAATGGGGGAATCACTAGTATAATAGGGACCTAACATGCCCTTCTCCTTCCAAAAAGCATTGTCCTCAACACTTGAGTAGTTTTGGATGCTTCTGTATAAAATTCTCATCCTCCCATGTGGAATCTTCAGCGGATAAGTTCTTCCACTTGATGAGATACTCTGAAATTGATCGATTTCGTAGCTTTCGAGTTCTTGCTTTTGTGATTGCTTTCGGTTCCAATATGATTTTTCCTTCCTCGTCAAGTTATGGCAATATTTTTTGAACTAGGAGCTTGACACCTATAACCTTCTTTAAACATGAAACATGGAAAACTGGGTGCACTCAGGAAGCTGCAGGAAGATCCAATTTGCATGCCATAGTACCAATCTTTTGCAACTCCTTGTACAAACCATAATACTTCGGTGATAATTTACTATCCTTCTTAGCTTGCTTGATGGAAATTTGTTTATATGGTTGTAGCAGTAGGAATACCCAGTCACCTACATCAAAACTTCTTTCGCTGCGATGTTGATCTGCCTAGTGTTTCATTCTATTCTGCGCCAACATGAGGTTATCCTTTAAGAGTTGGAGAACTTCTTGTTGATGCTCGATGTGATGTTCCACTACTTGAACCTTAGAATTTTCTCTTAAATATGATGTGATGGATGGTGGATGACATCCATAAAGTGCCATAAATGGGATCATTTTTGTTGCAGTATGGAAGGAAGTGTTATACCACCATTCAACCAGAGGCAACCATTTGACCCATTGTGTCTGTTTATAATATACAAAGCAACAAAGATATCCTTCCAAACATTTGTTTACTATCTCAGTTTTCCCATCAGATTGAGGACGATAAGATGAGTTATGAGCTAACTGAGTACCGAGACAATAAAATAATTATGTCCAAAAATTTCGAGTGAAAATGGGATCTCTGTAGCTTACAATAATCTTTGGGTTTCCATGTAGATTTTGAATTGTTTCCATAAATGTAGTAGAAGTTGTACTGGCTTTAAATGGATGCGATAATGCACAAAAGTGTGCATACTTGGTAAGTTTGTCAACTACCACCATGATGACACTCTTTCCTTTGGACTTGGGTAAACCTATGATAAAATCCATTGAAACCTACTCCCAACGTTGGCTTGGAATGTGTTATCTCAAAATCAGGCCCTGGAATGCTGCAGACCAGGAGGACTTCAAGTAATTGTTTCAGACCAATCTTTTAGCTAAGGCTTAGCCTCCTTAGCCTGAGAGGGCTCTCTCAAAGGATTTAAGGTTTGTGATTATAATTGAGATGGCTAACTCTTTATAAAACAAATAGGAATGAGGCTGGTAAAATCTAAATTAACAAGCATCCATTGGGCTCATGGAGTCATATGTCATTTAGCATCAACAGTGAATTGTCTTTGCAATAAAATCAAGGCATTCAGACTTCAATATAGATAAAGTACAACAGACACAAAAGGGACAGTATTTGAGCATATGAAGGAAATTAGAACACTGCAAGTGATTTCTAAGTAATCAAGTACTCATAATACTGTATACAACATGAAAGACAACAAGAGGAATTCATACATTGAAGTCACTATGATTCTTGAGCAGCAGAAGCCATTTACAGTATTCCCAAAAGAAACAGAGTCTTTACATAAGCTTGACAACAAAGCTTTTTTACATAAACTTCCAACCCTGATTACATTTCCCTTTCTTCTATATATAGACCTAACTGAGATTCCTCCTTAAACATTAGGGGAACTCGAAATCTACTTCTAATGACACCTGTTTAACTTTTAACTGCCTATTTAATGTAACAAACTTCAACTAGACTTTCTAAAGGTCTAAATCAAGTAGGATTTTAACACCATGTTATGCTAATAATAGCCTTGATCACAATGGTTCTCGTTCTTTGACATCTGGTCCCTTTTTTAGTTTGGCTGTGATGAATGTTCAAAACTCCATGCTGGTCTTCAATGTCACATTTTCTCCATTGCCCTGAAACATATGAAACTACCCTTGCTCATTGGTCTTTAGTTTGCCTCACAATTTTTGAATCGAAAGAAGCATGTCCTTTATCTTTGATTATCCAAAATGTAACAGATGGCCACGTCCTTGATGTGATGTCCACCTCCTTTATGTGTAAAGGCAAAAACTCTTTCAAGTTGTTTTGACATATCTTGAACTGTGGTAAATGTGCTCACTTTATGACAAAAAATTTAAAGTTGGATTCGAATCCATATTTTCTCCACCTGTCTTGACCTAGTTGAATGTTGATAGCTTCATATGATGCCTTGTATATATTCCCCTTTCAAAATTCCCACTTATATTTCAAAACAGGTTTATTGATATTAGAATGTTTAGCTTCAACAATTTTGTAGCGCGCTACGAAACTGCTGAGCTCTAGTCATCACCTTCAGCAGTTTCGTAGTGTGCTACGAAACTGCTGAGTTGTTTCAAAATCACAGTTTCAACCCAAAACTTTGCTATCTGAGCACTTTTCTGTTTAAGCATTCTTTCAACTGTTCCAAGACCTTTCAAAACTGAATGGAAATGTTTGAAAAGATTATACCAAGCAAAACCATCAAAACTTTGAAACATGTCCTTACTTGAAGTGAGTTTTCTTTATGGATATTCTTTTCGCTGGCACAACTGTATCATTAAGTCTTCAATTTGTTTCTTCATTACTTTGATCCCAGACCTGAGGTTTGTATTGATTTTTTTGATAAATTGGGCTTCTTTTATTGCAGGAGTAGTCCAGCTACGGAATTGAACATTAAAATCAACCATCTCAGGAATTTGAAATGTTTGGTCCTCCCACCAAGCTTGCATTTGGTTGAAATAAGCCTCCTTAGCTGCAAAGTTCCTAGCAGCTTTCTTCAATCTAGCAATTTCAAAGTTGGCAGATTCCAATCTCCTTTTCAAGTCTTCCACACTACCTTCTTCTTGAGTGGAAATTGTTTTTCCTTTATCCTTTCTTTCATGAGGCCGTGTCACCTCCCCTGTTTCTTCAACTCTTGGTGGTACCTCCTGTACTTGTTTGAACTTCCTTGTTATGGGTCTCCTGGGCTTAAAAACAAATTGATCAACTTGATCATCAAACTTGAGTTTCTTTGAGGCCTTGACCTTCTTAGCCTTCTCTTTTCCTGACTGCATCAAATCAGCTTGAACTAATGGGGACAATTCAATGTCAATTGCTTGCAATAAATCATTTAAGTCTCCCTTTGAAACAGGGCTTTCTTCAATACTCACTGCCTTACCATTTTCTTTAGCCACCTGGATCCTAGTCCTTCTTCTTTGAACTCCTCCACCTGTGCTTGATTCATGTGCAGTTTCTTTGACTTGAGTTTTCTCTTTAATGGACTGCTGGGGTGTGTCCTGAATAGTCAGTGTCCTGGTAGATTCTCTCACTTGTTTCCTTGCCTTTAACTTTGAAACCCTCGTGGCTCTTGTTTCTACTTGAGGACCGGTTGTTGTTGCAGGTTCTTTTGCAGCTTGAGGGTTGAGACTGGTCTTGCTCTTGAAATCGGACATGAATATGAATGTGTCCCAGTCTCTGCCTACCCTCTGGAGTTCATGTAGAACAATCAACTTAACCAAGCCATGGTGGAACAATGAAGTCTCACAGGCTTCTTTTCTCAGTTGTATCTTATCACACATTTTACTTAAGCTGCGAAATAAGTAAAAAGGTAGATCAATAGATGTCTTCCCTGTGAAATGCAACAGAAGTTTAAAATGGTATGAATACACTTTGTTATATCTCCCTTCACAGGTCAGGTACTTCTGTATACAAGTAAGCAAATGGGCATATGATTCTTTGACATAACTTCTAGGAACAGACTTGCTCAAATATGAGTTAATGAACTCTTGATTTAGAAATTCTTTGCATGGGTTCATGTCAAATTTGAAATTCTTGAACCAATTTTCTTGTCCTCTGGGAATCTCAGTAACCGTGGATATCATGTCTGGTGAGACCTGCAATTCCAGCATGCCAACCTTTGAGTTTAGTCCTGTGAAATTCAGTGCAAATTCCTTAGTAACTTGTGCATGACCTCCCTAAAGCTTCTTGCAAAAATTCCAACATCCAGCTTGTTTAAATGCATGCTTGACTTCTTTTTTCTTCAAGGTTATTTCTAAACCTTCAGGCTCGTTTCTCAGACATTTGCCTGATCTGTGGTCTTTCCTTTCTACCGATCCCTCCATGAAGATTCAGTGTAATGGAGGCTGGAAATGCTAGCGCTGCTCAAACTCCAAACTCTGCCTCGCCTGAATTGCTGCCTCGCTTGATGACAATGCTTTTTCAAATTGAAATCTTGCAGATTTGTTTCTCATTCAAGGCTTACAATCATCATTAAAATTGTGCATACCTGGATTTCCTTGGAACTTGTATTCCGTGTGTATCAACGTACCTGGTGGTTGTAATAATGGAGATAAGCGGTTGGACGTGATATGTGGAGTGCATAAACTGACAATGAATGACGCAGCCATAGATTAACTTGACATATTTGACAGTTGGGAAAGATTCGCTGCGGAATGCACGAATCTCCGATTTCGCAGCGTGGTCAGTGTAAATTTTGAATTATGTGCTGCAAAATCACCTAATAACGTATCGCGTTGCAAAATCACTTAATGGACCTTCGCGCTGCGAAATCACCTAATGAACTTTTGCACTGCGAAACTGCCAAAAAGGATTAATGCGCTGCGAAAACACTTCAGGATGGTTACATGCGCTACGAAATCACCTAAAAGGCTTTGTAGTACATAGTAATTTTTAAACCAAACTAACACATGGCTATGAGACTGGTGATGAATGAGAATGAACAGTGACGAATGAGAATGCATACTTGACTCAAGACCCCCTAAGACTCAGACTCTTAAGAAAAACAAAATCAAACTTAGACTAACACCGACCTTTATCATCAAGTTAGTATGAGAAATTTTGGCATTAGAATTCTTAGGTGATAACAGAATGTATAAAGGTTGTAATAGACTTGGGGTCTTAATTGTTTCAACTTTATTTTCTTGGAAAACCAAACATTCCGCCACAAAATTTTGAATATCCGATTTAAGTCCATCCCAAATCAATGAATAAAATTATGGTTACTTCCCGAATCAATCAACACTATTACCTTTTTCTTCTTGATATGTCCTTCTATCTTGATAGTTTGAGGAGTGGTAAATTCGGCCAATTGTTATAGACATTTTTGCGCCTTACAGCTATAAGCATGAAATGTCCATAATCCAAGGGATCTAAAGTCCCTAAACATGTTGTTCCTACCCCTAGAGGAACAAGGCTAACAAACCACAGCAATTCACAGAAGTTCTCCACCAGAAACTGCTCAAAAACAAGTCAATTCAGGATCAATTCAGAGGCTCCACTAGCTGCCTGCGTTGAAATGCAGAGGCTACACTGACTAGTTGCATTGCAACGCAGGTGGAAGCACTATCAAGGTGCGCTGAGCGGGAAATGACAAATGGCAGGGTCTCTTGTGAGAGGTGTCAAGACTGTGGAAGCTTCCAGAATCTTCCTCCATGACACTTGCCTTGCTGAGTTCGACTAAATGATGAGTAAGAGGCTCTTAGTCTCCAAGTGGAAGTAAGAACTGACAGAGAGAGAGGACACTAGTCAGATCACAAGCTGACTCATCCTCACTCCAAACATCTATATATGGATCTCTTCTCCATGAGATCTGGAGGCTGGAATTTTGTTATTGCAAAGAATTGCTGTTGGTTTCAGATTGGAATCATTGGGTGCTTAATGCTTTGAAGGGAGGTGAAGATAGGAATTTCATTCACTGGGAGGTAGATGCTGGATTGGAACTCTCTTGGTTGTATCTCCTCCTGAACCTTGTTATTCATCAATAAAGCTATCTTGGTTTCTCCTATATGTTGATGTGTCTTTGATGTATGATTGCATTAGTGTATTTGGTTTATTTCTAATCTTGAACTAGTTATGAATATGAATCTATGTCTTTGTGTAGTGTTCCCTTCTTGTGATCTTGCAGGAACCTGTTGAAGCTGGGCGAGCGAGAAGGCAAGTAGCTGGGAACTCTCAAAGAGAAGAGAAACCGGATCGAGGGACAAACTGAAGACACCGGTTAGTCCATCCATCTCTCTTCACTCTTAATTCATAAAGGAAGAATACTAGAATAGCTGTTTCTGTTTGTTGCTAAGGCACTGTCACACCTTAGGTGGATAGGATCGTCCTGCATAGGCATTTTTCCCCACAACAAATTGGCGACTCCGCTGGGGAGATCTGTTTAGTCATTTTATTTGTGTTTCTATCATTGTTTGTTTCATAGACTCAAGAGCAGCAATCGAACTGCATCTGCTATTTTCATATGCAAAGTAGACAGCTACTGCTTTGATCCAATCACTGGATTTGTCTATGATCTGAACAATGGACTCACAAATGATTTGATGATCCTTTGTGATAGATCTTAGCCCTCCTTCAAATCATCCCTTTGATTGTACCTTGCTTATTGCTTTTATTTGGCCTGAAACCGTAGATTAATCAGCAAACCGTGACCCAGAACCCAGAGAAGAACTCTCGTTTCTGCTCCAGCGCAGGCTCTATGAAGAGACTCTGCATTTCAACGCAGTTCCCGTGAAGGCTACCTGCGTTGCAATTCAGTTTCTCTGTTATACAGGTGCGCTGATCCAGCTTAGGCCTTGTGCAGCTGGGGTTCTCTGCTCTGTTTTGCCTTGTTTTGATCTCTGTTTTTTGCAGCCTGTAACCAGCATAGGTACCTGTCTGATAACCCCTTTTCTCTGCTTTAATTCTGCCTCCTTTTGTACAAAAATACTGTGAGTGTTTTTATATGTTTGTGGCGTCATTTACAGATTTCCATTGCAAGAGTGAAATAGTCATCCTGTAGCCCTTGATTCAGGTCTGTTGATTGTGGTATTAGGAGAGAGTTCATTGGCTGTTTACAGTTGGTTATACATTTACTTTTGCTTTTGGTTTGAGTTTGTCTCTTTTAAGTGTCGAAACAAGTGTTCATTTCGAAAATCGTAAAGTGTTGTAATCTCTTCTACCCTTTCTGATTTCGAAAAAGTAAACTTGTTTGTATTAGTCATTTAAAAGAAAATTCAAAGTTGTGCAAAAAGCTTTCTTTTTAGGCATCAATATTAAGAAAGCGGAAAACAAACAGTTGCATTGTGCATTTGCATCTTGATAGTTTGCATGCTTGATTTAGGAAAAGTGCATTTAGAGTGTGCTGATTGCTCTCTGAGAAAAGATGGTGTCTTTCTTTTCCCTTTGTAGCTAGGATTTTCATTGTTGAAAAAGAGATAAAATTTGCTAATCATCTTTTAGATTGCATTTAGGAAGTTGTCTATACATCTCGTGGTGAACCTCAAAAGGCAAACTTCTAAGAAAGATCAACATAAAATAAACTGAATGAACTTAATAACGCTTTGTAACATAACGCACAACATAGAGGTCTAGGCTAGAGACGTCTTCTGGCGTCGTAAAACCTGGTATCTGTTGGCCTCGCTGATGGTTGGGTGATTCCTCCTGAGGGACCAAAAGTGCCAGTACGGATTGTGCTCCCACGTACCGTCGCGTATATATTGGGAGACCCCTATAGGCTTAAAACCTTTATCCTTAGGAAGCCGTGTCGACCGCCCTACTGATCGCAATGCACCGAACACAGCATTCGGGAAGATTGACTGCCGTACCGTAAAACGTATTCTGCAGTTTTGTGATTGGTTTGGCACACCCTCTACCTAGATCTCCAGAGCAGTTCCTTTTGGCCTTTTTCAGACTCTATAACGGAAAAAGTCCATCCGAGCATTTGTCACTTCGGGCTCGTTAAAACATCGAAGGTGACTAGAGTCATCTTTTGTTTTTTCTCGACTCTTTAAAACTGAAAAAACAAGTTGTGTCTAAAGCGTCATTAAAACTTATTTTAAACGGAATAATAAATCACACTTATTCCCGTGTTGATCTTTCAGTTGAGAAAATGGAGCCCTCCAACCAAAGAATTCCCCTTGGTGGAAGTCCTAGTCCCTTCTCCTCTTGGGGAGATGTTGGAGCGCCCCATATGGCCACATTGTCGCTTCCAGGACTGACAATCGGCTTGCCTGTCTGGCTCTTCTCAACTAATGTTGTTCAAAACACCACTACTCCTGAACAATCGAATCAGCAGTTAGACCAGTCCAGAGCTGCCCACCAGCCTTCCACTTCCTATAATTCTTCCTCTCCTCCTTCCTCTTCGCATGATGGAGCTGGCCAAGCCAAAAGCCAAGCTCCTAAGGAGAAGAAGAAGAAAGAAAAGAAGAAGAAGGAGCCAAAAGTGACTGGGGGCAAGCGAATGGCGTCTAATGAAAATCCACACACTGCACTGACCATGCCTAAACCGCCATGTGTCATATGCAAGGGAGACCACTTTCACAGAGATTGTCCTTGCATCCCTCGGATACTAAGGGACTGGTCTCCCCGCTTGCACAATTCGGTGGCGTCAACCTCTGATAGCCATGTTGACAGCACACCGTCAACTAGTGAAAGTTAAGCCACAGGACAGAAAGGGAAAGCTAGATTTCCCTGCAAATTGTGTGAAGGCGACCATGCCATCCACTGTTGTCCTTTCTTAGATAAGGCTAAAAGAGTTTTGGAAGATCGCCCGATTTTACGAGCGCCACTTCCTCCTGGATATGAAAAACTCCTGCCAAGTCCTTCACCAGTTGAGAACCCGGCTGGCCTGCTCAGGCGGTCAGCCGAAGCACCTATCATTGAGGATGAACCGTCTGAATCCATACCTGACGAAAGTCAAAAGGTTGAAGCGGCAGTTGACCCGGTTTTGCCTTCAGAGGCTCTATCTTCGAATGATACCATCACAGAGGAGAATAAAGACGACACCATCCAAATTCTCTTCATCAACACAGACTTCGACGAACAAGGGGGCAATTTGCCCATTCCTTTATCGCAAGAAGGAACTTCGTCAGAGTCATACCCGGCCGTCTATTCGGTCCCACCACCAAGCAACCTAGTTGTATCCTTCGACTGGAACCAACTAGGCAGACCCCGGTTGCCAGCAAGTTTACCATTCAGAATTATCGTTCAAATATACAGAATGGTAATGGCTGGCACCATCATTGATGAAGGGGCATCTGTGAGTATCCTTTCCTCTATTGCTTGGAAAGCGCTTGGTTCGCCAGCGCTTTTGCCTGAAATGAGAAATCTGACAGGCTTCGATAAAGGAACCAGTCGACCTTTAGGGATTCTTCCCAATGTGCCAATCACATTAAAAGGGAAGACCGTTCAAATAAACGTGATGGTCGTTCAAGGACCCTTGGATTATAACCTACTCCTTGGACGAGACTATATATATTGCATGGGAGCCATCATCTCCTCACTCTTTAGAGTAATGTGTTTTCCGCACGAAAGAAGAATGGTCAAGCTCGTGGACCAACTTTCATTCCCCGGATCACGCATCGCAAATAGTCATATACCATCCCTAAATGGTCTCTTCACTCAAGAAATGTCTCAACCCACAGTCCGTCCTCCTGATGAGCGCGAGTAATCCGGGAGGATATGACTGGAACCTAGGGGGCATGCGTCCTGGTCTGCTTCGGCAGGAAAACCTTGGGTATAGGGTAGGTTTCCGCGGGAGAATATGACTAGTCTGTACCCCGTCCGTCTAGGAAGAGGGGTTATTCTAGAATAAGATTCTCTTGTCAAAGCTACGTGTTTGGCACTGAGGTCATTCACCTTTGTCTATCTCGGTAGACACCGCCGAAGAAGTGTTTTGTTGAAAGAATAACAGAACAATCTTTGGGTAGCCTGAAAGAGGTAGGCCTCTCTCGATAGAATGAATGTTTTGTCTGCAAATTGAAGGGTAACCTTGAAATCATATTTTATACCTGGGGGCATGCAAACCTTTTGGAGTGCAAGCAAGGGGCGGCTATTTATTTTTTAAATTTTTAGGTCCTCCCTTTAAACCTGTAGGTCTAACCCTTTAAACTCGTAGGATTAGTCGTTTCCGAACTTGCATAACGAAAGGATGCGGGGCATAGCTTTGTAAGGCGCAAGCTCCATAAAAAATGGAATCTTACATGAGACATTCTTATCATATGACTGGATTAATCGAGCAGTTTTAGCACAAAGTTCATGCTCGTTAAAAAATAAACGCAAGATCCAAGCAGTTTTAGCGCATAGTTCATGCTCGTTAAAAAATAAACATAAGATCGAGCAAATGTTTCCACCCGCGTTTAAGCTCGTTAAAAAATGAACTATTCCGGTAAATAACCACCGTGAATGTAATATCATCAGCCATTAAAGCCTTGGTCGTGTTTTCCCATCACCTCCACTTTTCCATTGGCCGATCATTCACCTCCATATGATTGTTTACCCATTTTGAGGAACAGCTGCGAAGAGTGATTTCACTAGCCATCCTTGTGACACTGCCGTGATTTGGAAATTCCAATCCTTCCCTGGAATCAGCTGCTACCCTTTTTATCACTCGTTCCTCAAAAGACGAGTCTTCTTTAAGCTCTTTTCATCTGACTCGTGAAATATGAAAAGATTGCCGAGTTTTGGCCTTCCAGCTCGATAAAGTGACCGGAAGAGCTATCCCTCCTCTAGATTTTAATCTTTTTGGACCTGAGGGATTATTGCACAAAAAGATCGAGCGCTTGTTTTATTCGGCTCGTTAAAGATATCGAAAATCCATCCCTTCTGTATTGTTTTATACTTTTTCGGACTTAAGGGATTAGATGACGAAAAAGGACTTTTGGAGTTAACTTTATGTACCTTTTCAAACTCTCTAAAAATGAAAAGGACCGAGTTATCTTTGTCGTTAGACTCGTTAAATGCATGAAATAGCGACAAACTTGTCTTTAGACGAGAACGAGTTTCACTATCGCTAGGCTCGTTAAAACATAGCGATGGGCTTGCCCGAAGGGCAAGTTATAGAACAAGCATACGTTATCCTCCTCAAGCTTGACAAAAATAAAGAGGTACTGGTCAGCAATGACTGGGGAAAAATTGGGAGAAACTCAAGAAAACTTTGATGGTAGCAAGTCGCTCTTGAACATGGCACTTTTCCTCCGTACCACAATCAGGTTGGGTTGTTTCATTCACCGGTCACATCACCATGGTCTCGCCATACCATCCATATTTGGGGTAATGCTACCGATCCATCGCATAAGTGTCGCCATATGTTCAAGAGAAGTCGTTCAGAGAAGTCACCTGTGTCCCATCCACTACCATACATTATACTCTTTCATGACCGCCACCCTGAATCATATGTCATCAGATCGTTTTCACCTCCATCAAAATCATTAGCTCCGTTCTGTGTCATCGATGTGGGATTCATTAAGGCCCTCCTTTGACGGATCGCTTCTTGTCGACATCAGCTCATTATCCAAGAAGTTGATCTAGGAACACCCCCTCCAGTACTTTGAAGCTTGCATGCCTCAATGGCAAGTTTCTCACTTCCGGCGACAGGTATACATCAATGACCTTCGACCGAAAGATTTTGCGTGGTGTTCGACGCCAAGTCCTCTATTCACACCACGTGAATTGTACTGCAGTACCTTGAGGGTCATCTTCATTATCGGTGATTCCTCTCGCGCTTGTTAACAGTTTACATCATTGACTGGTAATCAAGCGATGTCTTTCCATGTTCGACTTCAGAGCAATTCTCACATGGATCGACTTGTACTTAGAGTGAAGATCGGACGAGATTGAAGACCCTGGATCTAGTTTCATCCATCCGGGCTGCGATATATATTCAGAAAATAAAGACATAGAAATGTACAGCTTTACAGCACAGATAATCATCCTACCAAAAGGATGATGGCTCTATCAGAATCATCAGTCTATCATCAGACGATTGTCTGTTATATGTACATGAAAATGAATTTATAAAGCTGAGCATGGGAATGCCCGCCTCAGCTAGATCATGAAAAAAGTATGAAAATAATGTATTGTATTGTATTGTATTACAGGTCTCCTCCCAGCATTGAAAGAACTTCGGATCCTCCTAGTAAAGCATTTCACCCGATAAACGGCCTCATACTTTAGGGGGCAACTGTTATAGACATTTTTGTGCCTTACAGCTATAAGCATGAAATGTCCATAATCCAAGGGATCCAAAGTCCCTAAACATGTTGTTCCTACCCCTAGAGGAACAAGGCTAACAAACCACAGCAATTCACAGAAGTTCTCCACCAGAAACTGCTCAAAAACAAGTCAATTCAGGATCAATTCAGAGGCTCCACTAGCTGCCTGCGTTGAAATGCAGAGGTTACACTGACTAGTTGCATTGCAACGCAGGTGGAAGCACTATCAAGGTGCGCTGAGCGGGAAATGACAAATGGCAGGGTCTCTTGTGAGAGGTGTCAAGACTGTGGAAGCTTCCAGAATCTTCCTCCATGACACTTGCCTTGCTGAGTTCGACTAAGTGATGAGTAAGAGGCTCTTAGTCTCCAAGTGGAAGTAAGAATTGACAGAGAGAGAGGACACTAGTCAGATCACAAGCTGACTCATCCTCACTCCAAACATCTATATATGGATCTCTTCTCCATGAGATATGGAGGCTGGAATTTTGTTATTGCAAAGAATTGTTGTTGGTTTGAGATTGGAATCATTGGGTGCTTAATGCTTTGAAGGGAGGTGAAGATAGGAATTTCATTCGCTGGGAGGTAGATGCTGGATTGGAACTCTCTTGGTTGTATCTCCTCCTGAACCTTGTTATTCATCAATAAAGCTATCTTGGTTTCTCCTATATGCTGATGTGTCTTTGATGTATGATTGCATTAGTGTATTTGGTTTATTTCTAATCCTGAACTAGTTATGAATATGAATCTATGTCTTTGTGTAGTGTTCCCTTCTTGTGATCTTGCAGGAACCTGTTGAAGCTGGGCGAGCGAGAAGGCAAGTAGCTGGGAACTCTCAAAGAGAAGAGAAACCGGATCGAGGGACAAACGGAAGACACCAGTTAGTCCATCCATCTCTCTTCATTCTTAATTCATAAAGGAAGAATACTAGAATAGCTGTTTCTGTTTGTTGCTAAGGCACTGTCACACCTTAGGTGGATAGGATCGTCCTGCATAGGCATTTTTCCCCACAACACCAATGCATTACAAGATATGGCCAGATTCATTTCTTCTTTATTTTCTGAAAATGCAACAAGATGATGGAGCTTAGTGAAAAGAAGTCGCCTTCACTAAGTGGGCCCGCGGGCTATTTTTGGCGCAAAGTCTATTTTTAGACTATATCTATTTTTAGACATATGGATCATGGTCTATGAGTTGCAAGATGCTATTTGTGGATGATTGGTCATGTTGGTAAAAATAGATGGACTTCTATTTTTAGACATATGGGCGGAGTCTATTTTTAGACTGCCAGGCTAAAAATAGAACAGTCGAATACTATTAGCTCTTAATAATATTTGGACTATAAACATTATATTATCCTCTTGGAGCATTTCAGTTCGAGCTACGAATGTGGCACATGCAACTGCCAGAAGGAAATACACTTTTCTTATGGGTTAGTTAAGCTATTGCATGATGGACTTCAGTTAGAACTCAAGTGATTGAGTTTGGTGGAGTTGATTGAGGAGTTGATGGAGTTGTGTTCAGTTTGACTAAGTTGAACTAGTTGTATTTAGTCTAACTGCAGAATACACTAGTGATGAGTGATGTGAATTAATTGTTAATTAATTCACTAATTATTAACTCATAAATCAACTAAAGAATACATCAGTTAACTCAGTGCATGGACAATTCAGTGGCGACATGTGTTAAAGGTGGAGACTACTATCAGTTGTGACTATAGCTGTGCATGAGATTTGCACAATCAATGATTGAGATTGCCAATGAGGATTGTGCAGTACAATCCAAGGGAAAACGAGCTTGGATCATTCCTATTCTCACTTTGGATTGCGCAGTAGAGGCAGGCAAACAATGGAGGAGATTTGAACCTGTGACTTGATTCAGATCTGAGCTAGTTTGTGTGTAGCAGGTGGAGATAGTACTGAGTACTTGTGAGGAGTATTGTACTATGTAGTGTTACATGTTCTCTATCATTATAATATATAGATAGTTGGGGGTTTTCAGTTGTATGCTTTCCCCAGGACATACTGTGTTGATATGTGTGATTGATGTTTCAATGTGCGCATGTGATTGTTTCTTAATTCTGCAAAATTGATGATCAACATAGAGGAGGTTATGTATTATGCATGCATTCCGAAAATAGAGTATAATCAGGGTAATCTCTGTGAATAAGTGTTATATTATTCAAAATTTCTACATTTATCTAGGGTTTCTTCCTGGAGAATATCCTCTTCTTTTGACATTTCTTGTTCCTTTTCTTCCTCCTCTTCACAATCTATGTAGAATAATTTCTTCTCAGCATACTTATGACCTTTAGTGTATTTGTTATCACAACTGTAACAAAGCCCTTTTGCTCTTTTTTCTTCCAATTTTTGTAGTGTCAACCTTGTAGGTTGTGGAAGGCTAGGGGAATAAAACACTTCCATCTTTATAGTTGTGAGTGGTAGGCTTCCTGGTTTCCATAATTATGCTTTCCATTTTTCTTGCTAACCTGAATGCCTTCTCCAATGAATCAGGTTCCCAAAGGCGAACCTCATGTTGGATATTATCCTTTAAAGTCCCTATGAAAACATCAATCCTATTCTCCTCTGAATATATTTTACCCTTATGTTCAATTTTTGGAAGTCCTCAATGTGCTCCATCATTGAACCCTTTTGTTTGAGATTTATCAATTGGCTAAAAAAGGTGTTGCTTTTTGTATCCTCATAATGTGTTATCATTTCTTCCGTAAAAATTTCCCAAGTGACAATTTGTTTACGAGAGCAAAGCCATCGATACCATAAAAACTGATTTGGTTCCAAATATAAAGTAATACGTACCTTTTTTGTGTTTTTCACATTATGGATATTGAAAAATTGCTCCATCTGTAGTATCCATGTTCCGAGATCCTTGCCATCAAACTTCTTCATATCAATTTTTGGAACATGGTGGGTCTTCAATCCAACATTAGAGTCTATGAAATCATGATTAACATTTATTTTGTTCTCATCATGAGTTTCCTTTACTACCCTTTCACCATTAGTAACCATGTCTTGTAGCAACTTATTCAAATTTATCTTCAATTCTTCCATCTTAGCGTCCATGCCATTCATCTTAGCAACCATGCCATTCATCTTAGCTTCCATGACATCCATCTTAGCTTCCACGCCATCCATCTTAGCTTCCACGCCATCCATATTAACTTGCACACCATTCATATTAGCTTCCACGCCAATCATCTTGGCTTCAGTTACCATTTGTGAGAGTAAATTTGTTGTACTTGGTCTTGTAATTTTGATATATCATGTTGCATTTCTTCCTCTTCTTCATGAGTCATGCTAGAGCTTTCAGGTTTCTTACTAGGTGTTTCCATTTTCTTTCTTCAGGGCATAAATTAATGCTAATAATTCTTCACTATTCCCTTTGAATTCCTTCAAATTAATTTTTCAAACCAATCTTATGCAAAATTTTAAAAAAACTATACACCTTTTTTTTCACTTTGTAAGAGCTCAATATTGAATTTGTTGTATCTCTGTAATTGCGGATCTCGAATATCTGAAATCGCGTCTTGCAGTATCCCTTTGAGTCCTCTTTCTAACCGCACAAGTCTGATCAAGATTGGATTCTCCAATTAAGAGTTATGCCAAATCTCCCACGGTGACTTGATTGTAGACTAGTTCAGTAGAGAAAACTTGTACGAAGTTCCACATGTCACTATTTCGACCTTAGTACCTGAAACTGATATACAGAAAACCACAGGCCATCCTCTTTCTGAAACCTCTTAAGAAATTTCAATCTTATGCTCAGAACAAAAGTTATGATGATTTCCCCCACGTCACCTGTTTGGAATGTAATTCGGGAGTTTGCAAAAACCCTAACTTCCTCAAATCATATCTCTGAAAATATAGAGAGTCAAGCTCTGAAATATGGAATCGAAGTTTAGAACAATTGCGGCTTAAATGGGTTTTTTTTTAGCTTCTAAAACGTCACATAAAAATAGTTATAGCGAAAATTCCTCGATGACCTGTTTGAGATGAAATTCTGGAGCTTGCAAAAACCCTAACTTCCTCAGATCATATCTCCGAAAATATAGCGAGACAAGATCTGAAATTCAGACCCGCAGTTCAAACTAATTTCTTCTCAAATGGATTTATTTTTTAGCTTCTGAAACTTCATAGCGAAAAAGTTATAGCAAAAATGCCACGATGATCTGTTTGGAGCAGCGAAAACCCTAGAATCCAAAGCTCTGATACCAAATGTTATGAAACCAGCTCACAAAAAGGTAGAAAAGATAGATCAACGCCTTAGAATTCAGCCTCTTCGAGGGGGCAACCTCCTTTACATTACACAAATGAACAATTCTTGGATAATTCAAATGACTAAACCTCCCTTCTATATATAGGAGTCTAAGGGGTCACAATATAATCAAGCCAACATAACAGCAATAACATAAGGGCACAACAATAACAATAGTGGGTTTCTATGGGGAACACTAATAACAATATGGGGACAATAGGGGCACAATAATAACAATAAGGGCTACAATGACAATAGTAATGGGGGAATCACTAGTATTATATGGACCTAACACAAATCTTGGTGCATGCATGCATTCCATCCTTGGGCTCTAATTGGTCAATGTGGCACCCTAAAGGATTTACAATGCTTTATAGTGAGCCTTCATTCTAGTGATGAAGAGGAAAATGTAGAAGTTGAACCTAGATTGAGACCATTGAAGGATCATTACATTAGGATTGAAATCAATGTCTATCTAATCAGATACATTCCTCTAGTGCCAAAGAAGTATGGTTTGTTGGAGTATGAATCCCTCGACAATCACAAAGTCTGAGACCATATTGTCATGAGTTGTAATCCTTATCTTGATAAGATGTTGTCATGGTCCAATGATGAGTTGTTGATGAGATCTAGATCTATAAGGTCAAATTTATGTATCACAAATTCATGTCTTGGGATCAATACAATTGTATGAGTGGCTTGAGGATTTTTTCATCGCTTGCTTGTCTTGTCTCGTTCATGTTACTTCTTAACATGGTATCAAATCTAGGTTGGAAGTTCTTATGAGAGTTCTGTTAGATTTCTAGTTGGAGAACTATGGTTTTTTCATATTGTAGTCACAAATTTTTATATTGTAGTATGGATTGTTGAGTTGGGCATTGAATACTTCATCGCAGTACTCATAGAGCAGCGAAATATTCAAATAATTTTAGGGGATCATTTTAGAACTAAACTCATTTGAATGGCTCCAATTATGCTTTAACAAGATTTGTATTAGAAGATTTGGATCCAAATCTATATTCAAAATCCATGATCAACCAATAAGGAGAAGTAAATGGAAATGACACTCGATATCTAGGTCGCACAATCAATTCCTTGGTGCTACAACTGAAAAATAAAAACCTCAATTATCTTTATATAGTTGGTCGAACGAAGAGTTGGTTTTATCTTCGGACCGTATTTAATTTCTACAAACTATGCTTGCTCAATAGGGATAACTTCTTCCCCTTATGATTCCTTAATCCCTAAATCCTAATAGTGAAGACATTAACGACTTTTATGATTTCAAAAAGATTTATTGAATTCCTTACTAAAGCTTTATTTTAGGAATGGAAATAAGAGGATGAGTGATGGTTCTGGCTTTAGGAATGCGAAGAAACATTGAGAAAGGCCAAGCATTGGCCATTGTTGAAGAGTACAAAAAATATCATATGTACTAATGAGGATTCCTTTTGCCAAGGTTTTCATGTTTTGGATTTTGTGTTCTTGTCAACATTTTTGTGTTTCAGTGTTTGTGAATTCAAATTTGTTGGTTTAGATCTCAAGGATTTTGATTTCGATTTAAAGTTCGAACTAAATTTGGGACAACCCAGGGCAATATTAAATCTAGGCCTTAATCATTGTCTTTTGTGCATGTATTTATGTGATGATGAGAGATCATAAGTTGTTTTTGTAATTCCCCTTGTCAAAATATGGATAAGATTAACAAATTTAACAAAGCTTAGAACAATGCAAGATATTTTCTCCATATTCAAGATGGCATATGTGGCTATGCCTCCACAATTATTCGGTGCAACATAAAGGAGCACGAACAAAAATGTGGTTACTAGGTGGATTTACCAAATTTAAATATTCTTTGCCTTTTCTTTATGAACTAAAGGAAATTTTACATGTCAATGTAAATATATGTGTATATGCCATTAAAATTCCATGTCGGTTCACAAGTGTTCCATTTTTCTCTCTGCTTTTGGTTTTTTAACTGAAACACAATTGAATTTGTTGGGGTTTTGAGGTTTTGGGAGTGTTCTTTCATGGTTGTCCTCATAGTTTAGTTGCAAAGTTCATAAGCCTTGATGATCAATAATTTGGTGGAGATTTTGCAGCAAAATGATGGATTGATGGATTTGTCCCTAGAAATCCATGAAGTTATGACAACAAGGCTTTTAGAGTGAAATCTTGTCAAGAAGAAAGATTAACAAAAAAAAGGTTTAGAATCTAAAAATTGGATAGTTTGGAAAAGCTAAAGATTTCTTATCAAAGGAACTTGAAGACATATGACTTTATTTGTGTTTGTCAAGTTGGAGGATTTTTTTTTGCAAGAATGGAAACATCTGAATATTTAGTGAGACCTTTCTTTGTAAAATACTTGTTTACACTCTTAAGTTCTATAGACATATATGTATCAAGATGAACAAAAATATATTTTTTTGTATTGTTTTGTCTTAGACCACCCCAAAATTGAATAAATGAGTCTAAGAACAAATTGTGTGTTCTTATATGCATTTGTGCATAATTCCTTGAAGGGGGTCAAGTCAAGTGAGTCAATCATTCATTATAATCACACTTTATAAGCGTGCATGATTGATAGTACCTGAAACTGTAAGGTGACATAAATCATCGAGCCTGAGATAAAAGAATTGAATACAGGTGAATGAGTAGAAGTGAGCATGTCAAGAGCAAAATGGGTAAGCGAGGAAAGCGTTTACAAAATGCATCTTAGAAAATCAAGGATTTTGCAAGAGTACAACCATGAATTGCAATATCAAATTAAAGTACTTTAATGGAACTTATATAACAAAGAAATCATCATTAATCAAATGGCTAAAACACTACAATCAACCAATAATCTTCAAGGTGATATAGTTATGAAGGATTAATTGATTGATGCAGTTCAAAGATGGATGCAATTTGACACAGACGATCTCAACCAAATAACGAATGCAATTTCTGATACAGATGAACTCATCTAGAAGGTTGATGAAAGTTGTGACACAATGGAGCTACTAGAGAAAATTGATGCAACATGTGATATAGATGACCTTCTTCAAAAGTTTCATGCAAAAAGTGATGCAAATGAAATAATGACAAAAGTTGATGCAATGTGTGATACCCAAGACACAATACAGGGGATTGATGCTCATTGTGATACATAAGACTTTGATGGAATCAATGAATGAAGCACAGAATAACAACAACAGTAGTGGAAAAAGCAATTGTGAAGAAGAAAAATAACAACAAAATGGTATTTCTAGGATGTTTATTTGAACTTGGGAAGAAATATCATTAAAAAAAATCAACATGGATTGGATACACCAAAGACAATAGCTTGCATATTTCATGTTACTCTAAAACAATTCAGTTTGTTATCACAATATTTATTGTAGATGCCAAGAATCATAAAAACAAATGGCATCAATGTCAAAGAGTTGGTCACAGAGAATCAATGTTTTGATGTCCAACATTGGCTTCATTGTGGGAAGACAAATCACTTATCATAAAATTGTTGAAAACAAAAGCAAGCTAAAAAGATAGTTAATTATGGATGAATAAATTATTGGAGATGGAATCTACAAGTAAAAAAGCTACATCATTCCTATCACCTAGTTAAGATAGAGGTAAAGACCCAAAAAAAGTCAAAGGTGGTACTCTCCACACCTAAAGTGGGGGAGCACAATGAGAAAAGAAATGCTCCTACACCATTAGTAGGGGGGGTTAAATTGATGAAGTGAAGATGAATAGTGGTAAACTAAAAACCACCAGATTATTCAACAAAAATTGGTTAGTGATCATTCGAAAACCACCACATTAATTAAAGAAAATTAGCTAATGGTAAAACATAAACCAACAAGCTATTCAAAGTAGATTGGTTACTGGTAAATCCAAAACCACAAATTTCAATGGAATATGGTTAGTGGTTAACCAACAAAACCATAACCTAAAAGAATCCAAATCCCCAACTTGGATCCTTTTCAGAATAAACTATTGAAAAAATTCTCACATTGCACCTGACAGGGGGGAATATCAGATATTAGACTTCAAGTTTTGAAGTCTTATTAGTCAAATTTCATTCAATATTCAATCAACAAGGGAATTCCTACAAAGCAATTAGTCTCCTCAACAGAAAATCTACAATCATTTTAATTATTCAACAGAAATGTTCATAAAGAGCAGTTGTTCACTTCTAGGCATTTTCATATTGGTCGTCTTTTAGGAAAATATCGATTGAAACTCATTTCAATAGTTTTGGATTTAAGATGACAAAAATTATTGGTACAAGTATGGTATTGATGAGGTTTTGTCATGATCCAATAATGAGTTTTCAATGAGATCTACAAGTTGAAATTGATGTATTATAAATTGATATCCTGTGATCAATATAATTGTATGAGAATGGCTTGAGGCATTTTCCGCTACTTGCTTGTCTTGTCTCACTCAAGTTAATTCTTAACATGGTCCATTATTGAAAATAAGATCAAGCCATAAAAACCCTTGCCACAAAAGTAGTGGGTTAGTTTACCCTTAATTAAAACTTGCCAAATTCTGAGTGGCCATTTATTTGGGAGAGCGTCAAATTCCAATAAATTAGTTGACCGTACCACATTTAACTAGAGCAAGAGCATATATCTATAAGTAGAGGTTGGAAGGGGAACGTCCATAATATTGTTGAACTAAGAAGGTAGTGATTTCAAAAATTTCCCAATAGTGGATATTAGAGCACGAGAGGCAAGAGATTCAACATCTTGAGGTGGAGTGGTGAGATGTAGGTAATGTTCCCTCTACGGACAGAGGCAACCCCTCTAGCCCTAGAGTGGGTCTAGTCACAGCAAGACAAAACAACAGCTAATTTCCTTAAACAGTCATTGTTGAAAGATCCTACCTCAAACCGGTGTTTAATGGAGCTTTCGTTGTACTGCTTCAGCTATCGTTTCCTTTTCCTCAATGAGCGATTCACCTGAAACAACACAAGAGAACAACATAACACATAACAGAGTACAACAATGATCTATTCACCTACAAATTCAAGGAACCATAAGCTATCAAGTATATTTTACACATGACATAGGAAATCACCATTGATTGTATTAAAATGAATAAAAGCAAAGCTTACAACCAAGCCTTGATGTCGCAAGCTTCCTCGAAGGGTCCAGCTAGTATGTTTCTTCAAGCATTCACTCTCAAAAGGGTCTCCCAAGAGGTTGATAACTCTCTCTCTCACTCAAAAGCACTAGTACAAGGCTAAGGCAATCCACAACCAATTGCTAGACTGTCAATAATTCACACTGCAAACTATCAATCTCACACCAAAACTAGCTAATTTGCTCCAAACCAAAAACTAGCTGATCATAGCAATGGGGACTACTTTTATAAGAGGAGGAGCCTCCATAAATGAGGGAGAGGGAGCTTATCCTCAAGGGAGGTTTCCCAAAAGGTGGAACCACCATCCCAGAGGAGGAAAAGCGAACTTCCTTGACCCAAAAACCAGTTCCAGAACCACCCAGAAGCTTTATGTTTGAACTAATTCGCCATATCTGGGTCGTCGCGAGTCAAACACTGGGACTCAGAGACGACATCACGGGGCAACAGTGTATTCAGAGCTATCGTCGCAAGGAAGATATTGAGGACTTGCGATGAGCCCTAAAATTCGACCATCGCAGAGAACAGATGTACCCCTGCGACGACGTCGCGACACTCTAGTTCATTACAAGAAATTGTCGCAGGAAGAATGGGGTTTACTTGCAATGATCTTGAACCATGTTGTAAAAAGGGTCAATCTTCAGGATTAAAGAGCATTTGTTAATCTTCTTGAATGATTGGGAAGATGTGGACACATTTGTTTGAGGTATGACACAGAATGAGATGTCGCTCAGGGACTGACTTTATCCGAGGTCAGGGGATACAGGGTCAGTGACAAATTACTGCATAACAAGTGTGACGGGAAAACTCTCTTGGATTATAATCCATGCAAAAACCTAGCATGATGACCCTAGTGGTGGCAACAATAAAAAAAAAATGAAGAGTTATTGTAGCTCACTTGTCTACCATTAAATTAGAATTAACATTCTCTATCATCAATAATTGTTAATTAGCTCTTCTATGTTGTAGCTTGTGAGGAAAAGAGGAAAAGTCAAGGGTCATAACATGTAATGTTCTTATATTTTATATGTTATAGTTGTATCTATCAATATTTGAACAAAAAAATTCGTACAAAAAAAATCACTAAAGTGTTTCTAGGCTTTAACTATGTTTAAATGATAACATAAATATGTTTCCACTTATTGAAGTTGCCAAGTGTTTATGGGACTACCAATACCTAACATGAACAACAAAACATTTGCATTTTGTTTGGTCATTGTTATAAGGTTATTTATACATGTCATGAGGTTTCAATTTCACCTTATCAACATTTTGAAAGGAAAGTGGTTAGTCTTATACTAGATTGATCAAAGTGTGGTTTATATTCATTGACAAGAAAAAATATATTTACAAGAATTGAACTATGGCCTATTTAATTATGCTAAAATTGCGTTCTAACTTGACTTGCTAGAGAATGATTGCAAAATTTATGTTTGTTAACTTATCCCATGTTGTAGTTAAAAGCAACTAGAACAAGAGGTTTAAGTGCAATCTGCTTTAGCCAACGCATTAGGGAGGAGATTATTTGTGGTGAAAATTTCCTCTAAATTCAACGCAAAAGTTTTCTTTTGTCGTAGTTTATTCTACTATTCCTTTCATTTTATTTTTAATGCTTTTTGAATAATAATTAATTAACTATACATATTATTAGTCAAAATTAGTTCATTAGTCAAACATTATGACAAAAAGGTGGATTGTAAGAAGTGCACTCTCCCATACCCATGCCCGCATGTCCTTTACCTCCTCTCTCTCAATAAATGATGTTAAATCTTAATTTGGCTTTTGAATTTAGATGTTAGTACTTCTCGCCATATTTTCTTGAGCATTAACTTTAACATACATCATATAAACACTAAATGTCATAATTGGATGCAACACAAAATATGAAAAAAAAAATGTGTTTCAAAATATTGTATTGATAATATCAAGCCTTGTGCCCAATGGTGAGATATTTCTACAAACCATGCATACATGGAAAAATATATCAAAAAAGGGAATGCAAGGATTTTGATGATAACAAAATGAACTCTTTACTCATCATTTATGTACGTTAATTACCTTATTAACCATTCAAAACAGCTAGGACACTAATTCCATATGCATTCTTAGTCATATGCCCCTAAAATATTTTTACTTGTCTCTACTTCCAAATATTTTATAAATGGAAAAATATAATCTATATAATTATTTACACATAAAAGTAATAGTTCAGTTTCTATGGATTTCATAAACAAAAGTTTTGACCCTTGTTGTATTCCCAAAAACGTAAGCCAACAACCACAAGTCAATGATTAATGTGGATCTTTAGTCCCTCAACTTGTTTTGTGTTGTTGTTTTAGGGAAATCGCATATATTTGTGTGAAAACATGTTATGCGTGTCTTGAGGATGGACATGTCTATGGTGAAAGTGGTTTATAATAGGATTGTGTCTCATTCAATTCGAAACATTTTTTGATAATAAAATGTAAACTTTGTAACAAAAGACGGGAAATAAAAGGTATGAAGAAACGAATCCAAATTTATATTATATTAAATTAATGACATCTATCAAGCATGTGGGAATCATATTAAAGCATAATAGATGCAAACAAAAAACAATTGAAATAATTCATTTATAATATATTAAAAACACTATGTTGGGGTCACAACTAATCCACCAAAGATACCAAAAATTGGATAGAAGGACAAAAAGGGGAATTCCTCTATTGTCCTTTTTAGACCTAGTTTATACCAATTTAAAAGGATTCCAATCCATATATGTTACATTTGTACATTCTCCAAAAAATTCCTAAAATCCGACAAAAATTACATTTCATTCACAAAATCAGGGTTGTTCGTCTCCCTATTTGGGGAGAGGTTCTACTTGTTGAGTAGGATTAGTTAGATTCAAATCTAGAATGTACTTGGAGTTGACACAAATTAAGTTATCAGAAGCAAATATTTGGCCCAACTTTATCTTCTAGTTGATATCCTCAATTTGGCTTTGCAATTTGGCTATCTTGTCCTCCATTTCGCTATTTGTTTATCTTCAACTCAATGATTTGGCCCATAATAAAAATTGGAGTGGTTGCCATCTTATTGTAATTTATTTTAATATTCATGTGTTTTTTCTACAATCCCTGCATCTCCAATTCCTTATTCTTCCTTCCTGACATTCTAAACATAATTTTTGAAATGTTTCCCCTAACTAAGTTGCTTCCAGATGCCTAGAAATAGGATGCATGATGAAGTCTAATCCCCAAGTGCTACATAGAAGACCAACCATGAATTCTGCTACTTGAGACAAGAGATTGAATTAAGGAGAAGTATGCAAAGAAATGAAATTACGCAAACCTACTTAATTAGCTTAGAGGATCTATTTAAGAGATTCAAAATGTCAACCTATCAAAATGTCTACTATGGAATCTACTTTGGAAAATTCATGTATCAAATTTGAATATGTCCAACTTGATGCCATTGTTAAATATTCCCTTTAAGCCTAAACTAGTCAAGCCTCAATGTCAAGTCAATCCCCATGAAGGAACCCCAAATGCCAAAGATTTTGGATCCCTAAGATGCATGCATCAATCACACTAGAAAATCTCATATAGCATACTCAAACAAACTAGACATAAATTACTCCCAAAGGAAAATAACCTCTCCCAAAGGTCCCAATATTGCAAACTGATGAAGGTCTCTTATGATTCAAAGAGTACTTATCAATATTGATTGACCAAATTGACAATGAAACAAACTCACTTACGCTTCCCATACCTCATATCATTGTTATAAGTTGGCTTTGACTCCCTTTTGTGATCTTCAACACAGGCATTCATCTCATCTTCATGTCATTCCACGCCAAGCGTGTTGAATTGGGAGCATGTTAATGGGATTCCCCTTGGGTGAAAGCGTCAAAAAATTGCATGTACAAGGGGGGTGTTGTAATCTCACAAGTGTGTCCTCTAGAATTGTCATTTCCCTCATTACATTGCATGTGGAGTACACCTGAAATGCATATGCATCAATTGACACTGATTTCCCATTACAAGCGACGTGAACTCTAGGAGCAGGCACTTATTAAATGGATGAACCATGTGTTAATTTTTGCAACTCCAGTCAAATTACACCTTGTACAACTCAAATTAACAAGATGATGGTTTCATTAGATTCCTCTTTTCGATAAAACAAAATCGACCTAAAGATCACCCAATTTGGTCAAAAGTTTTGAATTATTTTATTCATACATGTATTATGGAATGGGTCAGCCCTAATCACATGGGTAACTTCTTAGATCGGCCTTAACCCCAAGTGGACCCTCATGAAAGCCTATAAATAGAAGATACCTCAAGCTCAATTGGACACATTCAATCAAGATGTCTTCTCTTCTATTTTGTCTTGGTTCGCGCAGGTTCGACAGAAGGAGTTTGTGCAAGGGTCTAAAATCACAGGTGTAAGGTTCGCTCTGACTTAGGGTTTTCTAATCCCCAAATGCAGGCACAAAACTAGGCATTTTAGTCCTTGGACATTGGCACACATGTTTATGGGAGCGTCTAGGGAGCCTTGGATGTTGGCACAATGAGTTATGGGAGCGTCTAGGGAGCCTTAGATGCTGGCACAATGAGTTATGGGAGCGACTAGGGAGCCTTAGCTATTGGCACAATGAGTTATGGGAGCGTACAGGGCTTGAGGGTTATATCAGGTTGTATTAGTCCCCAGATGCTCACACACAGTGGTCCTAAGAGCGTTTGGGATGCCATAGACGCTCGCACAACAACCTTATGAAAGCGTCTAAGGCTTGAAGCAAGTCTGGGTATGTTTGACCCTGGACACCCTCATTTAGCTCACCTGGGAGCATCCAGATCTATTCCAGACGCAGTCCTTCAGTTATGCAGAGAGCATCCAAATCTGCTATAGATGCTCGCACAGCTCCTCCTCCCTAGATCCGAGACTCATGGATGACATTTTTGTATTCTGAATATTATGCTCAGTGACAACAGTTTTCAGCAGTATCCAACAGTTGACTACAGTCACTGACAACACATTACAGCCATCAGAATAAGGGTTTTGATTATAAGTATGATTAGATCTGTTTCATGGATATCATAATTGTTTATCTACATAGATAAAGTTATGGATCATTCTAATCTCTTTTGGTGTATCATTTGATGACGATCTAAGAAGAAGAAGATTTGCAAGGGTTTTCCTAATAATGGGTTTTGCCCTGGTATCAGACCAATCCTAGTGTATTTATGTGTGTTCATGATTTTCTTCTATTGTTCCTTTATGTCTTGTTGCATTGATGATGATGATGATGATGTTCTTTCTATATAATTGCATATGCAAATGAATAATGGTGTAGGTATGAATAATGTAATGATGATATGGGGTGAACTTAATGTATTAATGATGAAATTAATTATGATGCCAGAAAACTGACATCCTGTCAAAGATCCCATGTGGACCGATGGATTATGGCCACACTTGCACTAGAAGCCTTTTATAGGTGGATTTTATCAAAAACCCGACCAATCACCAAACAGTGACTAACACATAATCCGCCAGCGAACGTTGGTCCCACCTGAATGCATAAGACTGGACCTCAAATAAAATAAAGCCTTGTTCATAAAATTCTCGAGTCCACTCAGCCAAGTCTTGTCGCTTCAATCTGTTGATCAAGACACATTTGATCCAATGGTCAACAACAATATCGCACGGACCACTTGCACGGCATTTAACCAGCCTTACAGAGCCGATAAGGACTATAATCCTTGGTCTATAAAAGCTCGGGTCCGACTTTGAAGTTAAATTCCAATCACTTTATGGCCCGATATCCGTTGGATATCAAAGGCCATCAAATCTACGGCCTGTGGGTTTTCAACCAGCACACGGATTACCAACAGCTTAACCCCCACTGTTGATTGGGACCTAAAAATTTGACATTGAGATCGACGGCTAGGAGTGAGTGCGAGTCTCCAACCACGATCAAGAAATTTCATACTCTCCTACCTCCGCGCAGTTGCTGATCACCGTCGGATCTGCTAGCTAACAAACAGTCCTGATTTAATCTGGGGTTTCTTCACAAATTTAACAATTCCGCCAAGATTTAGTGATTCTACCAAGTTAGTCAGTCTCTAAACTATATACTCAGACTAGTTTCTCAAAACATATCCAGGCTCTTAATTGTTCCCTGTAATTACAGAGGATTTAACCTACGATCTATGAAACCAATCACATAACAAAAGACCACGGAAAGCAAGCTTTGTACACAACTCCTTTTATTTATAATAGTCTTTACATAATGCACAAAACATCTCGTACTCTGATCTATTCTCTCTTCCACTTAGCTTTCTCTACACTATCTAACCTCTGTGTAACACACTCTGCCAACTCCATCACACTCAATACTAAATTACACAAGGAAATACACAAACCACACTCTATTCATATTAATAACTATTTATAGGAGGAACAGTCACAGTGGATTGTTTTCAGTCCTCCCCTCGCTCATCCATTCTATCTTTCCATCTGAATCTAACCTAACCTCTCACTCATTCCAAAAGATTACAATTTATACAAAATGCAGATTCATGAACCCATTAAGTTTAGATCCAGAAATCTCTCATTCTTCCATAAAGAATCTCTTCACTCCTATCTTTCCCCAAACAAATGCTAATTCAAGCTTTCAAATTCCTCATATCCTATTTCAAACCAGATAATCTAATTGCTTGGCTCGATCTCCACACAGGGAGGATCAATCAGCCACTTACACCCTTTTCTGCTCAGATTTTGACAACAAATAATACACTCTCATACATTTAAATTAATAAAATTAACTAATCTCTTGTCTTCCAACCCTTTGTTAGCCACAACATGTGATCATACCATCACATTCCTAACTAAGTCCAAATGCTCCTGCATCAAATTATCACAGCAAAGAACAATGTAGCCTTATGAAAAATTAACACCATGCAGTTCCATGTTAAGGATGTTATAGCTAAAAATCCACCTACCAGGGTCAAGAAGATAAGCACGTCCTTTTCCAAGTTAGAGGATCAAATTATGATTGGTGAAACATTGGAAAAATGGTGCTTTGAGGAATAAACACCCCTTCCAAGTTGTGGAAACCGAACCATAAGGCCTAGCAACACTCCTACCTAGTTATGGGGACTGAACTAGTAGCCCATCAATGCCCTCTCTGCACTATAGTTTTGAAATAGTATGAAAGTTCTGTTGGATAAGCTTAGATTCGGTCCAATTTAACAAATTTGGTTAAAATAATCATTGTTGATTAAAATAATCATCGATTTGGTCTAAGTTAATCATTGTTGAAAAATTGGTAGCTTTGGTCAGTATTCTCATTGGCAAATCAAAGGAGAAAATTTGTAATTTTCATGTAAACCAAATCGACCTCATTTAGTCAATTCAAGCCCACTCATTGAATGGGTGTGACCCTATGTTCAAAACCATCCTCCTTACTCACATATAAATATAAGTTCGATTAACCACATTTGGAATATCACTCATCACATCAATTCGATCTGAAACGGGGAGATTCATCCACATGTGCGAAGGAGAAAAGAGAAATAATATTTTTACGATGACTAGCTCTTTTATCTTCTATTTGACTAGCGTTGACTTGGCATTATTTGCCTCCATTTGGTCAAGATTTTGAATTTTTTTAAGGACGATGTTTCCAGTGGTTCGTGGACTTCATTTGACCAAATTTTTGCTCTTATTCTAGCTTGTTGACTGAGGGATGATTGTAGTTAAACTTCTATGCTTTGACTGAAATATGACTGTGGTTCATTGACTATGATTTGACTAAATTTTGGCCCCTTCTGTTTAGCAACCTCATGTCGAAATTCGGACCCTATTGCAGACTTTGACTTGGACTAGTGTTGACTATTTTCTCTCTCCTTTGAATGGTTTCGCTTTGGAAATATTGAGGTCAAAGATTAGAATTTTGTTTGGAATATTTTGATGTACATTTTGATGAATTGAACTCTCTCTCTTAAGGAAAGATTGTTGGGTTTTCCCCTTGTGGGTTTTTCCCTAGTCGCTGACCTAAATTTTTGGTGTCTCTTGTCTTATTGTTTACTATTATCTCTATTGCTCTATTAACAAGTTTATAGTTTAAATTTTTCATGTATAACTACTAAATGATTGGAATGTTATAAGAAGTTTAATTGTATCATTGGAAGTAGTTATCAGTTTGAAAGATTGTACTAGTCTTGATTGCACTAGAAAATCAACATGGTGTTAGAGCTTTGGTGAGGGAAAAGAGAATTGAGATCACCTTGAAGAGCATTGAGAGTGTTTTGAAGAGCATTGGGATTATACATCTTTTGTTTTTTATTGGCCATCTTCATCATGAATTCCTTCATGAAGACAAAGAACAAGCTTGAAGGAGCTACAAGTTACACGGCATGGAAGACTAGGATTGACCTAGTGCTCGCAAGGAATAAAGCCTTGGGTATTGTTTGGGAAAATTTATTGAGCCAAATGATCAAGAAGGAGAGGACAAGTTTCATGAGGTTGACATCTTGGCCATGATCATCATAATGGAATTTGTGAGGGGTCATGTGATTCCTTATATTGCTGATCTCAAATCTTCCTAGGAGATGTATGATGCCCTCATTGGATTGTACACTGTCAACAACATCAATAAATATATAAGTCTAAGGGGCCAAATTCGTGATGTCAAGATGACAAAGAATGATATTGTGGCATCATGCTTCACAAAAATATCGCAAATATGATATCAACTCAAAGTTATTGATGAACAAGTATTCGATAAAGAATTAGTAGTTGTAGCAATGCGTGGTTTGCTTGAATCTTGGGATTCTTTTGCAACAAGCATTGGTGGCAAAGAAAATTTACCTACCTTTGAAAGGTTATGGATTGTTTTCACTCAAGAAGAATCAAGGCTCTTATCTAGAGGCAAGATTTCAAATCACTTAGAAAAGATAGATCAACGCCTTATAATTCAGCCTCTTTGAGGGGGCAACCTCCTTTACATTACACAAATGAACAATTATTGGATGATACAAATGACAAGACCTCCTTTCTAAATATAAGAGTCTAAGGGGTCATAATATAATCAGAGCCAACATAACAATAATAATGTAAGGGCACAATAATAACAATAGTGGGCTTCTATGGGGCACAATAATAACAATATGGGGACTACATGGGCACAACAATATAATAAGGGGGTTGTACTAATAACAATAAGGGGTTACACTAGTAGTATAGGGACCTAACATGCCCCTCTCCTTCAAAAAGTGTTGTCCTCAACGCTTGAGTAGTTCTTGATGCTTCTGTACAGAATTCTTGTCCTCCCATGTGGAATCTTCAACAGGTAAGTTCTTCCACTTGATGAGATACTCTGAAATCGATCGATTTCGTAGCTGTCAGGTTCTTGTTCGTGTGAATGCTCCAGGTTCCAATATGATTTTTCCTTCCTCGTAAAGTCCTGGCAATATTGTTTGAACTGGGGTCTTCTGCAACTTTGAATGAGTTCCCACTCCTTTGGGCAAATGGATATGTGTAAGGCTTGATGTTTGGAGGAACATTTCGTGGAATCAAATGAATAGCATGATCATGATCACGAATAGGTGGGAAGCCTTTTGGAGTCTCAAATACCATGGAATGATTGTCCAAAACGTTTTGGAGATCTGGAGAAATACATGATTTCGATGTGGGATACTCTAGTCAACACAATTGTGCAATTACACCCCGTTGTTATTTATTTAGAAGCTTTGTCATGCTGTTAGATTTGATTATCTTTCCAGGTTTTCCTTTGATACCCCTCAATTCAACTTCCTTTCCTTCCCAAAAAAATTTCAAGAAAAGTTCTTGAAAATTAAAAGCTATCGTACCCAAAGATTGTAGCCATTGGACTCCTAGTAAAACATCAACACCACCCATTGGAATGGAAAGCATTGGGCTATTCAATACATATTCTCCCATGGATAGCTTGATATTATGGAACTTTCCAGAGCAATTTATGGTTCCTCCACTTGCAACCATCACTTGACACTTCGGTGCTAGATATAGGAAGCAATTCAATTCCTTGGCTATCTTACAATCAATAAAATTATGGGTACTGCCCGAATCAATCAACACTCTTACCTTTTTCTTCTTGATATGTCCTTCTATCTTGATAGTTTGAGGAGTGGTTATTTCTTCCAATGCATTACAAGATATGGTCGGATTTATTTCTTGAGTCTCGATGTGATCTTTCAATTCTTGAACATTTTTCTTCTTGATATGTCCTTCTATATTGATAGTTTGAGGAGTGGTAATTTCGTCCAATGCATTACAAGATATGGTCGGATTCATTTCTTCTTTCTCGATGTGATCTTTCACTTCTTGAACCTTTTTCTTCTTGATATGTCCTTCTATCTTGAGAGTTTTAGGAGTGGTAATTCCTTCCAATGATTTATAAGATATGGTCGAATTCATTTCTTCTTTCTCTGGGGTTGGTTCCTAGTGTATATACTCTTATTTTCTCTTGATGTTTCTTGATCCTTTTCTTCCTCCTCTCCACAATCAATGTAGAATAATTTCTTCTCAGCACACTTATGACCTTTAATGTATTTTTTATCACAAAAGATAGAAAAGATAGATAAACGCCTTAGAATTCGGCCTCTTTGAGGGGGAAACCTCCTTTACATTACACAAATGAACAATTCTTGGATGATACAAATGACAAGACCTCCTTTCTATATATAGGAGTCTAATGGGTCATAATATAATCAGAGCCAACATAACAATAATAATGTAAGGGCACAATAATATCAATAGTGGGCTTCTATGGGGCACAATAATAACAATATGGAGACTACATGGGCACAACAATATAATAAGGGGGTTGTACTAATAGCAATAATGGGTTACACTAGTAGTATAGGGACCTAACAGACTTGCTCCAAGACCTGCCCCCAGACCAGGACCTACTCCACCAAGAAGACCTCTTACTCCCTCTCAAGAAAGAAGAGACATGAAAAATATTCAATGCTTCTATTTCCAAGCATATGTTCATTATCAAAATAGGTGTCCTCAAAGGAATGATTATCACGGGAATAATCATCAAAGGAATGATGATCAAAAAAGGAAAGGGAAACAACATGCTTCCACAGTTTATCTTAATGAACCATCTCATAAAAAGAGGCCTAGAAAGAAATATTTCGATGATGAATATTCATTTTATTCTACTTTTAATAAAGTTTCCCATTGTAATTCTTGGTTGGTGGATAGCGATGCCTCTAAGCACATGACTATAAATCACAAGAATCTCTCTAAATTGGTTGAAAAGAAGATAGCTCAAAGGATTGAGCTTGGAGACAATGGCAAGTATGAAGTCAAAGGAATCAGTTCTTCATCCTTTCAATTGGAATCAAGAGGTAATGTATCTATTAACAATATTTTATATGTCTTTGGTTTGAAGAAGAATTTGTTGTCTATCTCATCTGTTGAAGACGGGATATAGAATTGCATTAGTTGATGGAAAAGTGCTAGTATGTAAGAAGGACTCCTCCTTTGAATCTGCCAAGTTCATTGGTGTACAAATTGAGGCCTATATTGTTTCCATGGAAGCTTAATTCAAGCCTTGATATACAACACATGTGATATTTGTGAACTATGGCATCAAAGGTACGTTCATGTTCAATATAAAGCTTTGTCTAGAATGAAAGATTTTGTTAAAGGTGTATCCAAAATCAATATTGGACATGATGGAGTTTGCAAAGGATGTTCTCTTAGGAAAAATGTCAAAGGAATGTGTACTAGTGTGATAGTAGATCCAAAGGAATATTGGATCTTGTGCATTTTGTTGTTTGTGGGCCTATGTCTGACAAATCCTTGGGTGTTCATTTGTACTCTGTCACTTTCATTGATTATTACTCTCGTAAAACATGGATTTATTTTATTGAAACCCAAGGAGGAAGCATTTGAAAACTTTCGGGAATTCAAGGCATATGTTGAAAATGTTACAAGAAGAAGAATCAAGACTTTAAGATCTAACAATGGAGGAGAGTATGTATCCAAGGAGTTGATTGGTTTCTGCAGGGACAATAGAATTAAGAAGAAGCTAATAGTTCCCTAATATTATGGAAGTTTCCAAAACTATGCTTCATGATCAAGAGTTGTCAATGTTTCTATGGGGAGAATCTCTAAAGACAGTTTTTTATGTTCAAAATAGATGTCCACACTAAATCTCGAATTATAAGACTCTTGAATAAGTCTTCATAGGTGAGAGACACAATGATGAACATTTGAGAATTTTTGGTTCTCTTGTTTATATGTTCATGTGTGTAACACCCTCCTCCCACATCTACCCCAGCAACCCGCCAGACGGGGTAAACATGTGACAAGAGGCCACTATGATATGATTCGACCTCCTAAGCCACATTAAGGAAGTGGAACCGACGGAAACACACCATACAGACATTCAACATCAGCATTAGGACCCTCAAGAACCAACCCAACCTTGTTGCCAATCAGCCCCTAAGTCCCACTGAGATTTTGGATCACTTGACCTCTAGACGCTCTCACAGGCTTGCAAGCCAATGTCCAGGGAATATTTTGCACAGTGTTGTGCCAACGTCCTCGGGATTTGAGCCAATTTTTCAGGCCCAGAGCCCAAGTCACTACCCATAATTGAATGACATCTTTAGAATAGTAAAATAACATAGAAATGACAGTATGAATCCAATCACTTGAATAAAACCTTAACTGGACCCCTACTAGCCATGACAGCCATTTCGTCAAACATATCATGAATATGTAATCTACAAGTGTAAAAAACATATATGAGCATAGGGGTCTCATACTTAGCTGAGAATCACTAAGAATCATTGATCGCTCAACACATCAACAACCATTTCATCCACTAGGTTATAGATACATTATTCATTCATTCACCAGTAAAAACATGATGAGATCCATACATAGCTTCTGTCATAAAACATATATATAACCAACATAATAGCAGCAGAAATACCAATGAAATCATGGCCATATAAACCACATATAACCAGTATAATACTCATAGAAATGCAAGGATAAATAACCTCATGTTGATGATGCAAAATCCAAACTCGGGATGGGACTTTCACATTCCACCCAACCGTAGAATGTTGAGCCAAATCTCCCTTCGGCCATTCACCCCCATGCCATATTCCAAGCATGAATGTGGGATCTCATAAAACACATCAATCCAAAACCATCCAGGGATTCCAGAGGCCAACCACCTCAACCCATCAAACAGTCATTCCACCTCACGGTCGGACATCACAAACCATCATCAAATCAATATTTATCCAAGCCTTCCAGGTCTCTAAATTGTTTGTTCCAACCAAGGCTCTAGGACTAGTAATTCAACCCACAACTTTTATCGGGCTCCAGAGCATTTGTCCAACCAAGGCTCCAAGACTAGAAAGTCAACCCACCAAGGGCTCTAGAGTGTTTGTCCAACCAAGGCTACGGGACTAGTAAATCAACCCAAGTTGTTACAGGGCTCTAGATCGTTTGTCCAACCAAGGCTCCAGGAACTAGTAACTCAACCCAAGCTAAGGAAACATGAGAACCAACCAAAACAAAACAATGAAATGAACCCACAATCTCCATGGCTATCCAATAAATGGCAAGGCTAGGCAATCCACTCTCAATCTAGGCAATCCTCCATGCCAATGACATATCATGACCAACAAACCACATGTATATGCCATGCATGCCAAAACTAGTAAGGAAAATACACATGCAACTCGATACATGCAAGCAAAACTCGTTGTAGTTGTTGATCCTGATGTCCTCTTGCGCTTTCCTGCCCTTCCTTTTCCTTCTTGCTCCAAGAATCCAAGTATTCCACACCCTCCAAGAGTGCTCCAAGAAAGCTCTATGTATCCAAGAGTATGAGAAAGTAGTGAGAGAGCTCCAACACTAAACTAACAAAAGGTTACCAACTGATCCTCGGAAGCCTTTTACGAATGAGGCCTTTATTTTCTTCATTTTCCTACATTTTCCTCCTCGCATGCAACATGTGACCTTTCACCTCCATTTTCTCCTAATTTCCATTATTTTCATAAATAAATGTGCCAAAAATGCCATTTTTCCTTTCCAAATCCTTATCCATTGCCTTTTTCAATTTCCTTAGCTATTAACCAACCACAAGTGATCCCCATCATTATGCTTTTACCCAACATTCAGCTTGGAATAAGTGTCGCATCAACCGTGGTTATTATTTTACCTTTACTAACTTTTATTACATGGAATTTTTACCAGGGTTGTTACAGAACCCTCCCCCTTGGAGGAACAACGTCCTCGGTGTTCAACAACACCTATAACAACAAAATTGTTGTAAGAAAAACATACTGCCCATGGATCTTTATAACACAACTCGTTGCAATATTTACAATGATTATCCTATTGAGAAGGAAACCAACATCAAAACATAACAAACATAATATCATAATGACATGGCACCCATACCGCTTATTAGAGCTTTATAACATAGCTCATGAAGGTATTTACATCCATTTACATATGTACATATACCAAACATCATCATAACATGTACCAAAACATATAAGTTCCATTGAGATTTTGGACCACTTGACCTCTGGACGCTCTCATGTTATGGGCATGCCAACATCTAGGGACCTTTGGATGCTCTCACAGGCCTGCAAGCCAGCGTCCAGGGACTATTTTTCATAGTGTTGTGCTAGCATCCCTAGGATTTGAGCCACTTTTTCAAGCCCAAAGCCCAGGTCACTGCCCATAATTGAATGACATCTTCATAACAGTAAAATAACATAGAAACGACAATACGAATGCAATCACTTGAATAAGACCTTGACTGTACCCCTACTAGTCATGATAGGAATTTCATCAAACATATCATGAATATGTAATCAACAGGTGTAAACAACAAATCTGAGCATAGGGTCTCACACTTAGCTGAGAATCGCTAAGAAGCATTGATGACTCAACACATCAACTACCATTTCATCCATTAGGTTTTAGCTATATTGTTCATTCATTTACCAGTAAAAACATGATGAGATCCATACATAGCTTATGTTATGAAACATATATATAACCAACATAATAGTAGCAGAAATACCAATAAAATCACAGCCATATAAACCACATATAACTAGTATAATACTCATAGAAATGCAAGGAGAATTAACCTCATGTTGATGATGCAAAATCCAAACCTGGGATGGGACTTCCACGTTCCACCCGACCGCAGAATGACTAAGCCAAATATCTCTTCAACCATTCACCCTCATGCAAAATTCCAAGCATGAATGTGGTATATCATAAAACACATCAATCCAAAACCATCCAGGGCTTCCAGAGGCCAACCACCTCAACCCATCAAACAATGATTCCACCTCACAATCATACATCACAAAACCATCATCAAATCGGTCTCTATCCAAGCCTTTCAGGGCTCCAAAGCATTTGTTCCAACCAAGCCTCCATGAATAGTAACTCAACCCATAACTTTTAGTAGGCTCTAAAGCATTTGTCCAACCAAGGCTCCAGGACTAGTAACTCAACCCACCAAGGGCTCCAGAGCGTTTGTCCAGCCAAGGCTACGGGACTAGTAACTCAACCCAAGTTGTTACAGGGCTCTAGATCGTTTTTCAAACCAAGGCTCCAGGAACTAATAACTCAACCCAAGCTAAGGAAACATGAGAGCCAACCAAAAGAAAACAATGAAATGAACCCACAACCTCCATGGCTATCTAGGAAATGGCAAGGCTAGGCAATCTAATGTCAATCCAGGCAATCCTCCATGTCAGTGATAGATCATGACTAACAAACCACATGCATATTCTATGCATGCCAAATCTAGTGAGGAAAACACACATGAAACTTGGTACCTGTAAGAGAAACCTGTCGTAGTTGTTGATACTGACGTTCTCTTGTGCTTTCCTGCTCTTCCTTTGCCTTCTTGCTCCAAGAATCCAAGTATGCCACACCCTCCAAGAGTGCTCCAAGAAAACTCTAAGTATCCAAGAGTATGAGAGAGAGAGAATAATGAGAGGGCTCCAACACTGAAATGACAAAAGGTTACCAACTGATCCTCCGAAGCCATTTTATGAATGAGGCCTCTGTTTTCTTCATTTTCCTCCTCACACGCAACCTGTGACCTTTCACCTTCCTTTTCTCCTAATTTCCATTATTTTCATAAATAAATGTGCCAAAAATGCCATTTTTCCTTTGCCAATTTCCTTAGCCATTAAACAACAACAGGTGATCCCCATCACTATACGTTTTCCCAACATTCAGCTTGGAATAAGTGTCCCATCAACCGTGGTTATTATTTTACCTTTATTAACTTTTATTACATGGAAATTTAACGAGGGTTGTTACAGAAGCCTCCCTCTAACCACAAACACCTATAACCACAAAATTATTGTAAGAAAAGCATACTTCCCATGGAGCTTTATAACAAAGATCATTGTAGTATTTACAATGATAATCCTGCTAAGAAGCAAACCAACATGAAAACATAACAAACATAACATCGTAATGACATGACACACATACCGCTTATTGGAGCTTTATAACGTAGTTCATGGCAGTATTTACGTCCATATACATATGTACATATACCAAAAATAATCAAAATATGTACCAAAACATATACCAATACACCATGCCAAAACTTCTTTGCCTCAACCGAAAAAAAAAGAAGGATACATAGCTCGCATCGGATCTGCCATCTCCCATGTAGCTTCATCGAGCCCAAAGTGCTTCCATTGCATCTTAACTTGCTCGATTGCTTAGTTCCGGAGCATGAGCACCTTTTTCTGCAATATACACTGAGGCTCTGGCTGGAATTCTCCATCTAGTTCCACCTACAATACAAACCAACCAATCACATGATCAACATCATTAACATACTTCTTAAGCAATGACACATGGAAAACATCATGGAATTTCATTTTCGAAGGAAGTGCAAGTTGATAGGCTACTGGCCCAATCTTCTTAATAATACTGAAGGGTCTACAAAACTATGGTGCCAGCTTGGCACATGATCTAATCGGCAATAAGATCTTCTTCGGTTTGATGCGCAAGTACACATGTTCCCCAACCTGGAACTCCTTGAATAACTTGTTCCGGTATGCGTAGATCTTTTACCTATCCTTTGTTGCCTTTAGATTCTTCTTAACCACTTGCATTTCCTATTCCATGTATGCCAACATGTCTGGTCCAATCAACACCCTGTTAACTGGATCACTCCAACTGATGGGAGTATTGCAAATCCACCCATACAATGCCTCAAACAGACTCATACTCAAATATTCCTTATACCCACTGTTGTAAGCGAACTCTACCAGTGGAAGGTACTCTTCCCACTTTTGCTGCTGATGCATCACGTACATCCTCAACATGTCCTCCAATATCCTGTTGACCCCCTCTGTTTGTCCATCTGTCTGCAAATGATAAGTTGTACTAAAGGCCAACTATGTGCCCAAACATGCAAATAACTCCTTCCAAAATTTGGAAGTGAACTTCACATCCCTGTCTGACATAATCTTCTTCAGAACACCATCCAATCTGACCACATCTCTGATGAATAACTATGCTACATCGCTAGCTGAGACTATTGATCCAGGTGGCTCCAGACACATGCAGAAGTCCAAGAGGACTCAGGAAGGGTCAAAAATAAAAGTGTTTGGATTGTACTCGAACCAGGTTCATGTTGAATATCTCATCGTCGTGATCGTGGTGGTGTGAACGGTTCATCAAACCGAGTCTGTATGCGAAAGTTAGGAGCAGTCAAAGTTCAGGGTTGACTTGGGTGACTCAGCAGGCTTAATGGAGACATAATTTGGAAGTTTTCCAGTGGACGGAATCTAGCCAACACCGGCTGGATTCTGGGTGAAATTATCACCTCATTAAATCGTCTCCTAAATTCTGCTTATTTTTTTTAAAAGGGCCATATTGTTATAATAACTGGACAAAAAAAAATCAGAATTCCCTTGACACATATGTATTATGGAGGGGCAAGCCACTACACCCAGCCCCTCCCCCCATACTTGGCAGAACCCTGTGCAATTTGGGTGGGCCATTATCGCACACGCGGAGGAGTAGGTGGTTGCTTGGCCCTTGGGGCACGGACCCAACCACAACCCCCATTAAAACAACTACCCACGTTAATATATGAGCCACCGTTAGAGCAGGCGACAAGTGAGGTGGGTGGGCCACCCAAGGTAGGCCCAGCCCGACCTCCCTTCCAAAAAAATAAATTTCATTATGTAAAATGGGAGGGGGCGAGGTTTGACCGCTCGACCCCCTCCACAATAATTAGATCTCTAACCAGTCTGCCCAACGGAGTTTTTGAAAAATCCGCCAACCTTTTAATATTTAAACTCAGTTCACCAGTGCGCCCAAGTAGTGGAGTAGCGGGCACGGATTTCTATGTAGGTGGAATCTTGAGCAGTGCAGAGAGAGGGGTCGTAACCATGATCTGAGCAATTTCTCCAGGGGGGCAGATTTTCATGTTGTCAGTTTTCGACAAATTTTATATGGTTTCAACATTTCTCAATGCCACGAACTCAACGGTGTTGTCCGTTTCTCCATCAGAGATTTGCAATTTTCGGGCTTCTTCATTTCTGGAGGTATAAGGTCGTTATTTTGACTTTTGATGTACTTTCATTATTTTTCCATCTAATGAAAACAGGGCCTCCCCACTAATTCGAGCAGGCTCCAGAGATGTAGTCCCTCCTGGACAAACTCCGATATCAATCATGTGTCTTCTATGCGTGACTTGCTATTCTTCTCTTCCTCTTCTTTATGCACTTGTAATTTCATGGGTAAATGCAAGCTTAATATGTAATTCTTTAATGCATCACAAGGGAAAGATTACTTGGGATCAAGTGGTATCAGAGCAGGACTTTGTGCATGTTTGCATGCTAACCAGAAACAGGTTGCGAAGAGGTGAAGGCGAATTAAAATCTTTTGATCCCGAAGCGGGACGTGTGCGTCGAAGGAGAAACATGGGTGAGGAGAATGATGTTCGATATGAAGAGGAGGTAAACTTCCACAAGACTTTCTACACGATGGCAGATCATGTTGAGAAGATGTTCTCAAGACTTGAAAAACTTGAGAGTGCAGGGGGAAAAGTTCCAGAAGAACAAGGTTCAGTGCACGGAGATGATGGAGGAGATCCACCTCCTTCTCCTTCCACGAGTGAAAGTTCTTCTTCCTCTCATCGCCATCATCATAGAAATTCAAGGGGTGCATCTAAGAAACCTTGCTTTAAATTAGATGTCGAATTTGATGTTCCCATGTATAACGGTGAAAGTAATGCAGAAAAACTTAATAACTGGATTAGGCAGATTGAGATCTACTGCAGGATTCAGTAGATCACAGAGAACGAGGCAAAGATTCAGTTGGCCTCTCTTCGGCTGAGTGGCACCGCTCTCGTTTGGTGGGAGAGAAAATTTTGAAGCAGTAAGAGTATGGGTAATCTTCTTTCCTCGTGGCCTAGTTTCATTTCTGCATTAAAAGAACAATTTTATCCCTTGGGTTATAAACAAAAAGCCTTAATGGATTGGCAATACTTAAGGCAAGGTAGAGGTAAGGATGTTCAAAGATTTACCGAGGAGTTTAGAAAACAAGCACTTAATTTGGGCATTGCACTTGACTCACATGAAGTAGTAACTAAGTATATTGGATCATTACATAATTACATTAGACATTCATTATTATTGTTTGAACCTACTACCATTGACTCGGCCAGTGTAAAGGCCATTCATCTGGAAAACAGGGGAACACATGAACAAGATGACCACCCAAAGAGAACCACAACAACCAAGAGAAGGGGATTAAAGCCCACTTGTACACATTGTGAGAAAGAGGGACACGATGAAGAAAATTGCTGGAAGTTGCACCCTGAGCTGAGACCTGAAAGGAATGACAGAAAGGGGAAGTAGAAGGTCGTCACCACCGTGCAACAAAACCAAGATTCCGAGTCAGAGGAAGATGAGAAGGTCACAACTGCGGGATTTTCATGAGGTAGGCCCATTGACTTGGGGTTCGATTTCGGTGATGAAATGAAGTTTGTAGCCGCTAGGATCACGGCAAGAGGACCCATAGATTTGGGGTCTGATTCCGGCCATGAATCAAGGATTTCAACAGACATAGCGAAAAGGGCACTCCCCGCAGAAGAACTCCAAGAACTTGAGGAGATCAGCCACCACATCCAAGTAGAGAATGTTGAGATAAGGAGGCTTCCACAAGAGGCAATGGAAGAAAAACAAAGATTACTACGCCAGTTGCAAGCCAATGATGAGGCCTTGGAAAAGCTGCAGCATCGCTATCCGGAGGTAAAAAATGATTCCCTGATTTCATATGATTTTTATGATGATGAATTCGCTGCTTTTGAAAAACATACTACAGGGATTAGATCCAAACTATTGAAGAAGATGGGGTATCAGGGAAAGGGCCTCGGCATCAAAGGCCAGGGCATCATAAACCCCATCGAAGTCAAGGAATTTCCACGTTGTGTAGGACTCGAATACGCCAGATAGGAAATGGGAGAAAGCTCCAATACAGCTAGTAACCAGCCAAAAACAGACAATGAAATTCCCTCCTCACAGTCTAGTGATAATGAGGGCCCCATGAACACTTATCAAAGGAACACCGGGGGAAAGCGCCCCAAGGCAGCCTCAAAAGTTTGGAGGAAAAAGAATCGTTGTAGTCATTGCAACAAAGAGGGACACCAACAAACCACATGTCTGATGCTCCATGCTCTGGAAACATTGCTAGAGGAACTAAAAGGTGAACATGTTCAACAAATGAATCCACCCCATTCACGATGGTCTACTTTATTAAGTTGGTTTTTTTAAGGTAGTAGCTTGTTATGGCCACCATTATAAATCATACGTTGCAAGTAAATGTAAAATTGATGGTGTGTTTCATATCACTTCAAAACGCAACGATGATATTCTGGCCTTTCTTTATTAGTAGTTGCGGTCTTGATTACTTTTTATGTAATCCTTGGCCAAGAAGTGTGTGCTATAAACTCTTGGCAAGGAAGGGTTGTGTGGTGTGCATGATTGCAAAGAATGTACCAGTTTCGTGTGCAGGTGATTTAAAGTGTGGATTGAAAAGGACACAAACAGTGTGTTAGCTGTAAATGATTTTCGTGTCCAAAAGCTCCTCAGTGGGGAGGATTGATCCAGGTGGCTCCAGACACATGCAGAAGTCCAAGAGGACTCAAAAAGGGTCAAAAATAAAAGTGTTTGGATTGTACTTGAACCAGGTTCATGTTGATGATCTTGTCGTCGTGATCGTGGTGGTGCGAACGGTTCGTCAAACTGAGTTTGTATGCGAAAGTTAGGAGCATTCAAAGTTCAGGGTTGACTTGGGTGACTCGGCAGGCTTAATGGAGACACAATTTGGAAGCTTTCTAGCGGACAAAATCCAGCCAACTCCGGCCGAATTCTGCATGAAATTATCACCTCGCTAAATCGTCTCCTTCGGTCCAAATTCTAAAAAAAAAAAAAAAGGGCCATATTACAAACAACACAAAAAAAAGGAAGAAGAAGAAGAAGAAGACAAACAACAACAAAAACAAAAAAAAAGGAAAGGAAGAAGAAGAAGGGGTGGAGGGCCATCAACCCCGCCACCCCGACCCTTGACACATATGTATTATGGAGGGGCGGGCGACTACCCCCAGTCCCTCTCCCCATATTTGGCGGAACCCCGTGCAATTTTGGTGGGCCATTATCGCACACGCGGAGGAGTAGGTGGTGGGTCGGCCCTTGGGGCACATACCCAACCACAACCCCCATTAAAACAACTGCCCACATTAATATATGGGCCACTGTTAGAGCAGTCGATAGGTGAGGTGGGCAGACCCAGCCCGACCTCCCTTCCAAAAAAATAAATTCCGTTATGTAAAATGGGAGGGGGCAGGGTTTGACCGCCTGACCCCCTCCATAATAATTGGATCTCTAACCACTCTGCCCAACGGAGTTTTTGAAAAATCCGCCAACCTTTTAATATTTAAACTCAGTTCACTAGTGAGCCCAGGCAATGGAGTAGCAGGCACATATTTCTATGTAGGTGGAACCCTGAGTAGCGCATAGAGAGGGGCCAGAACCATGATCTGAGCAATTTCTCCAAGGGGCCATATTTTCACGTTGTCAATTTTCGACAAATTTTATATGGTTTCAGCATTTCTCGATGCCACGAACTCAATGGTGATGTCCGTTTCTCCATCAAAGATCTGCAATTTTCAAGCTTCTTCAATTCTGGAGGTATAAGGTCATTATTTTGACTTTTGATGTACTTTCATTATTTTGCCATCTAATGAAAACAAGGCCTCCCCACTAATTCGAGCAAGGCCCAGAGGCGTAGTCCCTCCTGGACGAACTCCAATATCAATCATGTGTCTTCTATGCGTGACTTGCTATTCTTCTCTTCCTCTTCTTTATACACTTGTAATTTCATGGGTAAATGCAAGCTTAATATGTAATTCTTTAATGCATCACAAGGGAAAGATTACTTGGGATTAACTATATACTTCAGTGGATTGAAGTGTGTGATTTTCTTCTATTTATCCACAATAACCATGATGGAACATGTTATCTCACTGTCCTCGGCAAACCTGTGATGAAGTCCATGGAAATGACCTCGCATTTCCGCTCTGGAATCACAATCAGTTGTAGTAGTCCACCTGGATGCTTACACTCTACCTTCACATGCTGACAATCAAAACACCTAGCCACAAACTTTGCTACATCCCTCTTCAGATTCTGCCAATAAAAAAATCTCTTCACTGTGGTCAATGTCTTCTGATAGCCTGGGTGACCTGAACATTGTTTCACATGAAACTCCCTCAAGAGCACCTTCTTGAGCTCACTATTGTTTGGCACATATATCCTATCTATGAATCTAACTAATCCATCTGTTGTAAGGCAATATTCCACATCCTGTCCACCTGCACCTACACCTGTACCACTACTTGTACATGTACCTGTACTACTGCATGTACATGTACTTGTACATGTATCTTTACCTATACCAACACATGTACTTATACTTGTACTCTACTGCAACCTGTGCATAATCTCCATATACTGACATCCTGCTGACCTGCCTGCAAGATCCTATCCTCTAAGTTTGTCCCATAGGAGATCATAGTTGCTAAGTGATTTACGTGTGTCTATCTGCTAAGAGCATCTGCCACCCTGTTCTCTTTACCTTTGATATACCTGATCTCAAAATCGAACTCACTGATTGTACCCAACCATCGAGCTTGCCTACGATTCATATTTGGTTGGTCAAATAGATACTGCAAACCATTGTGATCACTCATCAACACAAACCTCTTGCCTAGAAGATAGTGTCTCCACATCTTCAATGCATGTATGATTGTTGCCAACTCAATATCATGTGTGGGGTAGTTCAGCTCGTGCTCAATCAATTTCACGACTCATAGCATACCACCTATCCATCCTACATAAGGACTCCACCAAGTCCTTTTTTGCAAGCATTTGTGCATACTACAAACTCTTTGTCCGGATTTGCAATCTTTAACACTATTGCATGCGTCAACAATTTCTTAAGTTGCTCAAAACTATCCTGACACTCCTCTGTCCATTCAAACTTCTTACCTTTCCTCTGCAATGACGTAATAGGATAAGCAACCTGTGAGAAGTTCCTGATGAACCTCCTATAATAGCCTGCTAACCCCATGAAATATCTCACCTCATCTACATTCCTGGGAGCTACCCATTCCATGATGGCCCTTATCTTTTCTAGATCTACTGCAATGCCCTCCTTGGAGACAACATGCCCCAAGTAATGTACCTCAGTCTGAAAGAAACTGCACTTGTTGAGTTTAGCATACAACTGATGTTCTCTCAACAACCTCAACACTATTGCTTAATGCTCGAAATTTTCTTCCTCATTTTTAGAATATACCAATATATCATCAATGAACACAATAAAAAACTTATCCAAATATGGATGCAACACACTATTCATCAAGCACATAAATGTAGCTGGAGCATTAGTCAAACAAAATGGAACTACAACAAACTCATAATGCCCATATTTGGTTCGGAAAGTCGTCTTGTAAAGGTATTCCTCTTTAATGTGTACGTCGTGATATCGGGATCTCAAATCAATCTTCGAGAACACTGTTTCTCCCTTCAACTGATAGAACAAGTCATCAATCTTCAGTGACATATACTTTTTCTTAATGATTACTTTATTCAAATGCCTGTAGTCAATGTGTAATCTGAGAGTACCATATTTCTTCTTCACAAACAATACCAGTGTGCTCGTTGGTGATACACTTGGCCTGATGTATCCCTTGTCCAACATTTCCTTCAAATATAGCTTCAACTCTACTAACTCAAGTGCACTCATCCTGTAAGGTGCTTTTGATGCCAAAGCTACCCCTGGCACCAACTCAATAGAAAAGTATACCTCCCTGTGAGGTGGAAACTCTGTAATGTCCTCAGGAAATACATCCTGAAACTGTTGTAGAACTGGGTACCTACTCAAAACATATGCATCCTCAACTTCCTTACCCTTGTCACTAGAAATGTGTATTGCAAATAACACCCTTTCCTACGACTGCGCTTTGCTTGCATAGTTGTCACCATCATAGCTGGTGTGGATTTCTTCTTTCCCTGTAAGACTCTTGGTTCCCCATTTTCATCCAAGCACTCAATAGCTTTTTCATAACAATCCACCTTGGTTCTATGAAGATACAACCAATCCATGCCCAACAACATGTTGTATGATCCCAACGGTAATACATTCAAATGTGTTGTTGTAGGCATACCATTCAAATCAAATGCATAAGCTCTTACCCAATGATGAACTCGCTTCTTTGTACCTGTAGCCAACTACACTAAACAAGATTTTGTATGCAATTCCTTACTCAAACCACACTTATCCACCAAGTTAGGACTAACATAGTTATAATTAGATCCAAGGTCAACCAAATAGAAATAACTTGATCAAAAAGCTTACTGTCCATCTCAATGATAGATGCCTGATGGTCTGCTTGTTTATTATCCAATGCTACATCAATACAAGGAACACTCTGACCAACATCCCCAATAGTTCGTGCATCTTTAGCACTGTATATCTGAGGCCTACCACCCTGATACTATGGACAATCTCTCCTGTTATGATCTCCTCCACAAGTCCAACACCGCATAGGCTCCTTATTCTGCTCCTCAGATTGATGTCCCTGTCCTCTATCTGGCATTGAACCTCTTGGGTGGTGAAAAATTATTTTTATTACCCGAATCTCGTGGTCTTACTCACTTCTTGTCCCATTTTCCTTTGTTCTTAGCATTACCCTTCCAGGTTGGCTTAGTCTCAGACTTGTGCTTCGATTGTTCATAGCAATGCTTTAGCTTTTGGATGGCCTCCTCCAATGATTTAGGCTCATCGAACTCAATTCTATCTTTGAATGTCATTGGTAACCCACTAGTGAATCTCTAAATCTTGGCCTTCTCCTCCTTGAGGTAAGGCACATACCTTAGTAGCTCCAAGAACTTGCTAGTGTACTCATCATCTGTCATAGATCCCATCCTAAGCTCATATAATTCCTTTGCCCTGTCATCAAATTATCTCTCTGATAAGCACTTCCTTTTGAATAGCATCTCAAACCCATTCCAAGTCAAGTCTTCCTAATGTATACCTCTGACATTATTCACATATTCCCACCAAATGTCTTCTTTACCTTTGAGTTTGAATGTAGCTACTTTGGCTTTCATGTTCTCTAAATAGTCATGCAACCTGAAGAACTTCTTCATACCAAGCAACCATGTGTTTGCATCCTGTGATTTTTTCATCTCTCCATCAAATGTTGGTGGCTTTGTTTTCTTAAATTCATTTGGAAAGTATCCACTATCACTCCTCCTATACCGATGATAACGATATCGATTAGCATGCTTTTCAGAACCATAACTAGAATGGTACATGTGTATGTGCCTTCTCCCAACCGAAGTGTCCAACAATCTGCCATCTCTCAGCGTGTCATCTCTATCTGACCTGTGACCACCATGCGACCTCCTACCATATGCCCCATTAGTTTCATCCTCCTCATGGCTAATCTGAAGTGGTCCTTGATGTTGCAAATCTGAAAAACTCTGAAGTATCACTGCATTTACCTCTGCCAGCTTCTCATGTGCTTGTATGACTATGGCATTATCTGCCTTAAAACTCCTTATTTCTTCCTTTAAGCTTCTCAGTGTATCTACCAAATCGGAAGAATTCCCAGCACCATACTACTCATCTGATTCATAGGGAGAGTCTTTGTAGTCTACCATCTTGCTAGCCATTTGATATTTATTCCTGCAAGGTATATCATGTCAGCTAAACCAAATCACAATAAACCAACGTACCTTAGTATAGCTCAGGGAGGATACCTTGTCTGCAAGATCAACAAATCATTGTGATACATGTATAACATAATCATGACAGCATATAGAAACATAACACATAAGCACATTGCCATGCAGCCATCATTCTAGATAGGGTTCAATCATCAATGCATGACCTTAACAACAACACACACCACGACCTCATACATGACAACAATCATTACATCACTGCACATCCACATGCAAACATGAATATGTGTAAACAATGTGAAATCATCCACACACACGCATAAATGAACAACACTTGTAACCAAGCCTACAAGAAGGATACATGCAACCAAACATACAAGAATGTAACCAGGCATACAAAAATGATACATGTAAGCGACATATAACAACATGTAACCAGTCATACACTCATGACGATGCACTCCATAATAACAACATCAATCTCCACATGGCCACATCACTGCAACCATGATCAACATCATGCAAATGCAACAAGAAAATGGAATGCAAGAGTAAGAGACACACATGCAACCGACATGCATGCATGACCCACACACATCCCATCTAGTCTGAGGGGTGAACGATGTGTTGATACCACTCTGTAACACCCTCCTCCCACATATACCCAAGTAACCAGCTAGCCGAGGTAAACATGTGACGTGAGGCCACTATGATATGATTCAACCTCCTAACACACGTTAAGGAAGTGGAACCAATGGAAACAAACCATATAGACATTCAACATCAGCATTAGGACCCTTAGGAACCAACCCAACCTTGATGTCAATCAGCCACTGAGTCCCACCGAGATTTTGGACCACTTGAGCTTTGGACGCTCTCATGCCATGGGCATGCCAGCATCTAGGGACCTCTAGACGCTCTCACAAGCCTGTAAACCAGAATCCAAGGACCTCTGGACGCTCTCACAGGCCTGCAAGCCAGCATCCAAGGACTATTTTGCATAGTGTTATGCTAGCATCCCCAGGATTTGAGCCACTTTTTCAGGCCCAAAGCCCAAGTCACTGCCCATAATTGAATGACATCTTCATAACAGTATAATAACAGATAAATCACAGTACAAATCCAATCATTTGAATAAGACCTTGACTGGACCCCTACTAGCCATGACAGGCATTTTGTCAAACATATCACGAATATGTAATCTGTTGAGATTGCAACAAGATGATGGAGCTTAGTGAAAAGAGTCGCCTTCACTAAGTGGGCCCGCAGGCTATTTTTGGCGCAAGTCTATTTTTAGACTATGTCTATTTTTAGACATATGGATCATGTCTATTGATTGCAGGTTGTTGTTTATGGATGATTGATCAAGTTGGGAAAAAATAGATGGACTTCTATTTTTGATGAAAGTGTGAGTGATCACAGTGTGAGTGATCAAAGTCTATTTTTAGACTGGCTGTCAAAAATAGAAAAGTCAAATATTATTATCTCACAATAATATTTGGACTATAAACTTAATCTTATTCTCTTGGAGCACTTCAGTTTGAGCTACAGAGGTGGCACATGCAGCTGTCTGAAGGAAATATGCTTTTCTTATGAGTCAGTTGAGTTGTTGCATGCATGACTTCAGTTAGAACTCAATCAGTTGAGTTTGGTGGAGTTGATTGTGGAGTTGATGGAGTTGTGTTCAGTTTAGCTTTGTTAAACTGGTTGTATTTAGTCTAACTGGAAAATAGACTAGAGATGAGTTGGGTGAATTAGTTATTAATTAATTCACAAGTTATTAACTCATAATACAACTAATGAATACATCAGTTAACTCAGTTGCATGTTAGTGCATGTTCAGTTCAATAGGGACAGGTGGTAGAGAATCAGATTGCTATCAGTTGTGACTATAGTTGTGCACCAGATCTTGCACAATCAAGGGATTGAGTATGCCAATGAGTTTGCTCACGTATTTGCCCACATTATAGCTTGTGCTCACGTCCAACAAAGAGTGAGTGACTATTTTGCAGGTGAAAAACGAGTTTGGTGAGCCATTCTCATCAGTTCTTGAGCAGGTATTGAGCAGTGGAGGCAGGCAAGCAGTGGAAGAGATTTGGAGATCAGATCTGAGCTGTATTGTGTGTAACAGAGGTGGAGATACTTGTGAGAAGTATTATGCTGTGTAATGTTACATGACTCAATCATTAATATACAGATAGTTGGGGTTTTTAGCGAGATGTTTTCCCCGGGATACATACTGTGTTAATGTGTGAATGCTCTTGATGTTTTATTTTTATTGATGCTGCTATATTGATGATCAACGTAGAGGAGCTTATGTATTGTGTATGTTTTCCGCAATAGTACATGATCAGGATAATCTCCATTGAATATGTGTTAAATTATTCAAGCTGCTGCACCAATCGTGGCTCCTCCACAATCATCTGAGACTTCTTCTAGCTCTGCATGTTGAAAGGTAACATACCTTCCCTCTCAACCACCAAGTCTCCATCAATTGCCTCGTTGCTCAAGGCTTTGCATGCATCTTGAACCTCAAGAGCATACAGGTTCTTGACCTGTGAACCTTCCTCATGACAACGAAAGCATCTCACTTTCGATTTGTCAATTCTTCTTCCCACCACTGGAAGAACTGGATTCGGAAAGAGAACCCTTCTCCTTCCCCTTCTCACACTTAATGTTTCTGAGTTTTATCTCTTGCTTTGGAATTAAATTCTAATTCCACCAGCTCAAAAACTCAACCACTTCCGATCTAGAATTCATGAGAACAAAGTATTTCTTGTACAGAGATTGAATGTCTGGGCATTCACTGGATATCTCACCTTCCAAAAGAAGGACGAATCTAGAGGCTACCTGGCCCGTTACAGACTCTGCCCGAAGAAATAAAATGTAAACACTTTCTGAATAATAGATCTGATGATCAATCCTCGCTTGATATCCTGTAAAAATCTCTTCTACAAATCACGCAGCTCCGTTACCATGTAGAAATTTTGAATAATATGACACATATTCATAGAGATTATCCTGATTATACACTTATAAGCGGAACATGCATAATACATAACCTCCTCTACGTTGATCATCAATTTACAAAAGCAGAAACATTCACAGGCGTACATAGAAGCATCAATCACACATATCAACAAAGTATTTTCCCAGGGAAAGCATCTCGCTAAAAACCCCAACTATCTGTATATTATAGTGATTGAATCATGTAACAATACATAGTACAATACTCCTCACAAGTACTCAGTACTATCTCCACATGCTACACACAATATAGCTCAGATCTGATCTCCAAATCTCCCCCGCTGCTTGCCTGCCTCCACAGCTCAATACCTGCTCAAGAATGAATGAGAATGCTTTACCAAACTCGTATTTAACCTCCAAAGAATCACTCACACTGGGAAAGACGTGAGAAGAGGCTATAATACTTGGTATTGGCCAATTCATTGGCATACTCAATCCCTTTGATTGTGCAAATCATCATGCACAACTATAGTCACAACTGATAGCAATCTGATCCTATAACACCTGTCCATGCTAAACTGAACATACACTGACATGCAACTGAGTTAACTGATGTATTCTATAGTTGTATTATGAGTTAATAATTAGTTTAACAACCCATCATTATTCTATTTGCAGTTAGACTAATTACAACTAGTTTAACCAAGTCAAACTGAACACAACTCCATCAACTCTACAATCAACTCCACCAAACTCAACTGATTGAGTTCTAACTGAAGTCATGCATGCAACAACTCAACTGACCCACAAAGAAAGCGTACTTCCTTCTGACAGCTGCATGTGCCACATCTGTAGCTCAAACTGAAGTGCTCCAAGAGAATAAGATCAAGTTTATAGTCCAAATATTATTACGAGACAATAATATTTGACTTTTCTATTTTTGACAGCCAGTCTAAAAATAGACTTTGATCACTCCTGCTGTGATCACTCCTGCTATGATCACTCCTGCTGTGGTCACTCCTGCTGTGATCATCCCTGCTGTGATCACTCCTGCTGTGATCATCCCTGCTGGGATCCAAAAATAGAACTTGTGCCATAATTTTCCTGTGGGACCACTTAGTGAAGGCGACTCCTTTCCACTAAGCTCCATCATCTTGCTACATTTTCAACAAGCATTTCTTGTTGCACACTTTTCAACAGATAGCCATGGAGTTTGGGTTTATTTCCTTGTTTTTTTTTGTTGGTTCTCATGTTTCCTTAGCTTGGGTTGAGTTATTAGTTCCTGAAAGCCCTAGTTGGACAAACACTTTGGAAGCCCTGTAACAGCTTGGGTTGAGTTACTAGTCCTGGAAGCCTTAGTTGGACAAACGCTCTAGAAGTTCTTGGTGGGTTGAGTTATTATTCCTTGAAGCCTTGGTTGGACAAATGCTCTGGAAGCACAGTGACAGCTGTGGGTTGAGTTATTAGTCTTGGAAGCCTTGGTTGGAACAAATGCTCTAGAAGCCCTGGAAGGCTTGGATGGAGACCAATCTGATGATGGCTTTGTGATGTCCGACCATGAGGTGGAATCAATGTTTGATGGGTTGAGGTGGATGGCCTTTGGAAGCACTGGATGGTTTTGGATTGATGTGTTCTATGAGATCCCACATTCATGCTTGGAATATGGCATATGGGTGAATGGCTGAAGGGATATTTGGCTCAGCCATTCTATGGTCGAGTGGAACGTGGAAATCCCATCCCGGGTTTGGATTTTGCATCATCAATATGAGGTTATTTCTCCTTATATTTCTATGAGTATTATACTGGATTATATGGCTACAATTTCATGAGTATTTATGATGCTATTATGTTGGTTATTTATGTGTTTTATGACAGAAGATATATGTGGATCTCATCATGTTTTTACTTGTAAATGAATGATCAATGTATCTATGACCTAATGGATGAAATGGTCATTGATGCGTTGAGGCATCAATGCTTCTGAGTGATTCTCAACTAAGTACGAAACCCCTATGCTTAGATATGTTATTTACAGTTGTAGATTACATATACGTGATATGTTTGACGAAATTTCTGTCATGGCTAGTAGGGGTCCAGTCAAGGTCTTATTCAATTAATTGCACCAATACTGTTATTTTCATGTTATCTTATTGTTATGAAGGTATAATGCAATTCTGGGCAGTGATATGGGCTCTGATCCTGAAAATATGGCTTTATTCCCAGGGGACATTGGCACATAACTGAGAAAAAGGGTCCCTGGACCCTGGCTTGCAGGCCTGTGAGAACGTCTAGAGGTCCCTGGAAGTTGGAATGCCCATAGCATGAGAGTGTCCAAAGGTCAAGTTGTCCAAATGTTCCATGGGACCCATGGGCAAGTTTCCTGAAAAGTTGGATTGGTTCCTGAGGGTTCTAATGTTGATGTTGAATATTTGTATGGTGTGTTTCCGTCGGTCCCACTTACTTAACATGACTTAGGAGGTCGAATCATATCATAGTGGCCTCTCGTCGCATGTTTACCCCAACTGCCTGGTTTCTTAGGTAGATGTGGGAGGAGGGTGTTACAAAGTGGTATCAAAGAATGGTTCACCCCCCAGTCTAGATGGGTTGTGTGTTGGTCATGCATTCATGTCGGTTGCATATGTGTTGCTTATGCTTGTAGTCCATGTGCTTGTAGTGTTTGCATGGTGTTGATCATGGTTGTAGTGATGTCACCATGTGAAGGTTGATGGTGTTGTTGTGGGATGTGTCGTCGTGAGTGTATGGTTGTATATGCATTTGTTATGCATGTCGGTGTATATATGTTGTTATGCATGCATTTTCATGGTGAAGGTTGTTATGCATGAGGTCATTGTATGCAATTCGGTCATCATGATGCTATTGATGTTCCATGCTGCTAATGTGTTGGCTGAGATAGAGTAGGAGATGCAGATCATCAAAGTGAAGTTGTAGCATTGGGCATCGAGGCAAGAGCATGTTTTCATAAATGTTTGTATGTTGGGCTTCCAGGTATGTAGGTTAAGGGTTGTTATATGCATTATGGTTATGTGTATGCCTTTCACTCTATTGATGTTATGGTTAATAAATGATAGATGCTAGTTGATTAGTGTAGTCATATGCACACGTGTCGGATAGTCATCTATGGTAATGCATTACTATTTTTGTTTTATGTTAGATAACTTGATGATTATGTTACATGTTGTTGATGAGTATGTTATAGGCTAACTCATTATGATCATACTATATGTTATATGTTGTTGTTGAGTATGTTATAGGTTAACTTGTTGTTGTTATATGATAGTTAGCTTGATGATTAGGTTATATGTTGTTGATGAGCATGATATATAACTTATTGTTGTTATATGCTAGTTACTTGATGATTAGGGTCATTGCATTAATATCTTGATGTTATATGTGTCATACTAATTTGGATTGGTCTATGCAAATGGTTAGGGTTATGACATTCATGTAAGAGTTAATATTTTGTGATATTGTGTCATAATAATCTAGATTGACTGTGCAGATGTGATTATTATGTATGAATGATAATTGTTTGTGAGATTATGGTGTGAACGTGTTAGTGAGTTACTGTTATAGATATCATGATCTTATTTGTGTTTGAGTTGACATGTTGTGAAGTTATATCGTGCTAACTAGATTGATTGTGCAAACAAGATAGCCTCCCCTGAGATACATTAAGGTATGAGTTTGGTTATGTCGTATATTTGGTGCTTGATTGTTTGATTATGTCGTCTAGTTGATTTATTTAACTTGGTATGTTTGCAAGTTGGTTGGATGTTTGATGAATTGCATAATATGAGTACGTATTCAAATGACATTGTTTTAAGATGATTGTACTAATGCATATGTGTTGAGACATTTGATATGTACTTGAGTGTAGTAGGTGATAGTTGTAGCATTATGTCTAATGACTATGAGTTGACTATGGATTATGAAATGATTATTAGTCTTGGTAAGAGTTGATTTCAAATTGATAGATATGATTGTCTTGATATTTGGAATGTGTGGTTGACATGTGTGAAGAGTTGCAGGAAACATGTTTGCTATTAGTATGACAAGGTAATAGTTGATGTGTTTATATAACTAACAATTGGGCGATGTGACAACAAATAGTAAGCCTCGATTCCAACAAAGTAAAAAGGTAGAAGAAAGGAATTGGGCAAGAATTTCTTTGGCTATGTTTTGAAACCCTAATTCCAAACAAATGAGTGCTTTGCATACATGAAGTCTTCTTAACCTTGATTTTATCTGACATTATGTGGATATGTGTTATATTCATGAACATGTATTTGACAGGTATATCAACTAGTTTCCAGTTAAGGATGGATTTTTCAAGGGAATCTAAGCCCCTTGAGAGATGGCATGGACGTGTTCAGTTATAAGGCGATGACAACAATATAAGGTAACTGGTATATTTTTATTTTTATTTATGCTCTGACAGTTATGTTTTTCTCGAAATATGATGCAAGGGGTTGCATGGCAAAGAGACTGCCATGAAATCTTGAAGAAGGCTCAGGTTGAGATTTCCTTTGCAAGCACTCAGAACCATGGGGATTGAGTCATGGTGTCTATTGTTAGTCTTGTGCTTTTGGTCTTTTATGATTTGTGTGCGCTTGATTTGTAGTTTTGTTGATGTTTGGCGCATGGCCATGCCACCTTGTTTGTGGTGTCGTATTGTTGTTGGTTTTCCATGGTTTTCTGCTTGTTTGCTTCTCGTTCTTACCTGTATTGTTTTTAGAGTCTTGGGAATTGGTTGAGGAAGGAGAAATTCAATGGAGCTCGGGGAGAGATGTGTGTACCCGACGGGTAAGGTAAGACCTGGATGAAGCTCGGTGCATGTATAGGGGCATTTGAAGGCAAGAGTACGAAAGCCAATTGGATTGGTTGGGTCCATTGGTGTAAATGGTGGTGGCAAGACAATCATGAGGAAGCTAACATGAAAGGTAAAGTGAATGGATGTGAGGCATTTGATTCCTTGGCTATGTTGGGAATGATTGTTCTCAATGTTTTGTATGTTGTGCATGGATAAAGGGAGTTCTCTTAACCTTGACCTTATGGTATCTGGTAATTATGTTGTGATCATGATTGTGCTGATGTCTATATATGTATACATGTCTGTCATGTCTGACAGGGTCATCATGGATCATGATTGTTTTTATACTAATGTTTAAATGTATATATGTGTGTATGTATGTCGTTGTCTAACAAGATCATGATTGTTTTATGCTAATGTTTATATATATATGTATGTATCTACGTATCTATGTCACTGTCTGGCAGGGTTGTCTGGGATCATTCTTGTGGAGGAATGATTAGTTATGTAGGTGAATGACATGAAGAGTTTCCTGGTTTACGAGGAATCAAGTGGGAGAGTAGACCTGACAAGTCTACGAGGTTAGTATCACGTGGTTATGAGTTGATATTATGTGATTATATTATGTTTATGCTATGGACAAGCTATACTGAAGGATACATCAGCAAAATGAAAGTAGTGTGGTTTGCGACATGCTAGGATAAGCATGGATGGAGGAGAGACATTGGAAGCAAGGTTGCTTAGTAGAGACAATATGGTTTTGGATGTGTGGTACTATTGTTGTGCATATGTTATACATGCTACATCTGTAATGTTGTGTGCATGTGGTGTTGTATATATATAGTGTGTGTACATGTTTTTTATGCAATGGTATGTACAAAGTGGTATTGTACAAAGAGTGTTGTGTGAATATTGCATATGCAGTGTTGGGTATAGATGGTGTTATGTACATGTTGGATATCCTGTGTTGTGTACATCTTGTATTGCGCACATGATGGATATGCAACGTTGTATGCATATGGTGTTGTGCCCATGTTGGATATGTAATGTTGTGTACATATGATGTTATGTACATGTTGTATATGTAGTGCTATGTACAGATGGTGTTGTGTGCATGTTGTACAAGTGGTACTATGTACATATGGTGTTGCATGCATGATTGTACTTGGGGTGTTGTATGCATGTGGTGTTGTGTACATGTTGTACAAGTGGTACTATGTACATATGGTGTTGCGTGCATGATTGTAAATGTGGTGTTGTGTGCATGTGGTGTTGTGTACACGTCGTGCATGGGATGTTGCGTACATGCGGTGTCGTGTATATGTCGTGCATGTGGTATTGTGTACACGTTGTGATATATTACAAATATATCCTAAGTTTTAAAAGACTAAAAAGTTTCTTGTTCAAGATGCATCAAGCAAGAGAAGAGGCTCATAACTTAGGAGGTCCTGGTTGTCTTTCCTCACAGAACTGTCCCCAAGAAGAGAAACTAAAGAGCAGTGGTTTGTAATGTGTAGATAGCAATAAAATAGGTTCATAACTTAGGAGATCACGGTTTTCCTTTGTCACATATCTACTCCAATAACATTACCATTGCATCAAATAAAACTAGAATTCACGAAATAATACAAGAAATGCAAAAAGGATGATTTTAACTATGATGCATAACTTGATAGAAAGAGAATTTAACTTAAATTCTTGTTTGTCCTTTCATATGCAAATTTGATTTTAAACTATCATCATCCCAAAATCACATAAAAAGCATCACACATCTAAATAACTCAAGCATAAATCAGAAACAAGAAATACTTAAATTAAAATTATGCTAATATAATCAAAGTGTACTTAGCTTGGTATGGAATCCCTCCAACCTTGCTTTGTACACCTAAGGAACTCTCAGCTACAGCTAACTTATGAAAATATCCACAGCATGAACAATAACTTAATATAATAGAAAGTATGCTTCAAATTATCAAAAGGTCTCCAATAGTCTGGATACAAATAACATACATGAATGGTTCATAAACTCAGTTTAAATGATAAAATTATCAACAAACTTAGCTACAATAGCTCTAAAAGTATTTATCTATCGTAATCCATCCATCTAGGTCGAACTCATTAAGTCTGGTTCACAAAATTAGGCAAAATCCCAAAAAATAATATTCTTCCCCTTTTTAATAGGGATTTCTAAATCACAGTTCAATTTTGACCAACGTTGACCCGGCATGTGTTTGCTCAGTTTGACCGAACCAATAGATATTCATCCATTTGTGGTTCCCAAGCTTTCCAAATATGCGCTCAGCTCTCGCCAAGTGTCCTGCACATATGACTTTAACGGAGCTATTACGAGAATTTTTATCGCAGTCCACATTTACTCTTAAAACCCAATTTTTACAAAAACCTCTAAAAATTGAAAAACTTAATTTAGTCACCTGAATATGCAAAATAAGAGTGAAATGAAGCATATGTAAGTGAAATATGATGGAATATGGTGGTAAATGGATGGGTTTAGGATAGGCAAAATGACCAAAATTGAGGACCAACATCTCCCCCTTACTGATACTCAAGCATGTCCTCATGCTTGCTTCTTTCGTTTGGACTTTCTAAGTGATGTTTCCCCTGTTGTACCTAAACTTGTAGCCTCTTCCTGTGCAGCTCGAAGTAAAATATCAATGCCCTCATGTTCCTCTGCTTTGTAGATGGCAACTTTTACTTTTTGTTTTTCATATTTATATTGCCATAACTTCTTCTCTTTTAGCCATCTATAGGCTTGTTTAGAAATGAGCATATTTTGTGTTTCAAGCTTTTTTATTTGCTTGTTCAATTTCTTGTTTTCTTGGACTATGTTGTTGTTGTTTTCCTTGTACATTTTGTTCTCTCTCTTCAAGTGTCTTTCCATGATTTTACTGTCCTCTAGCTCACTAGTCAACTCTGCTATTTTCTTCAAATATTCCTCATTGTGCAATTCTCTGGATTCTTCCCTTGCCTCTTTAGCATATGAATGAGATGAGGTAGCTCCAACCCAAGCATCCTCAAAATAAGATCATTTTTCTATGGGCTCTTCCCGAGCTTCCTCCTCCAATCTCTATATGATCTCATCAATTTGTTTTGATGTTTGTGGAGGTTTGGTTTCAACAATCTCAATTTTTGGGTCTTTCCCTTGGTTGCTTGGCTCTTCTTGTGACTTTCTTCTTGATCTCCTAGGAATGGAAAAAAATGATTTTGATTTTTCAATCATAACACCATCTTGCTTCTTTTTCAATCTTGTCCTTGGATACAAAGGAGAATTCATGATAATTTTTGTGACATGTAATTGCTCAAACCTTTCCTGATTCCCTGTTAATTGGTATTCAAAGTGATTTTTGGCCAAAAACTCATTCCAAAGTATCCCTTTGTTTCTTGCCTGATACTCAACAAGGATCTTAATCAACCCACAATGATAGACATTAGCCTCTTTAGCTTCAGTTTTGTTTTTAACATTTTCTATCATTTTAGTCAAGCTCTTTGAAAAGAAGTAAGGAATATTGATTTTACAGTCTCCTTTGATATGTTGAAGCAATTTTATATGGTAAAGGTAGACTATACTGTGCCTATTGTCACAAGTAAAATATTTTTGGATGATCACAACTAATTCTGACCAAGGCTCTCTGAACCAATCCCTTAAAATTCCTTTTGTCCTATCAAAGGTCCATTTCCTTTGTTTTTCTAAGAAAAATGTCCATCCTTTCTCCTTAAAATGTAAACCTTTATGATATTCTTCTCCTATTAGAGGAAGTTCTAATGCTTGAGATATGAAAGTTGGATTCACTGGTATAGGAAGTTCACCCACTTTAGTTTTCCCATTTTCAAATTTTTCTATGAATTCTTGTGTAATTATGTCATTGTGGCCATTAAACTTCCTAAGGAACTCCAATAGTCTTGCTTGAAACAATTTTTCCGCTGCTTCCTTACTCCAATTTTCTACTTTGAATTCTTTGGATTCCATTTTTGTTTCCGTTTGCATATGCTCAGATCTCCTTAGCTTTTGAAAACAAATGAGATTACTTCCTTTGCTTATAAATCTTCAATTTTCTTGACTGCTGCTGCAAATAGTATCAACACAAGGTTCTCCGTTTATAAATTTGATTAAAGAAAGATTTTGACTATGTAAAAAGACCCAAAGAAAAATTTCCACTGTAAGAAAATCTCTCACTGTTTTTGCAAATCGTATTTCCTCATAAAAAAATTATGAAAAAACCTCCTCTGTTTAGAAACTACACACTGTGTTTTGAAATAACATTCACTATGCAAAGTTTTTTTGACAAAAACTGCATGAGGAAATCGTGGTTTTGATACCTGAATTGCAAGAAGAGTTTGTAAAAAAACTTATAGAAACCTCTTGTTAATGATTTGTCTTCTCTTTGTAAACATATAGTTTCAATTAATCTCATTTCTAATATCTCGAGAAATCGTGGATTCTACAGGTGGCAGAGGATTTTGAAGATGACAAATCATTAAAAATCTGGAACTGAAGTCGTATTTTTCTCCCATTGTGACACATCTTAAACAAATATGGAGTTTAACTTTTTCGAAATCGTTCTAGTTGTTTAAGGAGTCTTTGACGCTTACCTTATCACTGAGAGTCACTGCATTAATTGAGGAATTATCTGTGTATTTTGTGGATTTTGTTGGAGCTCAGCGTAGAGGAAATCCCAATCGCTTTCTCCTTCCTCAAACAACCAAGTTCCTTTAAATTCTCTACGCAGCACAGGGTTTTCCTTTCCTTATTTCTCCACGCTGCTTGAGGTTCTTCTTCTCCTTATTTCACCACGTTGCTCTTCATTTTTTCACACTACTCTTTCACACAGTCTCTCCATGACATAGGGTTTACTCTCTGCGTTTTTTCCTTTGGTTAGAGCTTCATTACACTGTGGGTGAATGCGTAATATTTCTCTCTGTCTCTGAGTTGAGTTTAGCTATGATGATGAAGGAGAATATGCAGAGTCTTTGTCTCTATCCCTTTGAAATGTTTTTGACCATTTCACTGTTTAGCTGTCTTGTCCATTTTCAATTTGGGCTGCCACTTGTGTTAATGCATCACGGTTCATTTACTTATGACCGTGCTACCTTTTGTACACCCTTCGACACTTGTTTTATATCACTAAGGTCGCATCATAGTTTGTATGTTTAGAGTTTTGAATACTCATAACCATTAGGACCCTAGTTTATGATTTCGTATTGTATGCAACCTTAGCTTATGATTTCGTATTGCATGCAACCTTAGCTCATCATTGTTTGCTTATCCATCATACTTATATACATGTTGCATATTCATGTTTTTATCATTGTAACTTTTGTCCTTTTTCATCATATACTTATGTATTTGATTTTGAAATGACCATAGTTTTAGGTCATTTCAAATCAAATTTTCTTCATATTTTTACAATGATACTAACTTCTTGTTCTTGTTTTGTAGATGCATAAACTAATCCTTCAGGTTGTATAGACAATTTCTCCATGATGCAACAATTTTTTTCAAAGGAGATGTGGCCAACAATATTAGTCAAAAATTGCAAATGATATGATTGAGTAATGAGATGTGAATGTATGGTTTGGTGATGAAATGAAATGTGAATGTGTGGTTAAGTGATGAAATGAATGAATATGTAGGGTGATATAGGATAATGTACAATGTACATGGCTAGAAGTATTGCATATTCAAATTTTAAACTAAGTTATCAATCTTTAGAAAAAATTTCAAAATCAAAGGCTTTAAGAATGCTTTTAAACTTACAGTACTTTTCCCTTTTACTTGATAGTTCCTTGTCAATGCTTTGATTCTTTTGTCAACACTTGACCTTTTCAAAATGAATTCTTGTCAATACTGGACTGTAAATAGATGCTTGTAGCTGCTTCTTAGGTCCCTTTGATGTTGATTTGAAACAGGTCCCTTCTATATATGATATTGATCTTATTTGAAACAAGTCCCTTACTGATAAATGTTGATTTTGTTTGAAATAGGTCCCTGCTATAGTACAATTGCTTGATATTAAACCATTGCATGGTTTGTTGATTTATTATGAATCTTCCCCCTTTGTTGATCTTAAGACTTGTCCTCAAGTCTTTAAGTTTTTGGAGGATGATCCTACAAAAATAAAAAATGAAAAACATAAAAGAGAGAATTCATATTGGCCAAACAAGTTGGTTTTCCGATATGAATTCGAGTTTGTATTGTGCCAGTATCCTGGATTTTCACAACCAAACTCCTTTATTATTTTTTAACCTTTTTATTTTATTTTTATTCTTCTGGAAATAGGGAAGGCATATTACTATGTTGTTCCAATACTTCCATATTGTCTTTTGCTGAGACTCTGTTCAGAAAGTCTTCTTTATTGATAGGTTTGTTGTAAACTTTGAGTCTATGACCATTAACTAGAAATGAAATTGTTGCTTCATCGATTGTTTTTATCTTGACTGCTCCATTGTCAAATATTTCTTCTATTTCATATGGCCCAAGCCAATGAGTAGTGAACTTAGCTTTGAAATCTTTGTACTTGGAGTAAAAAAGAAGTGCCCAGTCTCCCTTATGAAAATTTTTGTTTTTGATAAATCTGTCATGCCATTTGATTCTTTGTTGCTGTACTAGTGAGGTATGTTCAACTGCTTGTTGTCTGATCTCATCTAGTTCATTCAGTTGCATAAGTCTTTGTTGTTGAGCTTCTGACAGATCCAATCCTAATTCTGCTGCAAGTTTGAATGTATGAATTTGAAATTCGATTGGTAGCAGAACTTCTTTACCATATACCATTTGATATGCACTGAATGCAACAGTGTTTTTCGATGTAATTCTGTATGCTCATAATGCTTCTTTCAATTTGTCTAACCAATCTTTTCTGTTCATTTGTACTATCTTTTTCATGATATTTTCCAGAACCTTATTAGTGGATTCTACTTGTCTATTTGTTTGTGGATGATAAAGAGTAGACTTTCTATGCTTGAATTTGTATTTTTCTGTAAGATCTTGGACAAGCTTAGAAGTGAATTGTGTTCCCTGGCCTGTAACAATCTGTCTTGTAACTCTAAATATTACAAATATTTCCTCAAAGAGGAAAGAAACCATTGTTAATTATATTGCTCATGCCACTATTTTTGCTTCAACCCATTTTGTAACATAGTCTGTACATACTAAGATGTACTTCTTTCCATTTGAAGGCGGGTTAATTGGTCCCACAAAGTCTAGAGCCCATTGTTCAAATGGTTCTATAAGTACTTGTGGTTTCAATGACATCTCATATGATACTATAGGTATTCTAGTTCTTTGACAACTATCACATCTTTTGCAATAGGTCTTTGAGTCTTTGAAAATTGTTGGCCAGTAGTAGCCAAGTTTGAGCACCTTGTATGTTGTCCGTTTATCTGCAAAATGGCCACCACATGGTTCATCATGACATGATTTTAGAATATCAAGAATTTCATCTTCTCTCACACATTTTCTTATCAAAAGATCAGGACTAGTATAAAAGAGGTCACCATTGACCCAAGTATATCTAGCACTCTGTTTAATTATTTTCCTTTTCTACTTGCTAGTGAAATGGGATGGTAATATTCCAGATGACAAATAATTTGCTATATCGATAAACCATGGGGTTTTAGCTGTTACAGCAAATAGATGGTCATCAAGAAAGTTGTCTGAAACGGGGATAAGATCATTAGGAGAATTAAATCTTGACAAGAAATCTGCCACTTGATTATCTTTTCCTGGCCCATCTAAAATAGTAATAGTGAATTCTTGCATTAGTAACAACCATCTAGTAATTATGCCATTAGTTATTGTTTTGTTCATTAAATATTGAATGGTTGAATGATTTGTATATGATTTGTATGACTAAATACTTGATAGTTTGTTATGTAATGCCTAAATTTATTGATTGCATGCACAACAACTAGCATTTCTTTTTCAGTTACTGTGTAGTTTAATTCTACAGGAGTTAATTTCTACTTATGAAATAGATGGCATAGTTAAACTAATTTTCTTTTTGTCCTAGAGATGCTCCTATAGTTGTGTCTAATGCATCAGTGGATATGTGGAATGGCAATGACCAGTTTGGTCCTCTAAGAATGGGTGCTACAGACAATTTTTCTTTCAATTTTTCAAATGCATTTTGACAATTTGTAGTCCATTGAAACTCAATGTCTTTTGCAAGTAATTTGAACAAGGGTAAAACTATTTTGCTGAAGTTTTCAATGAATCTTCTGTAGTAGCCTGCATATCCCAAGAAACTTCTTACTTCTTTCTGTGTTTTTGGTGGCATTAAGTTTACAATGACTTGTATCTTTGCTGGGTCTACCTTAATTCCAGAAGAAGAAATGTGGTGTCCCAACACTATCCCTTCTGTTAACATCATAAAACATTTTTCATTGCTGAGGGATAAGTTTGTCTCTATGCATCTTTTTAGAACTTTTTCAAGATTATTTAAACAATCATCAAATGTACTTCCATAAACAGTAAAATCATCCATGTAGACTTCAACACATTCATGTATAAGATCTGCAAAGATAGCTAAGACTGCTCTTTGAAATGTAGCAGGTGCATTACATAGTCCAAAAGGTAAAACATTATAAGCATATGTTCCCCATGGACAAGTAAATGTAGTTTTATCCTGATCTTCTAATGCTATCTTGATTTGATTGTATCCACTAAATCCATCAAGAAAGGAAAAGAACTTTTTCCCTGCTAATGAGTCTAGTACTTGATCAATGAATGGTAGTGGGAAATGATCTTTCAATGTTGCTTTGTTCAGTTCCCTATAGTCTACACATATTCTCCATTTGCCATTTTTCTTTGGTACCACAACTAAGGAAGAAACCCATTGACTATCAGAGATAGGGTAGATAAATCCTACATGTAATATTTTTCTGCAACTCTTCTTTCACTATCTCCTTCATCATTGGATTCATTTTTCTTTGTGGTTGTCTTACTAGTTTGATTGTTTCATCTGTGTAAATGTGATGGATACATGTTTTTTTATGGATTCCTTGCATGTCTGTATAGTCCTAGGTAGAAGCTTTTGAATATTTCTGTAATAATGCAATTGCATGTTTTTCCTGTGATGATTATAGATTATTACCAATATTTAAATTCTTTCTAGGATTGATTTAAATGATTTTGCTTTGAGATTTGGTAATTGAGTTGACAAGAAAAATGATTACAAATGAATTTTGTAATGATTGAATAATACAATTTTCCTGAAAACATTGATTTAGAAGATGATTTGCAGCTTCATATTTTGTTATTCTTAGCTGCTCGGAAATCTGAGATAAAAAGGTCTATTAAATCCTCATGTTCTTCTTAGGCTTGATTAATACTTAAAACAGGCAGAGTTTCTTCCTGTTGATCATCAGGCCATGATAGTAAAGAAGGTGATTGAGCAGGAGGATAGAGTGTGATATGTTTCCTTTCATCTCCATGTGCTATGATCATGCTTCTTGATCTGCATCCAATGAAGGCATTTGTTGTGGCTAACCATGGTCTGCCAAGAATTAAAGGATGGCCTCCTAGATTAGTTTTTGGTTGCAAGATTAGAAAGTCTACTGGATATTCCCATGAATCCAAAGAAACAATGATGTCTTCAAGTATTCCTTCCGGTACTACTTTAGATCTATCTGCTAGTTCTAAAATTGTAATAGTAGGTCAGATATTTGAGAATTTTAAATACTTTATAGTTTCTATTGTCATGACATTTATAGCAACTCCTAGATCAATTAATGTTTTAGGAACTGAAAAATTATTGATTGAAATGGTAACCATAGGTATCCCTAGATCAATATATTTTTCAATTGTTGTTTTTGCAGACATGAGACTAGCTAGTTTGCCAATGACCTGGATTGTAGGTGGATCTCTTTTCTTTCTGCTAGTTTTCTTAATGCATAATTCCTTTATTGTTTTTGTATAAATTGGAATATCTTTGATAGCTTGTAACAATGAATTTTGACATAAGAATTCTTTAATTCATCTATGATATCAAATTCAGGAAGAGAAATTGAAGTTTTCTAATCAACTAACCTTTCTGGGAAAGGTGGTGTCTGAGTCATAATAGTTTTGCTTTTTTGAATTTGATTCCTTGGATTAGATTTTTTAGATTGTTCTCCTTCTTCAATTTGTTCTTCTATGATTGGTGGAGAATCTTTTTGGAGAACTTTTCCTGACCTCAAGTGGATGTCTTGAATATGAAGAATATAATATGTAGGAAATAATGTTGTTTCTTCCACATTATAAGTTGGCCTCTCCACTCTGTTACTTGGATTTGCTACTGGCTGAGCTGGTAATTGAGTTGGTCTAGGTGGTGGTTGGTTAGAAGGAAGCTGAAGCTGTTGAGGTTGAGTTAGTGCAAGCATTGATTGTTGTGTAAATGGATTTGATTGAGTGGATTGCTGGAATTGTCGATATGAGAATGATTGTTGAGGATATAGCTGTTGATATGACTGATGAGATTGATATTGTTGAGGATAAAATTGTTGGAGAGGTTGGGCTCCATAAGAATATCCTTGCCAACTTTGTGAAGGTTGGTTTTGGTTTTGCTAAGGAGGCCAAACCTGCCATGGCATAGGAGTATTCCATGAATTTTGATACTGAAAATTCTGGGAATTTGTTGAGGGAACTGTTGGGATGTACCTGCAAACGTGGTTTCCAAGCTCTTCTTAGTTCCATATAATAAAATCCTTGAGTTTCTTCTAATTGACCTGCTTGCAACTCTTTTAATGTTGGACAATTGTCTGTAACATGATTTTCTGTACAAAGTCCACAAACAAGATTATTATCCAAATGGCATTCTCATAAAAGATACTTTTTCTTACACTTAGGACAAAATATTGACATTGTTTATTCTTCTTCTTCTTGTTTCTTGTTTGCTTTTAATACATCAACTTGTGTTCCTAAGGTGCTCAAAAGATCTATTTAAAGTTTTCTAACAAACTCCCTATTTCTGCTCTTGTCACTCCTCCTATTGCTGATTTAGAAGCTCTAGAAGTTATATCTCTTTTTCTTGTTTTGGATCTACCTCTAGAGTACTTTTGACATAATTCAACAATTTCATCAAATGGTAAGTATGAAATATCTCCTTTACCCATTACATTGAAAATATCAAGATATTCATCTCTTATTCCTTTAAGAAAAAATGTTCTAATGGTATTGGGATTTAGAGAATGTTGTTTGGATTTTTGCAGGTTATAAAGAAATCGTTCCAAGTATTCTTCCAAACTCTCATCTTCTTGTTGAGACATTCTAAAAATATCTTCTTTTGAATCTCTAGGCCTGCAATAGGCTTGATATTTCTTAAGAAAAAATTTCTTCATTTCTTCCCAAGACGTAATAGAGTGTTCCCGTAATCCCAAAAACAATTTTAAGGCAACTGCTTTAAGAGTAGCAGGTGTTAGCTCTACTATAAGCTTCACTGCTTAAAGGGTCAAATTCAAGATTGGTGGTTGGTTTGTACCGAGAAAGGTGTTGGCAGTGGTCTTTTCTTCCTCCTTCCTTCATTTACATTATGACCTTATAGCTTTCCCCACCCCTATTTCCATATCCTCTTCCATTCTCTTTATTTCCCATAACTCTCATTATTTCCTTCTTCCTATTCTTTATCCTTTGTAAACCCCGCCGAAATCCTTTTTCCCGGCTCCTGGGCCATTTTATTTAAAACCCATAAAACATGTTAAATCCGCGTTTAAACCTATTCTTCATTCAACTCTAGGCACTAAACTTATGTGCCCGCACCCATATGACCCACCCCTACATATCCCTTTGCAGCCCTTTTCCCGCACATTAAGTATTGTGCATTTTCCGTGCCGCTTCACCGTCCGTTGATTAATCCGACGATAGTCGCTATCCCCGCTCCGCCAACCTGCTCGACTGTTAACTCACGGGGGCGGTGGTTTCCCACTGCCACGCGTTGCAAACATGCTGGATCGCGCGGGTTAATACGAAAACCGCCATCGCTCGATAGGCGGTGCGAGGAAAATCGCCCGTCAATAAACCGTTGTCTCCCTGCCGTTTAAACTCTGCACAACTCCCGTGTGCGATCACCGTTGGATTTGCCCGATGGTGATCCAATGGCCCTCATCACATCTTCTTTGTCACCTCCCGATAGTTCCTCGCGCGCGATCTCCGCCGTTGATTTTCATGATCCAACAGCTGGGATTATTTCCGCTGTTTAACTCGCATGTCCTCCTAATAATCCCTGTCAGTTGATCGCAACTGTTGATTTCTGCGATCCAATGGCTGAGATTTATCCCCGGCCTGCTCTTACTCCCGCCATGAATTTTCATTTCCCTTTGATTGTCTCGAGCTCGTGAAGGAGGGAGGAAGCCATCATCTGGTACCTGCACAGTTAATTCCTTAGCTACTATATTTAAAGAGCAGAATGGCCGAAGGACAGAAAGGACACCCTCGAGCAGTTCAACCATTTATCAGTGATGGAGCCTTGTATCAGTCAAGCATCAGAAAAAGCCGATTTTGTTCAGTTAAGCATTCAAAGTGCAGCAACGACCCATATCTAAATTGTAAATGTGGTTGGTGGTCCATTAAGACCCCTCCACGCATGAATTATGTAGAGAAATTTTGTATTCAACCTCCATATATACCCAGAAATAGAATGTAAGGGGGGGGATGAATGTCGTTCTGTTGCAAGCTTCAACTTCTGAAGACTGTAACTACATTGTAACCTGTAGCTTCTGGTCTGCATTTCCAGCTAATACAAGCTTCTTTTGTTGTTAATTGCTCACTTTCCACTTCTTCTTCTTCTTCTAGGTTGTACTTGTTTTGCAGTTGTTCATGTGCTGTTAATGTTTAGCATTAGAGGCACTGTCATCCCACCTTTGTGTTAGGATTTAGCATGCATCATTGAATTTGTTTGCAGGTTTCTGTTGTTTTAATGCCAGAGAGCTGTCATCCTATTTGTGCATTAGAAAGCAGATTTACAGACCTTTAAACTGGTTGCAGCTGGCCATCACAGGGTCCTATGCATCTGCTGGTGTGATCAGTGTTCTCCATCATCACATTGTCCCTAAAGCTGAGAGTAATCGGTGGTTAAAAGCCTTGTAGTCGGGGGGTGTTCACCCATGTCTGGGGTCAATCATAGTAGAAGTGGTTATCTGGCTTGAATATGTAGCATTTCTTTCATTCATCCACCTATTTTTCCAACATTTTGTTGAGTTTGTAATGTTCCCGAGAATCATTGGTATACAACCTAGGTGAGTTTCTTGAGGTGTTAACAACAGGAAAAAGACGAAATTTATGTGTATCATCAGTATAACCATAAGTTTTACATAAGATATCAAATTCAAACATGAATGAATCAGGATCTTCATAAGACATTCCATAGAATTTTTGTAAAACTGAAGGTTGAATATTCTTCATTTTTACCTCTTCTCTTAAAATTGCTCTAGTATCTACAATTGGAAATCCAAAAGTAGTTTCTTCATCATTTTCTATTTCTACATCTTGTCTTCTCTTATGATCATATTCTCTTTTGGCATATTCTTCTCTTTTCCTTTCTGCTTCTCTTCTTGCCTCTTCTTCTCTTCTTCTTTGCCATTCTTTTTGTTGTTTTTCATATTGTAACCTTTGTTTTGGAGTGAGGATGGTAGATCCTTGCCCTTCTTCCGCCATATCTTTTTTAATAGTCTCAAATGTTTCAGTAACAACTTGAGATTCAACTTGTTTTATTTGTTCAAAGATAGGCTGATCTATTTGTTCAAGAATAGGCTGATCAATTGGTTTTCTTGTCTCTCTTTGTTTTCCTCTAGAAGATTTTTCTATGTGTTTCTGTTTTCTCTTCACTTCATAAGCTAACAAAGTTTGTCTTTCAACAAGAGTTAACCTTTGTCCTAAACGTTGTTTTTCTTCTAATTCTTCCAAAGTTGGTTTTCCGGCAATTGGTGTAGTTAATTCAAATGGAGGTAGTCCTGCTTCTACCAGTGGTTTAGTAATTGGGGGGTATTGTTTTGTGTATCTACATTTTTCATCTCTCTATCTAGTCATAAATGACCATAATGAAAAATCCTATTTACTTTTTATGTTTTTGTTTTGTCTTTTGTTTGTGTTTTTTTTTGTGTGTGTGTGTTTTTAAAGCTTCCTATTTTGATTAACTTTGAATAAGCTTCCCCGGCAACAATGCCAAAAATGTAAGGTCAATTTACTAAGTAAGCTAACACATGTGGTTTACTTGTCAATCTGGGTTTGTAGACTTTGAAGCATGTCCAAAATATATGGATTTTAGGTGAAATAAAATTAGGAAGGCGAGACTATAAAGTTAAAAGAAGTGCATATTACAAATACATCCTAAGTTTTAAAAGACTAAAAAGTTTCTTGTTCAAGATGCAACAAGCAAGAGAAGAGGCTCCTAACTTAGGAGGTCCTGGTTGTCCTTCCTCGCAGAACTGTCCCCAAGAAGAGAAACTAAAAAGCAATGGTTTGTAATGTGTAGATCACAAGAGAAGAGACTCCTAACTTAGGAGATCCTGGTTGTCCTTCCTCACAGATCTACTCCAATAACATTACCATTGCATCAAATAAAACTGGAATTGAAGAAATAATACAAGAAATGCAAAAATGATGATTTTAGCTATGATTCATTACTTGATAGAAAAATAAGTGAACTTAAATTCTTGTTTGTCCTTTCATATGCAAATTTCATTTTAAACTATCATCATCCCAAAATCATACAAAAAGCATCACACATCTAAATAACTGAAGCATAAATCTGAAACAAGAAATGCTGAAATTAAAATTATGCTAATGTAATCAAAGTGTACTTAGCTTGGTATGAGAGTCCTCCAACCTTGCCTTGTACACCTAAGGAACTCTCAGCTACAACTAATTTATGAAAATATCCACACCATGAACAACTTAGAACAGTAGAAAGTATTCTTCAAATTATCAAAAGGTCTCCAATAGTCTGAATACAAATAACATACATGAATGGTTCATAAAATCAGTTTAAATAAGAAAAAAGTCAACAAAATTAGCTACAATAGCTCTAAAAATATTTATCTATCATAATCAATCCATCTAGGTCAAACTCATTAAGTCTGGTTCACAAAATTAGGCAAAATCCAAAAAATAATATTCTTCCCCTTTTTAATAGGGATTTCTGAATGACAGGTCAAGTTTGACCAACGTTGACTGGGCTTGTGTTTGCTCAGTTTGATCGAACTAATAGGTGTTCATCCATCTGTGGTTCCCAAGCTTTCCAAATACACGCTTAGCTCTCGTCCAGGCTTCCGGCACATATGACTTTAATGGAGCTATTACGAGAATTTTTAGTGCAGTACAAATTTACTCTTAAAACCAATTTTTACAAAAATCTCTAAAAATTGAAAAACTTAATTTAGTTACCTGAATATGCAAAATAAGAGTGAAATGAAGCATATGTAAGTGAAATATGATGGAATATGGTGGTAAATGGATGGGTTTAGGATAGGCAAAAATGACAAAAATTGAGGGCCAACAAATATCGTAATGAGTTGTATTATAAAGCTCCAGTGAACGGTATGATTGTCATGTTTGAGCAGTGGTCCTTGTAAATACTACAACGAGCTATGTTATAAAGTTCTATGGGAAGTATGTTTTGTTTTCAGCGGTCTTGTTGGTTATAGGTGGCATTGAACACCGAGGACGGTGTTCCCCCAAGGGGGAGGGTTCTGTAACAACCCTGGTTAAAATTCATGTAAAAATATATAAGGCCACGGTGATAGGACGCATATTCCTTGAATGGTGGGAAAAACATCCTAGTGGATGTTGATTCAGTTTATTATGACTAAGGAAATTGACAAAAGACAATGGCAAAGGCTTTGGAAAGACATGAGGCATTAATTGGCTTTTTATTTATGAAAATAATGGAAATTAGGAGAAAATGAAGGTGAAAGGTCACAAGTTTTATGTGAGGAGGAAATTGAAGGAAAATAATGGAAAATGAAGAAAATAGAGACCTTATTGATAAAAAGGCTTCTGAAGATCAGTGGGTAGGCTTGGTTAGTGTAACTTTTTGTTAGTCCAATTTTGGAGCTCCCTCATTATTCTCTCTCTCTCTCTCATACTCTTGGATACTTAGAGTTTTCTTAGAGCACTCTTTGAGGGTGTGGCATACTTGGATTTTTGGAGCAAGAAAGCAAAGGAAGAACAGGAAAGCGCAAGAGGACATCATGATCAACAACTACAATGAGATTTGCTTGCAGGTACCGAGTTGCATGTATGCTTCCTCATTAGTTTTGGCATGCATGGCATATGCATGCTGATTTTTTGTCATGATCTGTCACTGGCATGGAGGATTGTGTGGATTGATGGTGGATTGCCTAGCCTTGCCATTTCCTGGATAACCATGGAGTTTTGTAGGTTTATTTTCTTGTTTTGTTTTGGTTGGTTCTCATGTTCCCTTAGCTATCCTAATGGGTGTTGATTCAGTTTATTATGGCTAAGGAAATTGACAAAAGGCAATGGCAAAGGCTTTGGAAAGGCATGAGGCATTAATTGGCTTTTTATTTATGAAAATAATGGAAATTAGGAGAAAAGGAAGGTGAAAGGTCACAAGTTGTATGTGAGGAGGAAATTGAAGGAAAATAATGGAAAATGAAGAAAATAGAGGCCTTATTGATAAAAAGGTTTCTGAAGATCAGTGGGTAGGCTTGGTCAGTGTAACCTTTTGTTAGTTCAATTTTTGAGCTCTCTCATTATTCTCTCTCTCTCTCTCTCTCATACTCTTGGATACTTAGAGTTTTCTTGGAGCACTCTTGGAGGGTGTGGCAAACTTGGATTTTTGGAGAAAGAAGGCAAAGGAAGAGCAGGAAAGCGCAAGAGGACATCATGATCGACAACTACAACGAGATTTGCTTATAGGTACTGAGTTGCATGTATGTTTCCTCACTAGTTTTGGCATGCATGGCATATGCATGCTGATTTTTGGTCATGATCTGTCACTGGCATGGAGGATTGTATGGATTGACGGTGGATTGCCTAGCCTTGCCATTTCCTAGATAACCATGGAGTTTATGGGTTTATTTTTTTGTTTTGTTTGGGTTGGTTCTCATGTTTCCTTAGCTTGGGTTGAGTCATTAGTTCCTGGAATCCCTGGTTGGACAAACACTCTGGAATCCCTGTAACAACTTGGGTTGAGTTACTAGTCCTGGAAGCCTTGGTTGGACAAACGCCCTGGAAGCCCTTGGTGGGTTGAGTTACTAGTCTTGGAATCCTTGGTTGGACAAATGCTCCGGAAGCCCGACGACAGCTGTGGGTTGAGTTATTAGTCTTGGAAGCCTTGGTTGGAACAAACACTCTAGAATCCATGGATGACTTGGATGGAGACCAATCTGATGATGGTTTTGTGATGTTCGACAGTGAGGTGAAATCACTGTTTGATGGGTTGAGGTGGATGGCCTCTAGAAGCCTTGGATGGTTTTGGATTGATGTGTTCTATGAGATCCCACATTCATGCTTGGGATATGGCACGAGGGTGAATGGTTGAAGAGAGATTTGGCTCAGCCATTCTACGGTCGAGTGGAACGTGGAAGTCCCATCCGGGGTTTGGATTTTGCATCACCAATATGAGGTTATTTCTCCTTGTATTTCTATGAGTATTATACTGGATTATATGGCTGCGATTTCATGAGTATTTTTGTTGCTATTATGCTAGTTATTTATGTGTTTTATGACAAAAGCTATATATGGCTCTCATCATGTTTTTACTTGTAAATGAATGATCAATGCTTCTTAGTGATTCTCATCTAAGTACGAGACCTCTAGGCTCATATATGTTATTTACACTTGCAGATTACATATTCGTGATATGTTTGATGAAATGTCTGTCATGGCTAGTAGGGATCCAGTACTGTTATGAAGGTATAATCCAATTTTGGGCAGTGACTTGGGCTCTGATCCTGAAAACATGGCTTTATTCCCGGGGGATGTTGGCACAAAACTGATAAAAAGAGTCCTTGGACGTTGGCTTGCAGGCCTCTGAGAGCGTCCAGAGGTCCTTGGACGTTGGCATGCCCATAGCATGGGAGCGTCCAGAGGTTAAGTTGTCCAAAAGTTCAGTGGGACGCAGGGGTAAGCTGCCTGGAAATTTGGATTGGTTCTTGAGGGTTCTAATGCTAATGTTAAATGTTTGTATGGTGTGTTTCCGTTGGTTCCACTTCCTTAAGGTGACTTAGGAGGCCGAATCATATCATTGTGACCTCTTGTCGCATGTTTACCCCGGCTAGCCGGTTGCTTGGGTAGATGTGGGAGGAGCTCTTCACTAGTCACAGGGAGAAGAAAGGAACTAATGCTAGAATGTTATGAGAGTTGTGACTGCGAAACTTATGCATACACACTAATGAGCATAGAGGTTAAGAAGCGGATCAAGGGCAGAGGTTTGGAGAACTCAATAATGTACTCTAGTTCTATTCAAGAGCTATAGTAATGAAATATTGTCCCCATATTCATCTCTCATATTTTGGTATTTTATGTGATTGATGCATTATGTTTTGCGCTAACATTGTTTTTCAAGAAGATCAGATTGGTTTCCTTCTCTATGTGCATGTTATCTAGGAGATCCAGAAGCAAAGATCTCAGGCAGATCTTTCTAGAGATGACATCATTAAATAGAGTTAGGATTCTAGCGTTAAGAGTTATGTTCTCTAATTTCTTTTTTGTAATGTGAAGTTCTTGGGATATTATGATTTTCTTAGCTCCACTTCTTCATTCACACGCAATGTTTGGGCAAGCCCTGGGCAAGGCTTGTTGGGTTTAAAGTAACTTGTTACCACAAGCAAAATTTTCCCTTAAATAGAAATGTTGACCATACTTGGGAGATCCTAGTAAGTCATTTTTTTAGCCTATTGTACTTTGATTTTCTTGGGGGTTTTTTGGTTCCTTGGTGTTTTACAGTGGTCAATAGTCCTCTGCAAAGCTTGGTTTCAAAACCCAGATCCAAAAAACTCCTAGATCTAAGTTTTTTTCCCTCTGTTTCGCATCTGCAATTCAGACCAGGGCGTTGATGGGTTACTAGTTCTGTCCCCACAACTAGGTAGGAACATTGCTAGGCCTTATGGTTTGGTTCCCATAACTAGGTAAGAGCGTTGATCCCTCAAAGCAAAAATTTTCTGATGTTTCCCCAATCACAATTTGATCCTCTCACTTGGCAAAGGATGTGCTTATCTTCTTGATTGTAGGGGTAGTTTTTTGAGCTATAACAGGGGATACGTGTCCTAAGGGAAGACGACTATCCATTTGACCTAGAAACATAACTATGGAATATTGTGATGACTTGTAATCCCATTTACTACGAGGTTCCCCTTGGCTATATTTGTAACATGCTTGGCTAGCTCACTCGCCCTCGTATTGTTGGATCTTAGAACATGGAATACCGACTAAATCGAGACCTCTTTAATAAAAAGATATATTATTCTAAAAATTACTCTAAGTTTGAGGTCCCTAAAATCAGATCTTTCAATAACATATTTGAAAGATAATCATAAAATCTTTCATAGCAACCTCTACTTGGTTATTAGAAGTATGCCTCTATCCTTAAAAGTAAATCTATTCCTTTTGTTCTCTAAGATGAAAAAATATAACTAATATAATTGATCGTCCAAAGAGAAAACCATTTAAATAATAAGAAATATCAATAAACGTTATTCATAACACAACACATTTGTCTGCCAATGACATCTTCTTATGATCTAGTGATCTTATCAAACTGTAAATTTTCCACAATTCGCTCTGAATCATAAACAGCTTGAATGGATCCTCCCTATTCTTATTCATGAACCATAAAAAACCGCCCCTTTTTTAAGCATATTCGGACACACTTTGACACTCGCTTTTCCCTGCGTACGAGTGTGCTGGTTAACTTACTCGTATATTGCCCATTGCATCGAAGTTAGAAGGCAAAGGATTTATGGCAGGCTTCCATGCTAGGGATCTCGGACAACTTTGGCGAAGCGATTACTAGTATTTTGAAAATTGCATATAAAACAATCCTAAACAAAACAGAATCTCCGGGTTTCGCATTTCCAATCAGGCGGGGCACAAAGTGGAAATGTAGGAAGCTATCGATCGATTGAATGAAGGCTGATGAACAGGTAGTAATGGTTGGAACATATATAGGGGCGAAGTGTTCTCGCCTATTCTAGCCTATGTTCATCATATTATGCCAGTGGAGTGAAGCGAAAGTAGCAAATTCAAATGGCTGCTGCCCTTCTCAGACGTCTCAGCTTCGGCCAGAAGAGGTCATTTTTGAAGGTAGATCGGTCTGCAATATCTCTCCCCCACATTCATTCTAAACTCAGAGAGCTTGCCGCAGATCTTTTGGGTTTCCCCATGCCTCCTCCTCCTCATGGATCGAGGTGGCGCAGGGTAGATGTTAACGAGATTAGCCGTAAGTTCGCTACTGACACGGCCAACCGCTCCAGATTCCTCATAAAGGCTGTTATCTATGATATCCCCTGTTTCATTCACCCGCCCAAAACTAAAACTGAAAAAAATGTTGATCAAATGGTAAATGGTGAAATGGGCTCTGTCCAAGCTGTGCTTTCAGGGAGAGATTGGAGCAATGTTATCCACCTCGATCAGAAAGAAATTGCTAATGCCGCTACCTCCCCTGACATCCCCTCAGTCACTGCCGCAGTGGTAGCGCAGAGGCTGGGAGTAGGGAATATCCCTGGATTGCAGCAGATGACTGCGGGTAGTAATAAAATTACCTGGCAGAGTAAGTTTGAGGAGAAGCAGAAGCTTGAATCAATCCTGGGGACGAGGGATAGTGTGAGAGCCAAGTATATGGAGAAGATCAGGCAGAAGAAGATGATGGTAGAAGCTAGGAGGGAGAGAGATCGGTTTGGCATCAATCCACTGCCTGTTCCTCCAACGGGGCCTTCTGACAAAGCTTGGAACGTTACACCGGGTTCACCTGCATTAGTTCGCTATCTCGAGGTATGCTTCTTCTCAGCTAAAACCAGCTAAAATTTATGGGTATGCTTCTTCTCAGCTAAAACCAGCAAAAATACTATGGAAAATTATTTTAAAGTGTAAAAACTTTGGCACTAGTCTCTAAATGCAAACTGTAAAAGGTTCATGTTCAGATTTCTTATCATCTTATATAGTCTAATATAAAATTTTGGCAAATCTTAAGGGGCAAATCATTTAAAATAATTGAAAAGTAAATAATCCATTTTTTTGAGAAAAAACATGGAAAATTGTCATGTCCCTTTTCAAATGAATCAGTCAATGGGTGCAACAACACAATTTTGGCATCAATTTTGGCTTAGGAGAAGGACCCCACACGCAAAAGTTAGGAACTACAGGCAATTCGATTTATCTCTAGCAGCTAGTGGAATGTGGGGGCCACCACATGCATAATTCGAACTTGGCCAAGGAATGCATTGGAGGGAATTCGAACTAGTGGAAGAAGGGGCCCACAAGAGGCTAAGGGGGTCCAAAGTCATAAAAGAGGATGGAGCTCTCATTTTGCAGCATTTTGATTATTTGACAAACAACTTACTCTTGTATGCTCTGCTGCTTAGCAAGTCTATCGACTGTTTAGCTACGAGTCTTCCGCAAGGAAGGTTCAACGTCTACTTCAGGGGACTATCCGTGTTCGCTCTAGGGAGGCTATTCCATAGAGGTTGCAGGAGTTTCAACATCGATTCATAGTTCATTCAACCACGCAGAGGAAGGGATTGCGTACTTTCTGGGCAGCAAGAAATACGTAGAGGAAGATTGAGCCAGCTAGGAGGTCCCTAACTTGGGACTGCGTACTTTCTGGGCAGCGAGAAATACGCAGAGGAAGATTGAGCCAGCCAGGAGGTCCCTAACTTGCTGGGAGTTCCGGGAGCAAGGAAGGTAGAGGGCTGAGGGTATCTTCTCAGAGTTTTGTAGCCAACTAGTCAGTACACACAACAATACACATTTCTGGGCAGAGGGACTGCACAGTGGCCTCTGGCAGCGAATTCGTGGGGGCTTGGGTGAGCAGCCATCAGGGCCAAGGGCCATCCGGGGAGCAAGGGATCAACTACTACAGGTGAAAACAACATTTGAGGGGTGTTTCTAGGTGGATTTGCAGGTTGTTTCCTGCAAGTTGAATTTGGCAGCAGTCGCTTGGTAGGGGCTCCCAAGAGGCCAAAAATCCAAAGTCAAAATCATCGAAATTTCTTTCTGAATTTTTTTGGGTTTTGTACAAGGAGATTAAGGCTGAAATAACAGAATTTTCTGGGCGGTTTTTGAGCACATTCAAGCAGGTCAAAATCCGCAGAACAACAATTTTTTAGGACAATGCAATGCATAGTGGTGCAGCAACCGAACAACCATCTTTCCAGCTATTCCATCACCTCGGTTTGGTTTAGCTTGTCCTTGAGACAAGCCCAGGTGCACCACTTCATTCATATATTCTACTCATGCTCTCATATTTCATAATATATGGCTCAATAGTTCTAGTTTTACAGTTTTTCATGGGTGTTTGATACATGTTTTTAATTTTATGTTGCTGCACTATTTGTTTATTTGAAATATCACTTAAATTCCTGTTTAGAAACATTACAAAAATTAACCCATCTACAAAATCTCTAAAATTTTCCATGTTCTATGTATTATTATATTTCCGTGGATTGCATGGATGAGCCAATAAAACTAGAATCAAAGCTAAGATGGAGAAGCATTTCTGTGGATTGCATCAATGAGCAAATAAAACTAGAATTTTAGAGCTAAGATGGGGAAGCCCAATCTGTGATTCTGTATCGTGCATATTTTGCAATGATTGTTCTATCTATTTTGTAGATGGATTAAGGTGTAAATACAGTGTCCATGATTTTGCCTACAGTTTTTTATCTTATCAAAAGGCCATCTCGGTATTGCATGAAGAAATTTCAACCCCCACTTTGGTTATCAGTTTTCCTTATCACTCCATGCATTTAGTTTTAAATCCAAGCATGATAAAAATTCTAAAATCTGGAAATAATAATATTTTTCTAAAAACACAAATTTAGAGATTTCACAACTGCTGAAATTGCAGAAATAAAACACAGCAAAATTATGGCAGCCACACATAGAAAATAACACAGTGATTTTTGGTCAATGTGACCTTGGAAAAACCCCCTACAACTCTTGGGGAAAACCAATTTGAGAGCTCTTCTTTATTTCTGAAAATGCTTTTACAGAGACACTGAAATACACAGTAAAAATTCTAGCAACCACAAATTACAACTTATCTCGATTTCCGTGCTTGAACTCCACCTCGAAAGTCGTGCCAATCAGCAAATAGCCAAATCATAAATTTCTATAGCAATAAAACAACATTAAATGTTGTACGACCAGACTCGAAAAATGTGCCCAGAACTTGCTGTCCCTCTTCCTCGATTTATGTGCCTTTCTCCTGTTGTACGATTTTCCTTGGGATGCGTGCCAATAAATGCTGCTGTCCATATTTGTTGAAATGTCTTCTTGCTGCTCTCCTTCACTTCCTCATTGCTTAGAAATTTTTTCCTTGCTCTCTCTTCTCTTTCTCTCAAATGCTCATGAAAGAGTGAATTGATCTTTTCCTCTTATTTTCTCCTTTTATTCTTTAAATGACCTTTTGGGTTACCCTAAGATCTAATGGCTGAAATTCATTTAGATCTAGGCATGAGAATAAATGTGCATTTAATTTTCACTTTCTATTTTTTAACTCACCCACTTAAATAAAGATCCACTTAGCCTTTTATTTCCATAGTCACTTTTTCACTTTCTAATTCTTCATTCACTTTAATAAAGTCACCTTTAAATTAGAATGTAATTTTATCACATATAAAGTCACTTTTAGATTAGAATGTAACTTTATCACTTATAAAGTCACTTTTAAATTAAATTGACTTTACCACTTATAAAGTCACTTTAGACACTTTTCCCTAGGCCAAAGATCAAAGCCTTAGGAATCACTTGTCCTCTGGTACCCAAATTTTAACACTCCCTCTTACCGAGAAAAGTGTTCCTCACCACTCCCATCTTATCTCTGAAGTAGACATGCTTGCCCCGTGGTAAGGCTTTGGTGAAAATGTCCGCTACCTGCTCATTTGTGGAAATGTATTCAAGCTTGACAACTCCCTTTTGGACATAGTCTCTAATGAAGTGATACTTGATCTCAATATGCTTTGACCTGGCATGAAAAATTGGATTCTCCATGAGTTTTATGTAACTCTGATTATCACAGTCAATTATTGAAGGTCTCAATGCCTGACCAAATAGACCAAACAACATCTTACGAAGCCATATGGCCTCACAACTAGCCAAACTAGCAGCCATATACTCTTCCTCAGCTGAACTCAATGCAACTGATTGTTGTTTCTGGCTGATCCACGACACAACTGTCGAACCCAACCCAAAACAACACTTGGAAGTACTCTTCCTATCTGAAGCACAACCTGCCCAATTTGAATCCGTGTACCCTGCCAGTCTCACTCCATCACCCTGTCTATAATCCAGACCAAAATCTACAGTATCCTACAAGTAACGAAGAATGTGTTTTGCAGCTACCCAGTGCACTTTCCTGGGCTCACACATGAACTGACTCATAGTGTTAACTGCAAAACATATATCTGGTCGAGTGTTGAGCAAATACATCAAACAACCAATCAACTGCCTGTATAGAGTAGGATCCACCAACTCGGAATCAGAAGCGTGAAGCTTCTTTCAGTTAGTGATCATAGCTGTAGACATGGGTTTGCAGTCCTCCATGTGAAATTTGCTAAGAATATCCACAATGTACGTCCCTTGTCCCAGGAAGAAATGCCCCTCCTCCTGCCACACCTCCAATCCTAGAAAAAAATGCATCAAGTCGATATCCTTCATCTCAAACTCTGAAGCAAGAGCTCTCTTGCAGCCCTCAATGAGTCTCTCTGCGCCAGTGTGATCAAGTCATCAACATACAACACCAGAATGAGAGGCTCCTCACCCACCACAATGAAGTATAGGCTCAGATCAGCCTCACTCTTTGTGAAACCCAACTGCTGCAAGTATGTATCAATCCTCGAGTACCCAGCTCTAGGAGCTTGCTGCTAGCCATAGAGTGCCTTTTCAATCTGCATACATGGGACTCCTTCCCATGCACCTCAAAGCCCTTCGGTTGCTCAATATAAACCTCCTCCTGAATGAAGCCATTGAGAAATGCGGTCTTCACATCCATCTGGTGGATCTTCCAACCCATCTTTGCTGCAATCGATATAATAGAGCGAATAGATGTATACCAAGCTACAGGAGCGAAGATCACCTCATAGTCAACTCCTTCTACCTGTGAGAACCCTTTCGCCACAAATCAAGCCTTGAACTTCTCGATGCTGCCATCTGCAGCATGCTTTATCTTGTAGAGCCATCTGGAAGTAACAATTGATTTACCTTCAGGCCTCGGCACTACCTCCCAAACATCATTCTTCATAATAGAAGAATACTCCTCCATCATTGCCTCTCTCCAGACTTGCTGGCTGGCTGCCTCCTCATAACTAGAAGGCTTGGAGTCAACAATGCTTGTTATCGATGCCATCTAACTACAAAACCGCTCAGGTGGTTTACTCTGTCTAACCTGTCTCTTTGGCCCAGCAACTGATGTGGCCTCGCGCAAGGTATCTTGAAGCCACTTGGGCTTCCTCGTCCCTGAGCATACTTCTCCCACTGGAGTGAAAGAATCCTCATCATCATCAGAAGCCTGAACTTCTGAAGGCCTGTCAACTGACCTCATGCTTGAACTTGTGCCTGTAGATGCTGAAGTATCGTGCGAACTGTCCATTAGTGGACTACCCTGTGAACTACTCTGCGAACTGCCCTGCATGTTGCCCGAAGAACCACCCACCTGACTCTGAGAGCCACTGCTCACTGATGGACCTGACACTGCAATCGATGTACCTCCTGATCCCTGACCACTGGATCCTTGTGACTGACTCAGCTGCTCCTGAGGGTTTGGTGACTCTAGATACTCTAACTCCTGTGACTTCTTGAAATCTCTCTCCTCCTCAAACTTCACATCCCGCATGACAACCACTTTCCTCTGCGCAGGAATATAAATCCGATAAGATTTCGAGGTCTCGCTATAACCCACAAAGATGCCCTTGTCTGCAGTGGGCTCTAGCTTGGTCTTGTTCTCCTTGAGGACATAGGAATATGTAAGGCACCCAAAGATACGAAAGTGTCCAACATCAGGCTTCTTCCCAGAAAAAACCTCCTTCGGAGTCACATTCCTCAAGGCACGATGTGGACTCCTGTTCTGCAAGTACACAACAGTGTTGCAGGCCTCTGCCCACAAAAATAAAGGTAACCCCTGATCATGAAGCATGGCTTTGGCAGACCCTGCAATGGATCTGTTCTTCCTCTCTGCAACCCCATTTTGCTGGGGGTAGTAAGGAACTGTGAACTCCCTCCTAATGCCTGCCTCAGCACAAAAATCAACAAACTCACCAAGGGTATACTCCCCTCCATTGTCCGACATGAGGACCTTGATCTTCCTACCTGTCTGGGTCTCCACAAGAGCTTTGAACTCTTGAAACCACTTGAAGACCTCACTCTTGGTCTTCAAGAAATAAATCCAAGTCTTCCTGGAGTGGTCATCAATGAATAAAACATAGTACTCATAGCCACTCAAGGATTCCTGAGACATCCGACCACTCACATCGGTATGAATCAAGTCAAGGATCCTAGTCGCTCTGCTGTCACTGTTGGGAAAAGGGGATCTGGCAAACTTTTCCATAGCACATCCTCTGCATACATTGAGGTGATCAGAATTGAAATCTGGCACACCAGTGGTGATCCCTCGCAATGTACTCAAGGCCCCATGATACATATGCCCCATCCTGCGGTGCCAAATCTCACACAACTCTGAACTGCTAGATCTGCTGTTGGTCCTGTCTCGGGCGTTGCTACTCAATCCCATTAGGGGCTAGAATGAGAACTTGTACACCTTGGCATGGCGCACACCAATCTCTCTAGCTGAAGAAGCTGGAGTTCCCCGAGGATATATAAGCACGTGCCCTCTCCTGAACAACACATCATACCCTCTATCCTTAGGTGCTGAGACGGATATCAGGTTCTTCTTCATTCCAGGCACATATAGAACATTTGACACTTTCAAGGGAGGTTTGGGTCCCCTATCAAATGCCAATGTCCCCACACCGACTGCTTTAACAATGCTGTCATCACCAAGTACTACCTCCATATCAGTATCACCCTCTGAAAGCTTTGAGAAGCACTCTCTGACTCCTATCATGTAGCGGGAAGCGCCACTGTCAACATACCAAATGCTAGAAGATGCTCTGCTAGTAGTGGGGAATGCACACTCCCTCTGAACCTGTATGGCAGGTGATCCTGCACTAGTGGCCTCACAAGCTATGAACCCAAACTCCTGATCAAATCTCTCTGAGAAGCTCTCTATCTCTGCAGAAGCTGCCATGGGTTTGTCTTTCCCTTTCTTGTTCTTCTTCTCCGGACACACAACAGCGTAGTGTCCCAACTTTTGACAATTCCAACATTTGACTTTGGAATAGTCATTCTCCTTGTTCTGCTACTTGCCTTTACCTTTGCTTTTGCCTCCACTGTTGGAAGCTTGCTTCTTTGCTCTGCCCTTCTTGCCTCTTGCTAACAATGCCACATTGTCATCCTCCTCCACCTGTTTGGCTGCCCCAAGATGGTTCTTTCTGATCTCATTCTAAATGCAATCATCCCACAACCTCTCCCAATCGGGAAGGTTTTCCCGTGCAACAATGCCATCCACAAAATTCTCCCAAGTCTTGGGAAGACCATTCAAAGCAATTCTCACCAACTCAGTGGGTGCAATGATCTCACCTACGGCTGCCAACTCATCTCTCACTGAAGTGATCTTTGTGAGGTATGCTGTAGCACTGTCAGTCTTAGCCATTTTAATGGCCTTCAGTTTCTCCTTTAGGACCATTTTTCTGTTTTCATTTGAGCTCTGGTAAAGATTGGTCAAGGCTGTCCATATCTCATGTGCATAAGTATGTCCTCTCACATGAGGAATGATATGGTCTTTGATTCGTTCCAGAATCAATCTTTTTGCCTTAGCATTCTTTTTGTTAAACTTTGCGAACTGTACAGGGTCAGTAGGTATTGCTTCTGGGTTCTGTGTGATATTTACCGTAATGCCCCAGACTTCTGGTTCCTCAAAGATGCTCTGGGTTCTCTCCTTCCATGCACTGTAGTTGTTCTGCCCATCCAACCTGTCTTCAACTCTCAAACCCAAAGACATGTTTCATTGTCCTACCAAATTGAAATTTTCAAATTTGTGGTAAAGGTTTCTGTTTTCTGTGTAAAAATCAGCTTGCTGTAATTTTCATTTTGCTGTCCCAAACTGCACTTCTCAGACAACCAAGCTCTGATACCATGAAGACATTTCAACCCCCACTCTGGTTATCAGTTTTCCTTATCACTCCATGCATTTAGTTTTAAATCCAAGCATGATAAAAATTCAAAAATCTGAAAATGATAATATTTTTCTGAAAACACAAATTTAGAGATTTCACAACTGCTGAAATCGCAGAAATAAAACACAGCAAAATTATGGTAGCTACACACAGAAAATAACACAGTGATTTTTGGTCAATGTGACCTTGGAAAAACCCCCTACAACTCCTGGGGAAAACCAATTTGAGAGCTCTTCTTTATTTCTGAAAATGCTTTTATAGAGACACTGAAATACACAGTAAAAATTCCAGCAACCACAAATTACAACTTATCTCGATTTCCATGCTTGAACTCCACCTCGAAAATCGTGCCAATTAGCAAACAACCAAAATAGAATTTTTTACAGCAATAAAACAACATTAAAGGTTGTACGACCAACCTCGAAAAATGTGCCCGAAACTTGTTGTCCCTCTTCCTCGATTTTTGTGCCTTTCTCTTGCTGTATGATTTTTTCTTGGGATGCGTGCCAATAAATGCTGCTGCCCAGATTTGCTGAAATGTCTTCTTGTTGCTCTCCTTCACTTCCTCACTGCTCAAAAATTTTCTCCTTGCTCTCTCTTCTCTTTCTCTCAAATGCTCATGAAAGAATGAATTGATCTTTTCCTCTTCTCTTCTCCTTTTATTCTCTAAATGACCTTTTGGGTTACCCTAAGATCTAATGGCTGAGATTCATTTAGATCTAGGGATGAGAATAAATGTGCATTTAATTCTCACTTTCTATTTTTTAACTCACCCACGGAAATAAAGACCCACTTAGCCTTTCATTTCCATAGTCACTTTTTCACTTTCTAATTCTTCATTCACTTTAATAGAGTCACCTTTAAATTAGAATGTAACTTTACCACTTATAAAGTCACTTTTAAATTAGAATGTAACTTTACCACTTATAAAGTCATTTTTAAATTAAATTGACTTTACCACTTATAAAGTCATTTTAGGAGAAAAGTAAAAAATAAATTTGGACACTTTTCCCTAGGCCAAAGATCAAAGCCTTAGGGAAACACTTGTCCTCTAGTACCCAAATTTTAACATTGCATGTGTTGTACATATGAAGTGAAGTTGTATGACCCAAAATTTCTAATGGGAGCTCAAGGTCGGCTCTAATAGTGAATGTGATCAAGTTTATTGAGGAATACCTTGGCTTTTCCTAAGTTAAGTTAATACCTTCTTATTTAGGAATGATTTTGCTTTTCCTAAATTGATAACCATAAAATTTCGAAGGGGAGATCAAGGTCAAGGTTCCACTAGGGACTGCCTTATTTACAAATATTTTTTATTTTTCCCATGTTGGTTGTAATGATCTGATGTATTACTTCAGAAAGCAAGTTGATATAAACATGTGGAAATGGTCACCTTGGAGTTTGGTGGGGGAGGTGGTGGTTGCTGCATGGCAATGATAGGACAAGAGACTACCACTTAGCTAGTTGGGATGACAAAAGGTGGCATGGGCATAAAAACCTTGAAGGATGTTAGACACTTAAGTCACACATGGATAACAATTGCGAGACAGAGGTTTTTTGGGAAAACTTTGCTAATCCATGTTAAGTTATGGTATGTTTTATGCTTATAGCAGTTTACTTATCTTTCTTATTATTATCCATAGATTAGCAATCACATGTACATAAAGTAAAGTGCAGATAGAACATTAACAATCGACAAAAAACAAGCTCAAGACAAGAGACACAAGATGTGGCGGCTAGCCAGGGACAAACCCCAATGTGGGGAAACCCTTTGATCAAATCTTCCTTTATCTTCAATAATTCAGCAGAGAGAAATAGTACACAAATCTGATTTACATCAGCAACAACAAACCCTAGATCAGCCAAACTAAGGCAGACAATATTTTGCAAACCGACTGTCAGATCGGCTTGATTCCTTCACCAAAAAATGTGGCCTTCAGAGGAGATCCAGATTCACCTACAACGCAGTTTTGAGAGGCAGACTGATGGTCAACGCTGGTCAAACTTTGGTTCTGCAGTTGCAGCCCTAAATTCTGCACCTTCCTTCTACACGTGTGAGAGAAGAGTCTTTTTTTGTGTAGTAGGAGAAGAGCCTCTTTTCTGCGCAGGAGAGAGAGAGAGATGTGATGAGTTGAGTGAGTCCAAATGAGGAAAAGACCTCCTGTATTTATACACAACTGTTGATGATTGAATAGATGCGACTGTTGGGCTTTTGAGCCTACATGAGTTGTAGGTCGGCTTGATAATTATTCCATAATCAAAATAAATTCATATCTCCATAAATACTTATCGGAATTGAATGTTCTTTAGATCAATCCTACACCTCTCGACGAGAGGAATCTAATAAAAATATTATCAGCCATGAATAAGATGACCCACATGGAGTTTGGCCCTAGTTGCCAATTTTAACACTCCCTCTCAACTAGGGAGAACTCCATCTGCAATTTGTCTGTCGGTCGCTACTATTCATCCATCAAATGCACTGCCCTGTACAGCTTGACCCCTGCTCTGCTCTGCTCTATCCTGCCTGCTCTGCTCTGTTCTGTTCTGCCCTGTTCTGATCTGCTCTGCTCTGCTCTGTTCTGCTCTGCTCTGCTTTGTCCAAATTATGAAGAGGAAGAAATGATCGAGGATGTATCATACTGACTCAAAGTCAGTCTCAGAGTGTGTACCACTGGTCCCAAACCGGTCTCAACCGACCTGAAGTCAGCGTCATAATGGGTACAACTCCTACCACTGGTCCCAGACTAGTATCATCCTCCACTGACTCAAAGTTAATCTCAGAGTGTGTACCACTGGTCCTAGACCAATCTCAACCGACCTGAAGTCAGCGTCATAGTGCGCACAACTCCTACCATTGGTCCCAGACCAGTATCATTGATCTCAGATCAATGAAGGTCATCCTAGCATAGGGAGTACGGTAGATACAACGATGCGTCCATCGGTACTACTATGGTCCCTATCCTCATTTCCCTACTCATTGATCAGATGAGAGGTACTTCCCATGAGTCCCAGACTACATCGGTAGGATGCCTTGACAGGAGAACTTTATCAATCCCATCCTCACAAGAGAACTAATCATCCTACTACATAAACGCCACGGAGAACACATCATCCAGGCCTCACAAGAGAATTAATCATCCTGCTACATAGTCGTCATGGAGAATACATCATCCAGACCTCACAAGAGAACCAATCATCCTGCTACATAGTCATCATGGAGAACACATCATCTAGACCTCACAGGAGAACCAATCATCTTGCTACATAGTCGTCATGGGGTGTACATGTATACCACCAGGGGATGGTGAATCGCCTTGTGGTCATATGTCGCTCCAAGAAGTACCTCGCACCTCCCCGGAGTTCCCAGAGCTCAATACATCATATAGGACCCTCAGAGGGTCTTTGAACAACACCAAGTTGTTTTCGGAAAGTCAGGAATTTGACTTTCCCTAGGGGCTTTGTCAGAATGTTGGCGACCTGTTCATCTGTACCGATATGTTGGAGCCTTATTGCTCCTCGCTGCACCATATCTCGAATATAGTGGTACCTGATATCTATATGCTTGGAGCGATCATGAAATACGGGATTCTTTGACAAACGAATCTCATTCTGGTTGTCACATAAGATCACGGTGGTATCCAATGTAAACCCAAACAGCTCACTAAAGAGCTTTCGCAACTAGACTGCCTCACAGGAGGCCATGCTAGTAGCAATATACTCTGTTTCGATGGTGCTCAAAGCCACCGACTTCTCTTTCCTGCTCATCAACTATCCCGAAGCAGATCCCAAGGTGAAACAACACCCATAAGTGCTCTTACGGTCCACCACACTGCCTGCCCAATCAACATCAGTATATCCATGTAGTCTCACATCTCCGGCAGTGTATCTTAACCCATAAGTGATTGTGCCATGAAGATATTTCAACAGATTCTTGGCACCAATCCAATGTATGTCGTGAGGTTCAACCATATGTTGACTCAATGTGTTGACTGCAAAGCATATGTCTGGATGGGAGTTCACTAAGAACATTAATGCTCTGACGAGTTGACAATACTCGGTGGCATTTCGCAAAACAGGTCCAGCAGCACTACCGCCTAACTTTTTGAAGTCGAGCTCCATCGGGGTAGTTACGGGCTTGCAGTCCACCATACCGAATCTTTCCAGAATCTTCACCACATATTTTCCTTGAGATAGGAAAATTTCCCCTGGCTTCTGCCAAACTTCGAGTCTTAGCAAATAGTACGTCAATCCTAGGTCCTTCATTTCAATTTCAGAAGCCAACTCCCTCTTACATTTGTGAATGAGAGGGTCTGCGCCTGTTAGGAAGAGGTCATCCACATACAACACCAATATGAGAGGTTTGTCATCTTCAACCTTAAAGTAAAGGCTAGGATCGGCTTCACTCCTAGTGAATCCCAGCTTCATCAAGTAGCTATCGATCCTCTCATACCATGCTCGGGGTGCTTGCTTCAGCCCATAGAGAGCTTTCTTCAACCTGCATACATGAGATTTTCGATCATAAATCTCAAATCCTTCGGGTAGCTCCACGTAGACCTCTTCTTTGATTGAACCATGCAAGAACGTGGTCGTGACATCCATCTGATGTAGGTTCCATCCTTGTGAAGCCGCAAGAGCTATGATCGAGCGGATGGTGGTATATCTGGCAACAGGTGCAAATATCTCGTCATAGTCTATACCTTCCTTCTGGGAGAAACCACGAGCAACAAAACGAGCCCTATACTTTTCGTACTTCCATCTGCTGCATGCTTTATCTTGTAAAGCCATTTAGAAGTGACAATTGTCTTGTCCTGGGGTCTGGGAACTACTTCCCAGACATCATTCTTCATAATAGACTCATATTCTTCGGTCATAGCATCCTTCCATACTTGATGCTTGACGAATCTGAGAATGATGAAGGCTCATTTTGTAGGATCATGCTCATGATGGTCAGGTATCCTTGATACTTGTTACGTTTCTTACTTTCACGGAAGGTTCCTCGAGATGCAGCATGTCCTTCAACATCATCAAGTAGCCCCCCTAAGCCATGAAGGCCTCTTCCTAGAAGAGGAAGGCTCATGTGGAGGAGGATCAATCGGATCCATGGGTTCTTCCACATCAGGCATTGTTTCATCCATTTCTTTCGATTCCCTGGTGTCGGCTTCTTGAGAGCTCCTCAAAGTCGAAAGATTGTCCACCTTGCTGAGAGCCATATCTTCGTTAAAGGTGACATCATGACTAATCACGACTTCCCTTTGACCGGCTACATAGATTCTATAGTGCTTAGTATTTTCACCATAGCCCATGAAGATTCCTTTCTTTCTAGATGCACCTAATTTATTTCTTTTCTCTTTCGGCACATGAAAATATACAGGGCTTCCAAAAATTCTAAAATGAGATACGTCAGGTTTCTTATCGGTGAACATTTCTTCAGGAGTCTTGGAACCCAATGCTTGATGAGGGCATCGGTTTTTTACATATACGATGGTGTTTGCAGCTTCGGCCCATAGAAACTTCGGAAGTCTTCGATCATGAAGCATGGCACGAACAACGTCCACAATCGTACGATTCTTCCTTTCCGCCACACCATTCTGTTCAAGAGTATATGGTGTAGTAGTCTCCCTCTTGGTGCTAGCTTCTTTACAAAAGTCATGAAACTCGTTAGATTCATATTTAGTCCCATTATCAATCCTTAAGATTTTGATCTTCTTTTCGGTTTGATTCTCGATCAAGGTTTTGAAGTGTCGAAACCAAGAGAACACTTCATCCTTCTTTTTCAAGAAGTATATCCAAGTCTTTCGAGAATAGTCATCTGTAAAAGTAAGGTAATATGAATATCCTCCCAAGGAGTTCACAGGCATCATACCAGATATGTCTGAGTGAACTAGTTGTAATATATTGGAGGTCTTGCTTTGGCTTGAGGGGAATGGTCCCCCTTTGAGCTTTCCTTCGGCACATCCCGGACATACACTTTCTTTCTCTACCCGGAATTCGGGCATCCCTGTTACCATTTGTCTTACATCAAGTAGAGAATTATAATGAAGGTGGGCAAACCTCCAATGCCAAAGTTCGGACTGAAGAGATGTGTCACAAGACATGACACCTAGCGGACTTCCATCGACCTGATATAATGAATCAACTCGAAACCCAAGAGTGAAGGCATCTTTAACATTATTTTTCCATATACGTACCTTGCCATCGCTGAAGGTTACCTTGTAGCCTTTGTCTTCCATTGCCGAGATGGACACCAGGTCCTTTTTGAGGTCAGGTACATATAATACATCCTGTAAGTGGATCGTATTACCTTGATTCAATTTAAGAGAGACATTGCATACACCTTTCACGGGATATTTCATATTATCTCCAAGGACAATTTCCAGGTTAGTTTATTTCTCTATCAAATTATGGAGAACTTCTTTGTAACCAGTGAAGTGCCTTGAGGCACCACTATCAATGAGCCAAATTCCCATTGAGTTCGAAGGAGCAGAGGTAGATAGAGCAGCTGGTAGATAATATTCATCCTGCTTATTTTCAACAATGTTGGATTCATACCTGGAATTTCTAGCCTTCTTGAATGGTTTTCCTCTTGATTTCCAACACTCCTTTTACCTTTGCTATTGAATTTGCCATTCCTTTGATTGCCATGAGAGGGATTTTGATCATTGTCCCGGTGCGAGTCCTTTCTATCAGGGCACTCCCTTGCATAGTGACTTGCTTTATCGCAAATGTAACATCGTCCTTTTCTTCCACCCTTAGGTCCAACCTTTCTTTTTGATTTAGTCCCGGAATTATTTCTTTTCTTAGCATGAGAAGAAAAGGCAGCAGGAGGACCTTTAGGCATGGGCATTTCTTGCTCTTCTACCCTTGTTTCTTCTTGAATGCATCTAGCCATTAATTCCTCGAAACTAGGAATTACATTATTGTTCAGAAGAGTAGTCCTGAACACGTACCATTCGGATGGTAATCCTCCAAGAGTCGTGAGTGCCATTTCCCTATCAGTAATAGCCTCCCCAATAGATAGGAGATCGTTCCTAATCTCGGTGATTCTTAAGAAGTATGCTTGCATACTCTCATCTTTTCCCTTCTTAATTTCCTTTAGCTTATTTCTAAGAAACAAGACTTGATTTACATCATTAACTTTAAATAAACTCACGAGTCTATCGTAGATTTCCTTGGAAGTGTTCAGGTCGGAGATGTAGGCCACCAAGCGCTTGTCGATAGAGTCCCGGATGATCTTTTTTGTTTTGACTTCGCTGGTTTTCCATTTGTTCTTGGCAGCAGCGGGTGCATTTGATGGAGGCTCAACAACATTGCCTCTCACATGGTCCAACACTCCTTGATTGTTAAAATTGGCAACTAGGGCCAAACTCCAAGTGGGTCAGCTTATTTGTGACAGCTGATAGTTTTATTGGATCCCTCTCATCGAGAGGTGTAGGATTGATCTAAAGATCATCCCATTCCGATAAGTATTTATGAAGTTATGAATTTATTTATGTTATGGACAAATTGTTAAGTCGGCCAACATCTTATGTAGGCTCAGAAACCCAACCGACGTGTCTATTCAACCTCTACGTTTTTAGTATAAATATAAAGGACTTGAAATCATTTGGTGGACACAACTTCATGTGTAGTCTCCTCCTCTCCACGTCTGGGTCTTTGGTGAAGGGGGAAGACATCAAAAAGTGATACGCTGGTCTCCAAGTGATGCCCTAATTCCAAACATGGAAACATCTACGCTGATCATGGAAATATACATACGTTGTTCATAGAAACATATATATGATGGACATGGAAACATCTGCGTTGTTCATGAAAACATCTACGCAGATATACACAGGTCATGGAAACATCTACGCTGTTCATGGAAACATCTACGCAGATATACACAGGTCATGGAAACATCTACGCTGTTCATGGAAACATCTACGCTGATATACACAGGTCATGGAGATGCGTTGTCATACGTTGTTCACACGCTGTTCATGGAGATGAAGATTGTCATTACACGCAGGGAAGCCGCAGTCATAAATGGTAGCTGCAGTAATATGAAGGAAGTTGCGGTCATAAAGGATAGCCGCAGGCATCAAGAGTAGCTGCAGTGATATAGACCACAGTCAAGCATGAAAAAAATCCGCAGTAGGGTATTGACTGCACCATGGATTTAGGTGCGGTCATGGCCTCATGAAGAATGCAGCCATCGTTTGAGACAATCTTGTGAAGTTCTCGAATCTGGCAGCGTAGATCAGGTAGCATGTGATCTGGGCATGAGGACACAATCACTAATCTATGATATACCTGTAGCAGCTTCAGCGCAATATATTGCAATATAATGAAGCAATCATTGTGCAGCTGTGAGCTAGCTGGAGGAACAACAAGATGATAATGTCCTTATGCCACATGAGATCTGTTCTGGGTATGTTGACATTGTCGTTGAGGGGCAGAACTACAAGAAACAGTGTAACCTCTAGGATAAGCTGTTCAAGGGGCAAGAGGGTTGCACTAACAGTGTTGGAACCTCTCTTGGATAGATGAGAACAACTCAGTGATATTTTGGTATAGCACTGTGATGAATGGACAACATGATGTATGAGATCATGGACAACATGATGTATGGGCAGCATAGTGATCATGAGCAACATGATGATGCATGATGCAGCATGATGGTGCTACACGGTAAGGTGCAGCAAATGGACGAAAGGCAGCACTACGATAGGTGAAGCTGTCACCTTGGAGAATCAGTTGAAGCAGAATGTCTTCAACTGATCTCATCATTATAGGAGATGATCTATGCTCAAATCTAGATAAGTCAAAGTGTTGACTTCTGTTGTAAATGTACTATCTCTCTCTCTTTCTCTGCTGAACTTTGAAGAACATAAAAGAAGAATTGATCAAGGGTTTCCCCACATTGTGGGGTTTGTCCCTGGCTAGCGCCACATCTTGTGTCCTCTTGTCTTGGCTTGTCTTCTGCAATTTATATTTATGTTCTATTTGCAGTTTACTTTAATGCTGATGTGATTGCTATCTGTGAAAATTTAAATAAATTGCTCTAGCATAGAACATACCTAAACTTAACATGGTATCAGAGGAGAGATGAAGACAAAGGCCAAGCAAGAGTGAAAGAACAATCACCAAAGACAATTGGGACAAGACAAAAGGATCAATGGGTTCCTCATAATTCACCCAGGGTGAAGTCGAAGCAGAGAATATTATCAGAATGGCGCAGTGGAAGGTTCTGATGGCCTACCTAAAGATCACTTCATTAGGAAGTTTGGATCTAAGGGTGGAAGGAAAGACAGATGCCTTGGTTACAATAAGTTCCGTCATTATGCGAAGGAGTGTCTGAATGGCAGAGACACTTCTCTTGATAACCACAAACAAATCATTCCAGGGTCAAGGGAATGACAGGTAATACAGTTCATCAAGGAGAAATGGTCGACTCTTCAAAGAAAGCAAGGAACCCCAGGTACTTCATCGGATAGATAATCATGGGATTTGTTATCACTCAGGTTGTCCCTTGGCTCCTTAAGGGATACGGCCGAGGTAACCACAAACCAATCTTTGGGCTGCAGGTCCTAGCCTACCTGCAGTCAGAGAGGGCTCTCTCTTTAGAATTTAACTTTGTTTTGGGTTGATTTTAGGCTAGTTATGGTGTACATGGGTTTTGTTTTGATTTTGGTGGGAAGGATGATGTTTTCAAGCAGAGTTGGGATGCATAGAGTGAGAAGTTCAAACCATTGGGCATGGAGTCATGGATTAGGGCTTGCTGTTGCGTTTTCTTGGTCACAAGAGGAGTACAGAGCAGGATAGCTACACATAGAACAATATCAGGCTGGAATAAAGATGGAATGAAGGTCAGAGATGAAAGGCAACTAAGAATCTTTCATTAGCTAACAGAGAGGGAAAGCGAATGAAAGTTTGTCTAGGAGCAGTCAAGAATTCCTAAATAACAGTCATATGTGAAAGAAACAGGGTAAACATGATCATTTAAGTATGCATATTCATAACCATTTCTGAAGAAAACATATAGAAATAACAAGAACTAAGCATAGGGTGCAGTCAAGCAAAACCTAAGCTATTATTTTTTCTTGCTATTTAGATGGTAACACAATGGTGCATAAACATATGTAAACTGTAAACAGAGGTAGGAAAACACTTATTGAGCCATGTAGTAGCACAGGAATTCCACAGTCACTCTTTGGCCATTAAATAACACAACAGTCAGTTCTTCATTCAAAGCATTCCAACAGTCTTTGATTATAGAGCTCTCAAAGTATACAACGCAAGTCTCGAATGAGGATTATCAACCAACCAACCCTTTAAACAATGAATTAGGGTGGTTTATATAGAGAAAATATCCAAAAATATCTATTACAGTAGATCTTAAACAGATCTGAGGGAAATGAGTTCTTTAACCTAATCTTGTCCTGAAATTAATGCAAGAAGATATTTATTTGAACTGCGTTGGAGGCAGCTGCATCAAAATGAGTTAATATGGTGTCCTTGGTGGCTCGGTGCAGTGAGGCGGTTCTGCTGCTTTTAGGTGGCTTTAATGTGCACTAATCTTGATCCGATGAGCTTTGAATGGCCTTTATTGCTTCTTTGACTTGGATGGAGGCCTTTAATGTTCACCTGCTTTGGTATTGTCGATCTGATACTCCATGCCGCTTCACTGATACTCTTTGATTGAATCTGGGCTTTATCTTTCCTCTAATATGCTTGAAACTGTCAAATCGCCCATTTTCTGCCCTTTCAAGGCAAAAATAACTGCTGCAAAGGCCTCTAGAATGCTATCGGTGCAGGCCGATTGAATATGAACATACCAACATACCTTTAGTTCTCTAGTTCTGTTTATGCTGTCTTTTCTTTAGTTTCTCTGTTTCCAGCGTTGCCTCCCGCAAATTTTTGGGTTTTGCAGGTAGCCGAGAAAGGAAGCTCTCCATTTTGAGCCATTTTTCTTAGCGATGTGCGATTAGCGCTAACGCGCATCGAAAACTGCCTCAGTTTCTCATTTCGGGCATCTTTTGCTGCAATTTTCGCCCTTCGCGCCTTTTCGGTGATGACGTCGGCATGACGTCAGCGGTGGGTTCCGGTACGACAGGGTGACGTGGCAGCTGACTGGTTTTGACGACGTGGCACAGGACACGGTGGCGGGGTAGGGACGGAGGCAGATGCGGTGGCGGCGACGTAGTGCTGACGTCAGGGGCAGAGAGACAGAAGATGGTTTGTGGTTTCATCGGACCGCCTTCTGTACGAGGGCGGTATGTGTCAGAGGGGCTCCGATACAATCGCGTGGAGACACGCGTCTTTTGTATGGTGGGGAAACCGCTAGCCTATCGGAGGCTAAGCGTCGGACGTTGGGGCGGCTCCGAAATGCACCTGGGCCGTTGGATCTGGGAGGGCGGATCGGAGGGCCGACGGAGCGCGGAGCTGGCGACAGGTTAGTGTACAGGGGCCCGCTATATATTTGATTTATTTATGCGGCGGGGTTTCAAAACTTTGGGTTTGTGGGTTATGGTATATGCGCCGAGGGTAGAGTTTGACTGTTTTAATCAAATAAAAACCCGAAAATGTGAGCGCGTAGGGTAAAACATTAAGGGTTATGGGTCAGGAGAGGGGAAGGAATGGTTATTAGTTTAACCAGAGGTTAAGCCAACTCCAGGTTAAGACGCGGAAGGGCTAATGCTAAGCCCCAAATGAACTCAGCATTTTCCCAAACTGATGTTATAAGGCTATAGTGCCAGGGGATGGGAATATGTACATAGGGGAGCTATTTAGTGCTTTTTAGTAAGGGGAAGGGGAAATAGATAGGGATTTACATAATAATGTTAGAAGTTAATATGAAAATGACAAGAAAGCGCTAAGTTTAGAGATCTTAGGCCACTTAAAAGGGAAAAATGACTTATAGAGTGAATAAGAGTATTCCTAAGCAAAGCAAACCTTTACTTAGGCCAATGATATGACAAATGATGAAACTTAAGAGATATCAAGCAGATCTTGACCTTTTTGGGGAGGTTAGTGAATGATTTGGGGAATAAGAAGAAGGGGGAGTTAGACATGCCTCGCTTGAGCTCCTCTAAATGAAAAACTGCCTCATAATTGTGATATGAATAGATATAACACTTGAAAACATGAAATGGATCACATAGCTTGATTCTGCAACCACAAAACTACTTACCCAGCCTACTCACCTAGCATTTTTTCTTCTTTTTGCATGGGTGCACTTAGACTTGCAGACCCTGATTGTCTTCTTTTCTTTTAACTGCCCTCCTATCTAAAATCAACCCTTATCTCTTCCAAGGGCCCAGATTAAGCAGTTGGGCTCCTTCATTTCTCTACCTAGCTACTCATCTACCAAGCTGAAACTATTTGGACAGATATTCATTCTCTATCTTCTAAAACAAGCAATTTAAACCTAGGGAAGCCAATATTAAGCTGTTTGGCTTTCCCTTATCTGTAAAACTCTTCAAAAATGGTATGATTCTTCAAAATGGAACTTCTTGAAAATATGGAACCTTGCAGCATGAAAAGATGACATATTTGGCATGTAAAATAGTCAATCATGAAATATGAAACCTATTGCAATAGGAGGCTAATAGGATTATACTTGGAGCCAATGCCACCTATCCCGAAAAGGTTGTAGGGGATGTTACCTCTCAATTGAATGAAGGTAACTCAATTCATTTACAGAATTGCTTTTATGTCCCTGATCACAAGAAGAACCTAGTGTCCATTTCAGCAATGGAAGTCAAAGGTTCAGGGTGGCACTCATCGATGGAAAGGTACGTGTTTGAAAATAGATTTTTCAAAGATGTTTTTTTGAGTTCAGGGTTGTATCAAGTTGCAGGAAGTCCATTGGGGACCATGTCCATTGACACAACATCGAAAGTCTGTGAGTTAGATGGTGACAGGGATGTCTGAATTCAAAAAGAGCATGAAGGTACATGTCTGAGATGTACCGAAGGAAAATCTTATAAGGGGACCATTCCCCTCATGCCACAGGTCCACAGGTTTGGAACAACCCGAGGAGTTTGAGATTCATGTTAGGGAATCTCACATATGCAGATAGAAAGCCCTCTATGGCTTGAAGCAAAACACCCTGGGCATAGTATGAGAGGATCAATAGCTGTCTGATGAAGCTGAGATTCACTAGGAGTGAAATCGATCCAAACCATCCTAAGGTTGTGGATGACAGACCTCTCATACCGGCACCTATGTTTGACAGGTGCAAACCCTCTCATTTGTAGAAGACAGAGGGAGTTGGATTCCGAATGTGGAAAGATAAACTGCAAGCCTGTGACTACCTCGAGGATCTTAACTTTTAGAAGTTATATGGTAGTGATGTCGGACCAGAATGTTCTTGGTGAACCTCCGTCCGGACATATGTTTTGCAGTTAGTATGGTAAGCTCATATTTGGTTGAGCTTCACTAGATTGGTGCCTAGAATCTTCTGAGATATCTTCAGGGCACAATCTCTCATGGATTGAGATACACTGTCGAAATATTTCAAATGCTGAGTGGGCAGGCAGTGTGGAGGATCACTAGAGCACTTCTCAGTGCTGGTTCTCCTTGGGATCTACTTCGATATCCTGGATGAGCAGGAAGCAAAAGTCGGTGGCTTTGAGCACCGCCGAGGCAGAGTATATTGCTGCTAGCATGACTACCTGAGAGGCAGTCTAGTTACGAAAGCTCTTCAGTGAGTTGTTTGGATACCACTATGTAGCAGGATGATTAATTCTCTTGTGAGGTCTGGATGATGTGTTCTCCATGACGATTATGTAGCATGATGATTAGTTCTCCTGTGAGGTCTGGATGATGTGTTCTCCATGACGATTATGTAGCAGGATGATTAGTTCTCCTATGAGGTCTGGATGATGTGTTCTCCATGACGATTATGTAGCAGGATGATTAGCTCTCCTGTGAGGCCTGGATGATGTGTTCTCCATGGCGATTGTGTAGCAGGATGATAAGTTCTCTTGTGAGGACAAGATTGATTAAGTTCTCCTGTCAAGGTATCTTACCCATGCAGTCTGGGACTCATGGGAAGTACCTCTCATCTGATCAATGAGTAGGGAAATGAGGATAGGGACCATAGTAGTACCGATGGACACATCGTTGTATCTACCGTACTCCCTATGCTAGGATGACTTTCATTGATCCGGGATCAATGATACTGGTTTGGGACCAGTGGTAGGGGTTGTATCCACTATGACACTGACTTCGGGTCGGTTGAGGACTGGTCTGGGACCAGTGCTACACACTCTGAGATTGACTTAGAGTCAGTGGAGGATGGTATGATACATCCTCGTGACCTTCATTGATCTGGGATCAATGATACTGGTCTGGGACCAGTTGTAGGAGTTGTACCTACTATGACGTTGACTTCGGGTCGGTTGAGACTGGTCTGGGACTAGTGGTACATACTCTGAGACTGGCTTCGGGTCAGTGGAGGATTGGTCTGGGACCAGTGGTAGGAGTGGTACCCACTATGACACTGACTTTGGGTTGGTTGAGACTGCTCTGGGACCAGTGGTACGCACTCTGAGGCTGACTTCGGGTCAGTGGAGAATGGTATGAGACATTCTCGATCAATTCTTCTTCTTCATAGTTCAGTGGAGCTAAGCAGAGCAGAGCAGAGCCAGCAGAGCTGAGCAGAGCAGAACAGAGCCAGCAGAGCAGAGTAGACCCAGCAGAGCTGAACAGAGCTGAGCAGCGCTGGGCTGAGCAGTGCAGGGCATTGATGGTAGAGATAGTATAGTCAGACATATGGATCAACGGATGGAGTTCTCCCTAGTTGAGAGGGAGTGTTAAAATTGGTAACTAGGGCCAAACTCCAAGTGGGTCAGCTTATTTGTGATAGCTGATATTTTTGTTGGATCCCTCTCATCGAGAGGTGTAGGATTGATCTAAAGATCATCTGAATCCGATAAGTATTTATGAAGTTATGAATTTATTTATTTTATGGACAAATTGTTAAGTCGGCCAACATCTTATGTAGGCTCAGAAGCCCAATCGATGTGTCTATTCAACCTCTACATTTTTAGTATAAATATAAAGGACTTGAAATCATTTGGTGAACACAACTTCATGTGTAGTCTCCTCCTCTCCACGTCTGGGTCTTTGGTGAAGGAGGAAGACATCAAAAAGTGATACGCTGGTCTCCAAGTGATGCCCTAATTCCAGACATGGAAACATCTATGCTGATCATGGAAATATACATACGCTGTTCATAGAAACATATATATGATGGACATGGAAACATCTGCGCTGTTCATGAAAACATCTACGCAGATATACACAGGTCATGGAAACATCTACGCTGTTCATGGAAACATCTACGCTGATATACACATGTCATGGAGATGCGTTGTCATACGTTGTTCACATGCTATTCATGGAGATGAAGACTGTCATTACACGCAGGGAAGCCGCAGTCATAAATGGTAGTTGCAGTAATATGAAGGAAGCTGCGGTCATAAAGGATAGCCGCAGGCATCAAGAGTAGCTGCAGTGATATAGACCACAGTCAAGCATGAAGGAAATCCGTAGTAGGGTATTGACTGCACCATGGTTTTAGGTGCGGTCATGGCCTCATGAAGAACACAACCATCGTTTGAGACAATCTTGTGAAGTTCTCGAATCTGGCAGCGTAGATTAGGTAGCATGTGATCTGGGCATGAGGACGTAGTCACCAATCTATGATATACTTGTAGCAGCTTCAACACAATATATTGCAATATAATGAAGCAATCATTGTGCAGCTGTGAGCTAGCTGGAGGAACAACAAGATGATAATGTCCTTATGCCACATGAGATCTGTTTTGGGTGTGTTGACATTGTCGTTGAGGGGTAGAACTACAAGAAACAGTGCAACCTCTAGGATAAGTTGTTCAAGGGGCAAGAGGGTTGCACTAATAGTGTTGGAACCTCTCTTGGATAGATGAGAACAGCTCAGTGATATTTTGGTATAGCACTGTGATGAATGGACAGCATGATGTATGAGATCATGGACAACATGATGATGGGCAGCATGATGTATGAGATCATGGACAACATAATGTATGGGCAGCGTGATGTATGAGCAGCATAGTGATCATGAGCAGCTTGATGGTGCTACATGGTAAGGTGCAGCAAATGGACGAAAGGCAGCACTACGATAGGTGAAGCCGTCACCTTGGAGAATCAGTTGAAGCAGAATGTCTTCAACTGATCTCATCGTTATAGGAGATGATCTATGCTCAGATCTAGATAAGTCAAAGTGTTGACTTCTATTGTAAATGTACTATCTCTTTCTCTCTCTTTCTCTGCTGAACTTTGAAGAACATAAAAGAAGAATTGATCAAGTGTTTCCCCACATTGTGGGTTTGTCCCTGGCTAGCGCTACATCTTGTGTCCTCTTGTCTTGGCTTGTCTTCTACGATTTATATTTATGTTCTATTTGCAGTTTACTTTAATGCTGATGTGATTGCTATCTGTGAAAATTTAAATAAATTGCTCTAGCATAGAACATACCTAAACTTAACATTGATCTTCTAAGATTAGATCGATAGACATCTTCCATCTGTGATAGTCAGCTTTCTCACGGATCTTGTCTTCGACAGGGAAGAGTGTTGAGGACCCCATAGTTTTTTTAGGGTAGCCTTGCCAATCTTCCCTTCGGTGATTTCTCTTGCTCTTGCTTGGGCTTTGTCTTCACCTCAGCTCCGATACCATGTTAAGTTATGGTAAGTTCTATGCTTATAGCAATTTACTTATCTTTCTTATTATTATCCACAGATTAGCAATCACATGTACATAAAGTAAAGTGCAGATAGAACATTAAACGATCGACAGAAAACAAGCCAAGACAAGAGACACAAGATGTGGCAGCTAGCCAGGGACAAACCCCAATGTGGGGAAACCCTTTGATCGAATCTTCTTTTATCTTCAATAATTCAGCAGAGAGAAATAGTACGTAAATCTGATTTACATCAGCAACAACAAACCCTAGATTAGCCAAACTAGGGCAGACAATATCTTGCAAACTGATCGTCGGATCGGCTTGATTCCTTCACCAAAAAATGCGGCCTTCAGAGGAGATCTAGATTCACCTACAACGCAGTTCTGAGAGGCAGACTGATGGTCAACGCTGGTCAAACTTTGGTTCTGCAGTTGCAGCCCTAAATTCTGCACCTTCCTTCCACACGTGTGAGAGAAGAGTCTCTTTCTGCGCAGTAGGAGAAGAGCCTCTTTTCTGCGCAGGAGAGAGAGAGATGTGATGAGTTGAGTGAGTCCAAATGAGGAAAAGACCTCTTGTATTTATACACCACTGTTGATGATTGAATAGATGCGACTATTGGGCTTCTAAGCCTACATGAGTTGTAGGTCGGCTTGATAATTATTCCATAATCAAAATAAATTCATATCTCCATAAATACTTTATCGGAATCAGATGATCTTTAGATGAATCCTACACCTCTCGACGAGAGGAATCTAATAAAAATATTATCAGCCATGAATAAGATGACCCACATGGAGTTTGGCCCTAGTTGCCAATTTTAACAATCGAGGAGGTAACTTTGCGGTGCAAGTCCTTGGGTTGATGTTATAGCATCCTTTTTCACTGTGGGATGAAGATCGCCAATGCCTTTAAATGTCGTGCTTTCTGTGCTCTCTCTTGCTTGAAGTGATGCCTGTAATTGCAAGTTATTATTACAATGGCATATCCTTATACTCTGGAATTTCATTCCACATTAATATATATGCTGTTACTCTTATTCTTATTTCCATAAGCACTAAATGCCCGCCCAGTATGTATTCCTTCTCTTGAGATTGTTGAAGAGTTTTTTGGATTGACTAATGCCCATTTTGCACTTACAGAGAATAGAGAGAGTTCATACTAGACCAATGAGAACCAAGTAGAACTTGTTCCTAGGAATGAAAACCTCCCTAACCGTGTTCATGCACTGAGTTTCAAATCCTTTTTGCCATGTGCTAGATTGATTGCCCTTCTCTGGTGAGGGAATACCTCCATGCCGTGTTCACGCACTGAGTTCCAAATCCTTTTTGCCTCTGCTAGATTGATTGCCCTTCTCTTGTGAGGGAATATAAGGAGTGATGGATTGTTGATGTTTGTAGTAGCAGACAGGTATTTCGACATTGGCTTGGTATTAAGCATGTAGGAATCATCCAAAGCTTCCTTAGGAAACTTGCTCAATTATTAAGATGTCTATATGATTTCCTAAATTTGACTTAGGAAAAGCACATTCATTAAGTTAATTAATTAACGTTGGCTATTGAACTAGGAAAACTAAGGAAATGTAATTTAATTACATTAGTGAAATTGTTTTAATCTCAACCATTCAACCTTTCAAGTGGGTTAGGATTTAATCCTAGCCATCCATCACTTTGGAGATTAGAATTAGGGATTTAGCTCAATAAGAAATAATAATTTGCAAGCCTAAGGAGAGGAGAAAGACATACGAGTGAGACCATTACAAATTGATTCCAAACACGAAAATTCCAGAGGCCAGAGTTGGTGATGGGACTTGCTTTCATATTGTTTGTATCTTCCTACACTACTGGCATATGGGTGAAGCCTCCACAATTGACAAACATTTGAGAGAGTGACTTTTCTCAAGCGCTGAGGAGAAAAGATGTGTGCAGCAGTGTGAAGAAAATTCTGGAAAAGGAGATTGCGCGAAGGCTCTTCAACAAGCAGTCCGTACCAACTTTTGGGCACGAGTTTTGTAGGGAGTGCAAGTGTGGGAGTGAGGGAGGCTCAGGGGCTAGTGTAGGGCTGCATGTGTGACAGGTTGAGCTGTGTGTATGCTTTACAGTGCTTCTGTGATACAGATCGGATTTCTCAGGAGCAAAAGTGACAGGTTTATTTGCTGTAATAATTTCTGTAATTTTCTCTGTGGGCCAATTTCCCAGTAAAGGAGCTTCATTGTTCAGATAATTAAAAGTGAAGATCAGATCAGTTGGAGGAGAATTTTATGTGTGATTGATTTTCAATGTTTTGCTTCTGCTGTCTAACTTTCTGAGTAAAAAATTCCAGTCTATTTTATATTCAGTAATTGCAGAAAGTAATTTTCTGGGTCAGAAAAATTACTAGGATTTAAAATCAAATCTGGAATTTAGAAATTAACACAGACTGAGGCTGTTGCAAATGTAGTTTAATGACAATTGGTTGTTCTCGTGACTAGGCTAACAAGGATTTGGGTCCTTTGTTTCTGCAAACAGGCTGGCAAAGAGGCCTTGTGCTAACACGTAGGCTGAAAAAGCTGCCTGACTAACTCCTCCATGGTGCCCTTCGGCCAAGGTCCAGAGCTGTTATGACTCTCACCCTGCTAAGCAAGCAGGTTAACAGTGGTGCATGTTGAGTTATTTTGCCCTTGGACTTGTCCTAGTGAGTAGGCTAGTGAGGGAATGACATGCCTGCTAAAAATTCAGTGAAAAGTCAGTAAATCTTTCCTAAGCCCTTTTCATTTTGTTGTCGCACAGATTGTCACGACAACGCTCAGACCAGGGGCTGTCACTCTGATCCCTGATCTCTCCGTTTAACCCTGTCTCCCGTGGCTAAGGGGGGTAGACCCTGTAGGGAAATGGATGACCAACTGTAAACTAGTGGGGTTGGGAGACACGAAGGAACAAGCACTAAATTGATTTGTTAAATAAATAGACCAGTGCCTTATAAAGTTAATGTTTAAATGATTACTTACTAAATATTGCAAAAAAGTAAACCGTGTAGAGAAATCATTTATTATCAAATAACTCGAACAGAGACTAACTTTTACCAAATGAGAGAAGATGCTTAAATGATACTCCAGCGATTAAAGCTTCGAAAGATGAAGTTCGATAGAAAACCACGAAATTTTAAACACTAACCATATATCACATTCATGATCATTCAAGCATATTAAATCACATAAAAATGATAAACATTAGTTCCACATCAAAATTTTAATCTCAACAGAAAAGATAAAACGTGATAAGTCCCCGAGCCAAGACCGAATCTGGCAAACAATTTCCAAAATATATATATATATATATATATATATATATATTTTTATGTTTTTTTTAAGCAAAATTAAATGGAACTTTTAAACAAAAATCTAAATGATGTTAAATCAAAATCTAAACTTTAAGAAAATGATTTTTTATGCCCTTTTTTGTTTTTGTTTATGTTTTTTTTAAGTTTTATAATTTTTATGAATTTTTTATTTATATTTTCTAAAACAAAACTAAAATTAAAACAAAACTTAAAATCTAATCTAAATTTTAAACTAAAATAAAAAAGGGAACTTTTTATATTTTATATATTGTTTATGATTTTTTATTTTTATAATTTTTAATTTTATAAAGCTCAAAATGAAACTAAACAAAAATAATATCTAATTTTAAAACTATCCTAAGATCTAAACAAAAACTAACATCTAACAACGTATTTTATAATTATAACATATACAAAGTTTTAAAATCGAAAGCTGAAGCTAACAAAATCTAACTTTAACACTAACCACGCTAACTATATCAAAAATTAAAAAAAAAAAAAGATTTTTATTATTTTTATGTCAAGTTCATAACGAATGAAACGTTAACCCAAAGAAATCGAATGAAACTTATTAAAACCTAAACGAAATGAACTAGACGAAAATCGAAAATCAGGAAGTGTGTGACCTTAATATCTTACCCACGCAGATTTGTTTGAATGATTTCTGCGTTTGAGCTGATGCAGACCCACGGAAGTTCTGGCGGCGACAGCGAAGAGCAGCAGCGTGAAAGGCCTCACGCAGGTTTGCAGGTGGTTCGACGGGTAGAAGACAGCAGAACGTTGGCAGCGTGGATATGCAGAGAACGAGCATGACAACACTGCGATGTATGTGTTTTTGTTTGAAGGGAGCCTCGACCAGGTAGCACGCACCTTAGGGAGAAAGGGAACAACGAATTTGGCAGAGGAAAAATGTGCTGAAAGAGATGCGTGGAATGAATGAGGTAATGGCAGTGGATGGATTGGCAATGTATGAGCAATGGCTTTGCAGATTTGTGATGGCTAGACCACGTATAGTAGGAGCGAGGTATTGGGTGGTGTTTTAGAAGATTTGATTCGAGTGATGGCAAGAAAGAATAAGGCTGTGCGGATAGAGCGAATGGCCTGTGTAAACAGATTGAGGTTGTATGCAGCGGTGGAGGTGCTATGAAGAAGTGTGTAGATGAATTCAGCGGGTTTTGTGAATAGAGTGCGGAACCAAGGTTTTGGGCAGAGCTTGGAGATGGATTGATGGCTATGTTAGCGCTTGAAATTTCACCTCAGGCTGAGAAAGGCAAACTCCAAGGCAACATCAAACCACTTAGCCTCGTAGCTAGCCCTACGGGGCAGGAGAGGGCTCTCTCCGGTATATCTTGGCAAAGATCTTCAAAAGGCGGAGATAACCAATAAAGAACACTGATTTTAGGCTAGTAAACTGATAAAAGGTTTGATTTGAGATTTTTAGGATTTTTGGTGGAAAATCGGGGAAAGGCAATTTTGGGTGCGGGGATTGGACACAGTTTTTGCAGGGGGCTTTTTGGGGCAAGATAGGAGACTGTATTGATGCCTTTGAAAGAGTTGGATGGATGAGAATGACTGGTGAGGAGCTAAGGAGAGCAAGCAATCACCTTGAATTCCCCTTAAACAGATGAAAACATTGATATTAAGCAAACTTAAAAGCAGAGCATGGTAATCATGAATTCTACTTTAACACTTCATTTGCCTAATTTGCAGAAGGAAAAGTAAGAAGATGATTCACATAACAAACTTACAAGTACAAAGAGAAACACACCATCAATACATGTAACCACAGGAATCCCAAAAAGGACTGCAAAACCCTGGTTTTCCTTTGCCAAAAATTGCAGAGATACAATGAGTAATACAATAGAAGCTTTCTCCCTCAAGAGTCCAACCATGAAAATGACCAAGAAAGTACATAATATAGGCAATCTAACATCTTTCCTTGCCTTTAGGGGTCGAGCTCACTATCCTAGGAGCTGTTTCAACCAATTCTAAACTGAGCACTGAAAACTAGGCAGTCAAAACAACTTGCCTCTATAAGCTAGGAAACCAATTCATTCATTAAATTTTTGCCTATTTCATGAATGAATCTTCTAGAAGAGATAAATGAGTGTCAAAATATCATAAAATTACATCATTTACAACAAGGAGGATCAAAATCCACTCCAAAAAGTCAAATCCAGTCAAAACTGCGTTTTGCTGAGCTGTAGGTGCATTTCTGTGAAAATTGCCCAACGCGTAGCACCCTGATTCTGAACGCGTAGCGCGCCTTTGGAGCAACTTTTGAGGCACTTCCAGGTGTCCAAATGAGGCAAAAGTGGGCTTGTTGGAAAGGTCTGGATGTCTACTTTCCAACCCAAGTGGAATTTCTGAATTTGGTGTCCATTTGCCCCTCCAAAATTTCAATCTCCCAAGACTGCTTCCTGTGTGTCAAAAAAGTGGCAGAAAGTCATTTTTTGCTTGTTTTTTGACCTTCTGGAGGCTCAAAACTTGGTGAAATTTCTTGGCAATTGCTGAGCAAGTGTATTTTTGCATGACAAATCCAAAAATGCTGAGTTTTCCTGAAATGGAGTTGCCCATCTTAAGGGTCGCGCGCGGCGCACTACGCGTTCAGAGCAAAAACCTGTGTTTGGCACAAAAAATTCACAATTGACAAAATTTTCTCCAAATTTCTTGAAATTTGGGCTGGGAGTCCCCAACCAAGTACCATGCTCAGTCAAAGAGGCTTTGGCCAAAATTTGGAGTGGATCGGGCCTTTTCCGTCGTTTTAGTGCCTTGACCAACCTCCTTGGATCTGGCGATTGTATTTTTGACATTTCTCTAAAACCATGACACCTGTGCAAAAAGTGAAGGAGGTTTTTCTTCTTTGGCATGTTGTGGACAAAAACCTCTCTCAGTTTTCAAAATTCATCTTTGATTTCTCTGAAACATCTTTTGAGTGAAACTTATCCCGATGTGTGAAACAAGGAATTTTGTCGAAATGAAGCGAAATGAAGGGGATAAGGGGCTTCTAAATTCTTGGGAAAATTTTTGGAAGTAGGGAGGGATGTTAGGAAACAGGGGAAAGTGGAATCTCAGAGATTGAGTGAGGGGAAGGGGTCCAAAAGGGCAAAACACAGGCCCAACTTAGAAAATTGCCAGGTTGTAGCTAGAAACTAGGGTTTGTGCGAAAATGAAGAATTTGGGGAATCTCAGTGATGGGAAGCATTTGGTAAGGTACTTTAAGGATAGGGGAAGGTGTATGAACATCAGGATACAAGTTTTGCCGATGATTTGACCGTCTAAGAGAAATTGGCTTCAAAACCCTAGGAGAGGAAAATGACCTTACCTGGGCGCAACTGAAGTATGGACAAGGTGTAAAAAGACTCATTAGACACTGAGATGATAATGAAAACCCTATGAATGATGATAGACTCAGCTGAATAGTGACATAGATTGGCATTTGGGCAACTTTGAAAAGAGTGAGAGCAAACCCTAGACCTAATGCCTAGTGACCAAATTTTGCTTGAAGACTCAATGAAATGACAAAATTTGACCTTGACACTTCAAAATCACTTTGTAAGAGCACGTTTGATCACTGGAGGAAGGCTGGAAAGACTGACACTAACAGGCTGCAATGTGGGAATTAGAGTGAGAAAATAGCAACCTGAAACCTGACAATAATCTGGGAGCTCCACACAGCCTCCTTTTAGAGAAAAAAATTTCGAAATATTTTTCCTGGAGATGAAATCCTTGCAGATTCTTCTTCAGATAAAATTTGACAAAAAAACCTTGAGCAGCAGACAGTGTTGATAAACCCTCGGAAATCTTCAGAAACCCTGCAACCTGTAATGAAAAATCACCCAAAAATGATATGTGCATAAAACAAAACTGAAAACCCTAAACCCAACAAAAATTTACAGTATTTACAAACTGAAAGCTCTTAAGAAGCCAGATTTATCAATAATCACAGTAATATTATCAGAATTTAATTTTAATGTAAAACGCTTCAGAAAGCGCTGCATGCATTCATAAAAAATATTTCGAATGATAAGCCCGGGATCAAGAACTGGCTGGGCTCTTTCAGAAAACACAATCCGGGAGTTGGCTGGTTCAGCCGAGAACTTCCCCGAACGCCCGGTAATCTGAAAAAAGGATTTCCTGCACAGCTTAAAATCAACCATTAATATAGAAGGAGAAAACAATAGTGAAACCCCGATCAAATGGAGATACCTGCCACTATATTTCAGAATCTAAACTATTATTCAAACCCCAAAGATCAGACAAGATACCTGTGCTTTGATCAATCTTCATTAAGCTATCATCAATGGCTGAAAATAAAATTATGCCAAAAAAAAAATAGAACAATCTTACAGCATTTTCAGAAGAGACACCAACAAGATTTTTAACCCCAAAGTCTTCTTTATTGCACAAAAAATGACTACAAGAGAGCTTTCTTTAGCACCAGATTCTCAGATCAAATCTGATCTCAAATGACCCCTAGCACCCTATTTAAAAGAAAAATCCCCAACAGCTAGTTCGAGTGATCCATGTCAAACTTATCTCGACCGTTGATGAGGATCAAGATATCGCTTAATCTCATCCGTCGAACTTTTTAATGCATTAAAAAATTGAAATTCTGCATTTATTTACTCAAAATATTATTATTTTATCATTTTTAAGTTTTTATTTTTTATTATTATTTTTTTTTATTTTTATAAAATTTTTATTTATTATTTTTTAAATTTTTTTTATAAATTTTATTATTATTATTTTTTTTTTAAATGGATCCTCGAACTTAGCCTTTGGAAAAATCACCTAGGACCTAGGACTTAGGACTTATGAGGGGATTAAAACATTTTCTAACCCTCAAGACACTTTACATCATGAGTTTTACAACTTTACATCTCAAGGGGGAGAACCCATTTGACATAGACCCTCATAAACCACCCAGTTCTGCGACACAACTATAATCTAGCAGATTAACACACTAGGATTCTCCTAAGATTCTAATGACAAAATCCATTCCGGCTTTGGGGTTAGGCTGAAGGAAAACTCTGCCGATCATAGATCGGTGAGACAAAAAACCTTCCGGAACGTAGATTATCACTAGGAAATTAGGTCCACCTAGACAATTTACATACATGACCATATTTGCTAAGATTATTTACAATTCACACATGCAGACTGGGTTTACAACATAATATGATCAAGTCGACGATGACTGTCGAATGGCACAGACATGTCAATCAAGCACTATCCCTTTTGCGAAGAAAAGGGGGTGTACTTGCTATGGGGAGTTGACACGTAGTGGTCAACACATTTCATAGCCCGAACTTGTGCGTGGCATTTGAGCAGGACTGCCTATGGCTTGATGGGTGTTGAATGCTCCATTCGCAACCATTTTCCCATGTTCAGGTCTGCTGCGATATGTGTCTTTCTGCTATCTTTGTGTTGGTTTGAGATGATGAAATTAAGTACCTTCAATACCAATTTTGAAAATTTCCCTACCCTTGATCATAGGATTGCATGTAGTGTTTGGTTGTCTGCGTAATTTGGTAAAATGCTTGGCAAAGTGTGGTGAATTTACTGAGAATGTGGAAGAGTGGAAAATATTGAGACAAAAACTGCGCCCAGTTTCTTGTTTCTTACTTCTTAACATACATCGAAAAACAGTTTGTTTATTGAACCTTGTAGTGATATATATCTATTTGTGGCCTGAGATTTATATAATAAATTTTCTTTATCATGTTAAGAATTTCAATTCCTAAGAAATGCTGTATTGTGTTAGATTTGGTGATTTCATTGTTACCTCATATTTTCACCTTTACAGAACAGTCAAGCGCGTTTAAAACAAAACCAAATGAAGGGTAAACTTCATTAATGTCTAGTTCCCCAAAAGTGACAGCCAATCAAAACCTGTTTTTGTATTGCTTTAGGGCCGGTTGATTTTGAATTGTTCAGGCCCAAGGCTTAGATGCATTCCCCAGACTTAATCAGTTTTCATATTATTTGCTATCACATGGAGGATAAACAACGGTGTACCCTGTATTGTGTAATGTCCTTTTCAAATTAATTTGCCCAAGGGAGGATGTAGTAGCCTTTTAACCCCGTAGGCTATAATCATTTGAAAGGGGGAACCCATTATTAAATGTTACTTGGGTAGCATTAGATAATGATAGTTAATTTAGGGAAAATGGAGGGAAACTTGCAATAAAAGTCAAATTTGGGGCAAATGGAGGGAAACTTGTTAGCCACTCAAAATTGAAATTAGGAGGGAAAAACCCCAAAGATAATCTATAAAAAAAGAGAGAGGAGGTTCATTATCATCATCGTGGTTTTGTTATTGTTATGATTTTGGGCCAAGGCTTTTGGAGGGTTTTAAGACCTCGGGCCCTTTTTTCTGATTGGTTTCAATGGTGAAAGATTCCACCCTAGCCAATCCCCCTATTTTTCATCCTACAGGACCGAATTTTGGATAGAGGAGCATCTTTCTGTGGCAGCAAACTATCTTTCTGAGGCAAGCGTGACTAGAATCTTCAGTCTGTGGCAGTGGGGGTTGGAAGTGTATCCGTCTGAGACAGCGAATCACCTTCTTGAGGCAAAGCCAAAGTTGGAACCTTCATTCTTGAGGCAACGAGGGTGCGACTGATCATTTGATGTAGTGGGTCATTTTCTGAGGTAAGTGAAGGTCGAAACTTGCTGGCTGAGGCAACAAGGGCTGGACTAATCCTCCTGAGACAACGAACTAAATTTTTATGGTCAGCAAGGGCTGGGAATCATCCTACTGAGGCAGTGGGTCATCTTTCTGAGGCCAACAAGGGCTGGAAATGGCCCTACTGAAGCAACGGATCATCTTTGTAGGGCAAGCGAGGGTTGGAGTCTGGTCAACAAGGACTGGAAGAAGAACGACGACTGGCTATCTGTGGCACAAAGTTAGCGAGCTGCTTGTAGGAATCTGGGGCTGCTGTTGATTGACAACGAGGAGCCAAGGAAGAAATCAGGGGCTGCTGCTGATTGACAATGAGGAGCCAAGGGAGAAATCAGGGGCTGCCACTGATTGACAACGAGGAGCCAAGGAAGAAATTAGGGGCTAAATAACAATGTAGGTTAGTTGGTGTGATAACTACAATTTGTAAGTTTAGAAACTATATCTGTGTTGTTGGAAAAACTGAAGAATTTGTAAATCTGATAATTACTTGTTGAATTGGTCCTACTTATAGTGCTGTCGATAAAATCAATTGTTTGTGCATTCAATGATCATTATTGTTTTATAGATTGAAAAAATACTGCATCACTGTTATAGAATACGTGTCCTTATTGGAAACCCTAACCCATAATCTCATCCCAAGGGTAATTTCTTAAGAGGGATATTACAATGGTATCAGAGCTGTGCATCTTGCTAGCCTGCGAGCATATGATCTCTGGATGCTCCTGGAGGACAAGGGAAACATTACAGTTAGGGAAAATAAAGGTACCCACAACTCAGTCATGGAAAACATGGAAGACAACCACTAGAAACTAACCCTTTTGACATCATGGGGAAGATAGCAAGAGGGCAGCAACAGATAGCCCAACAGATGGCACAAAGGCAATGGCAGATAGCTCAATTGATGGCACAAAGGCAGCAACAGATGGCCCAATTTTTTACCCAGATTGTGGCAAATCTGAACAATGCAGGTAACAATATTTCTAATGGATCTAATTGAGGTAGCCAGAGTTTGGTAGAAGGAAGCAACAACCATAATCCTAGTCCCTTTCACATCTCTGCACAATCTAACACAAGGGCAATCAATAGAAGGAACCCTAGACCTCTACTATCCCTGTGTCTAGATGGTCAGGGGGCTGTAAACCAAGGAACTGCAGAACAAAATAGAGATTTTTTAGAATATTTCCAGGAGTATGCAGGAGAGAATGTTTGAGCAGCAATGACCTTTACAAAGTTCAATGGCATTAAGTACATATATAGGCCCAGGAATTGTAACAGGGGCATGCCATAGAATTATGACCTATTGTGTGTTGTCGCACAAAGTGTCTAGGCACTGCAACAATGCTCAGAGTAAGGGTTGTCACTCTTATCCTTACTCACTCTGTTTAGACTCTCTCCTAGACAAGTCAAGGGGGTTAGTCCCTAGGTTGAATGAATGAGGATAGCTTGTGGAACACAGGCTCTAGGAGATTTAAAGATGAACAACTTGACGAATGTAAACAAGTCCTGGTTAACCGAGATAGATAGGTCAAACAATTAAGACAAATACAACCACAAGATAGAAATAATTTTAGCCCAGTGCCTTAATATTTTGTTAATCATAAGCTAAATGAAAACAAGTTAGCTAGAGCAATTTATAAATGTGATGAAAGTGACGATCATGAACGATTAAATGTAAAAGCTCAAAACTTTATCATGCAAGATTTTCTAACAATTAAATACCATGAAGAGCTATGAAATTTCACTACTAAGCATTATACGATTCTAGAATTAAAATGATTTTCTTCAATAATCCAGATCTAGAATTTATCTTTTTCCTATCATCAATCTTTAGATATGATTCCAAAACATTAATCGCGCTTGACAATAGAGAAATCAATACCACAAAATTTTATACTTAACACAAAAAGACACTAAGGAACTTTAGATTAGAATTTAATTATCTCTTAGGTAAATTTTTAATGAAGCAAATTTAATGTGGCAATTTTTTTTTTAATGTGACCAAAGATAAAAATCAAAAGACCTTCATTAAATTTAAATTTTTAATGGGCCTACGCCACATAAAAATTTATTTTTTTAAATGTGAAAGCTTAGATCTTCTTTTGATTTATTTCCTTTAAAATTTAAAAGTCACAATTTTTTTTTAGTTTTTTTTTTTTTAGATTTTAAATGTTTAAAAAAAAAGAAATCAAAACATAAATCAAAGTCCGAATCAAACAAATAAAAAAATGTAAAACAAAAAATAAAATCAAAAATTTAAATTTTGAGTTTTATTAAACTTGAAAGTTGAAATTAATAAAAATTAAAAAAAAGCAAACTAAAAAAAATTGAATCTCTAAACCTAACCCTAATACGTATCAAACAACAAAACAATAATAAAAAATGGAAAAGCTGAATGTTGGTGTTGTTTTGTGTGTGCGTGCAGGCTTGATGGATTGGTGGTGGAGAGAGCTCGAGGGAGGAGCCGGGGAGGATGGAATTTGCATAGTGCAGGGAGCTCGATGACGGCAGGAGCTGTAAGGGGTGCGGACAGAGAAAGGCGAGGAGCAGCGAGGGAGAAGGAGGAAAAGGAAGCCGCCTATGGAAGGGAGATGGACGCGATTCGAAGAGCGAAGGAGAGGGCTGCAGGTTTGGACACAGGCTTGAGGAGAATAGAGACGACGATGGTAGGAAGGGTGCCCCAGATAGAAGAGGAGATGCGGGCAAAAAGATGGCAATTCGATGAGGGAAGGAGAGGGTTTAATGAGAAAAAAAAAATGCAAAGAGAGATGAGGGTTGATGGCAGTGTTTTGCAGGCAACGTTTGGGGAAAAGGGAGGAGCTACGAGCAACAGAGATAGGTAGGGAGAATGTAGGTGGAAATGGCAGTGAATCAATGGAGGAGAGCGAGCAAAGGAGAATGGAGGAAAAAAAATCCGAAATTTTCTAGAAAAAGAAAAACGCAGCCAAAAACTAGTAGCTCAAACCCTTAAAAAGAAATTCTCAAAAAATTTTGTTTAAAGTGATATTCTTCTGCTTCAGATTTATTCTTGAAACCCCTATAAAATCTCATATTTAAATGTTAAAACACTCGGACTGCGAAATTTTCTAAAAAAAAGATGTCCTTGCAAAATGATATTGAGGCAAGATCTTACCCTCCAGGGCCTAGAGTTGGCTTCAAACAATTTTTTCCTTTAGATCTGTATCTGGAATGACAAAAACAAAACACCTTGAAACGATATATACAATGATGAAATTAAAAACCCCAAAAACCTCGTTAAATAACTACAATAATTACAAGCTGAAGGCTCTAAGTTGCCAGATCTATCATTGTGTCACACATAATTTTATTTATTTATTTATTTATCTATTTATTTATTTTTTTTAATTTTTAATTTTTAATTTTTAATTTTAAAGGAGGTGCTAACTCGAAACCCTTCATGCATAACCAACAAAAACCTTATGATAAGCCCGACGTTAATTTAAGTGGGCTCTTCAGAAAATACGAATTGGGAGTTGGCTGGTGCAACTGAAAACTTCCCCTAACGCCCGAGGATCTAAATCAAGTTTTCCCTCCAAAACTCAATCCAACCATAAAAAATAGACTGAGAAAATAATAATAAAATTAAGACAAATAGAGATACTTGCTATTACGTTCGAAACTCAAATTATTATTCAAACCTGAGCGACTGAGCAAGATACTTGTACTCAAATCACTCTTCAGAAGCTATCATCAATGGCTTTAGAAAAAATTATGCATGAAAATGAAACATCTTACAACATTCCTATGAAGAGTAACGCTAGCAAAAATTTAACCCCAAAGTCTTTCTTAATTATCCATAAAAAAAATTACACCAGAGCTTCTTGTTAAGCACACGACTCAGAGATTAGATTGATTGATTGACAAATGACCTCCTATTTAAAGATAAATCCTCCAATGGCTAGTTCGAGTGATCCTCGTCAAAGTAATCTCGACCGTTGATGAAGATCAAAATTTCTTTTAATCTCATTCGTCGAAATATTTAAATTTTGAGGAAATTTGAAATTTTCATTTAAATGCATTTTAATTAACTCAAAAAATAAAATTTTGAGTTAATTTCCCAAAAAATTTGACTTTGACTTGACCCCAGGGATTGAAGTTTTAAAATTGATCAAAATAATTAATTTAATTTAGTCCTAGAATTAATTAAATATGTGGCTTAGGATTTTAATTAATTTTGGACTAGAAAATTTAATTAATTAACTTATGAGGGGATAAATTATTTTTCCAACCCTCAAGACACTTTACATTATGATTTTCATATTTTTTACATCATAAGGGGGAAAACCCATTTGTAAATAGACCCTCATAGACTACCCATTTCTGTGACACAAATATAATCCAACAGACCAAGTAATTTGTTATAAAATAATCTCGACTCGATTTAGAACACTAGGACTTGCTTAAGATCTTAGCGACAAAATCCATTCCAGCTTTGGGGTAAGACTGGAGGGAAAAAATGCCTATTATTCGAAAATGAATCAATGAGACCAAAAACCCTCCTAGAATGGAGATCATCACTAGAAAGGTAGGTTTACCTAGGTTGTTACATACATGACGCGGGTCTATTGAGATTATTTACATTATACACATGTAGAATGGGTTTACATAACATCTTGGAAGTCAGGCTGAGGATGATAGCTGGACGGCATGGACACATCGATCAGGCGCTATCCCTTTTGCGAAAAAAGGGGGTGTACTGCTATGGGTCATTGACATGTAGTGGTCAACACTGTGCAAGGTTAGGAAGCTGCCATCCCTTCTTTTGATGGGTCATCCAAGTACTCGGCAAGGTCGGGTACAAAAGTTAGACACCTACTTCCAACTTAATCCAATGTTGGAAGCAAAGGCTATCAAATTGGCCACCTTGTATTTGGAAGGAGAAGCTCATGAATGGTGGTACCACATATTGGTGACCCAGGGACATTCCAACATTACTTCTTATGTGGACTTCACACAAAGGTTGATAGACCGTTTTCATAGGAAGGATCTGGAGATACACTTTAGGGAGCTAGCACAACTCAAGTAGGCTGACACACCAGATGCTTACATTTCAGAATTTCAGCAAGTAGTTGTTATGATGACAAACATATCTGAACAGAGGCTGATCACGCTCTTCATAGAGGGTTTAGCCAAGCCACTGCGTGGGTGGGTCAATGGCTTCAAATCCACCACCTTACAAGATGCCATCACTAGGACATGAGACATGGAAGATGCAATACCTAAAACTAAATTTCCATCCAAACCACTCATCATTTAGAACAATAGGGATAAGAAGCCGTTCTAGAGGGAGTAGGCTAGAAAGGAACGTTGGATGATGAAACTCGGAGTGAGCTAAGAAGGAATAAACTTTGTTTCACTTGCAAGGAGCCATGGGAACCAAATCACAGATGCATGGGCAAAGGGAAGGTCCACTATATTGAGGTAATGTCAGATAATGACAATGAAGAGGATACAATGCCAACACCAAGTAGTGAGCCTAACAGTTCAGAGGAGGAGCAGTCCCATGAGGAAGCTAAAGGGGATGAGAGACCTTGTACGAGAATTAAGGGTGGTACTATCGCCACTCTTTTTGGAGTCCCTAAATATTACACCTTCAAGATCAGGGGGGTCATATAAGGACAACAAATCACAACTTTGGTTGATGGTGGAGCAACTCACAACTTCATCGATGTAGCTTTGGTGGCAAAGAGAGGTATTCCCACAAAAGAGTTTGAGGGATTTAGCGTTGTGGTGGTTAATGGGTACAACATGACATGCATACAGAGGATTCCACACTTGAACGTGACACTGGGTAATTACACATTCACCGATGACTTCTATGTAGTAGATCTTGTAGACACTGATGTTGTATTGGGGTAACAATGATTATACTTGTTGGGAAAGTTCTCAATGAACTACCAGGTAATGGAGATGGAATTCAGGGCCTCAAATGGCAACAAGGTAGTGTTGAGAGGTATGTCCAATGGTGGTCCTCGAACTGTATCAACTAAGAGAATGGAGGCTATATTCAGGCATGGAGATACAGCTTGCGCAACAAAATGTTTGATTGTCAGATAGAAACCAACAATATCAGGCCGATATTCAGTTATTGCTGAATAAGCGTGACAAGGTTTTTGGAGAGATTCCCTTAGGGAGACCTCCTAACAGGGGTTTTGAGCACACCATAGAGCTAGAGGAGGGGGCCAAACCAATAATCACCACACCTTATAAGCATTCGAAGAAATTCAAGGACGAAATAAAAAGGCCATCAAAGAACTGCTAGCCATGGGCCACATCAAACCTAGTTCGAGTCCATTCAACTCATCAGTAGTTTTGTTGAAGAAAAAGGATGGTATATGGAAGATGCACATTGTCTACCGAGCCTTGAACAAGAAGACCATAAAACATAAGTACCCCATCCCCAGGATCGATGAGTTGCTGGACGAGTTGCATGGAGCATTGTATTTCTCGAAGATTGGTCTTCGATTAGGTTATCATCAGATCCGAGTCTGAGAGCAAGATGTGCATAAGATAGCCTTCATGTGCCACTATGGGCATTTTGAATTCTTGGTCATGCCATTTGGGTTGACCAATGCATCGACCACCTTTCAGTGATGCATGAACTACATCTTCAACAAACAGTTGAGGAAGTTCTTATTGGTATTCTTTGATGACCTCCTCATATACAACAAAATGTGGGAGAAGCACTTTGGGTCATTTGGATAAGATTTTGGGTATTATGAAGGAGTAGTCACTTTATGCCAAGGCATCAAAGTGTGAGTTCTAGATGATTGAGATCCTTTATTTGGGCCATGTGATCAGTTTGCGAGGGGTATAGGTACTTTAGGAGAAGATGCTAGACATATTGGATTGTCCCACACCCAGGAACCTTACTGAGTTGCGAGGTTTCTTTGGGATTTATAGCTATTATAGATGGCTCCTTAAGGGATTCTCTTAGTTAGGTGCACCATTGACATACCTAACAAAGAAAGGGGCATTCAGGTGGACAGAGGAGTATGAGAGGGCATTTAACAAGCTCAAAAAGGTGATGAGCTCATGTAGGGTGTTGGCATTTCTTGACTTCAACTAACCCTTCGTATTGGAGTGCGATGCTTTGGGCAAGGGTATAGGAGCTATGCTGGTGCAGAATAAACACTTGATAGCCTTTGAAACTAAGTTACCAGGAAACGGATATGGGAACGAATACGGGTACGGGGTTTGAAACGGATACGGCAAATTTTCAAAAAATTTGGATACGATACGGCAGGAAATGGCACATAATATATATATATATATATATATATATATATATATATATTAAAAATAAAAAATTCATATTACCATTCATATTTCAGAATCTAGATTATCATCTATGATCTATCATGATTCATCATCATCAATTCAACATATGCCATAAACATTCAACATTGTCATCATCATTAACGATTATTATAACATTCATGATTCAAGTTTCAAGTTTCAACATATCATCAAGTTTTTGTTTCAAATTTCAAACATCAAGTTATCAACATGACAAGTTACACGGACACCATCATTACCAAAATTAATAATGCATACTAATTACTACATAGTACAAAGTACAAAATGAACTATGACTGGCAATCTACTATCATTACTCATAATTCATATGGTTGTTCAAAAGTTTAAAAGTTAAAAGTTAAAACACCATCATAAATTACATTTACATATCATCAAATATGTCTTCATTCATGCCACTATAATGTTCCACTTCCACATCCTCTCTAGAAATGGACCTGGGAACATTGCTGCCATGTCCACTTGAAGATCCACCTATTGGTGACTCCGAATCAAACAAATTCATATGAGATATGGCATTCAATGTCATATCCAAGTCAGGCAACCTCTGGTTCCACGTCCCATAATTTGGTGGGTCCAAATTTGTATTCATCTCCCTTGTGTGATAGAAGGTGAAGGTTTGAATGAACATACACTAGTTCCTCAGCCTTCTTAGAGCCCAATCTATTTCGCCTCACTGAATGGATGAAGCCGTATGTACTCCAGTTCCTTTCTGCTGAAGAAGAACTAGCAACCTGTGACAAGATCTTGATGGCCAATTTTTGGATATGTGGAAGTGCCCCACCATAGAAGTTCCACCACTCAATTGGACTTAATCTGCTCTTGTCCCGCATACACTCAATATCACAACCCCAACCCTCTGATCCCACAAAATGAGAAAACTGTGCACGAATCCGAAGCCCAATTTCAGGATCTACAAAAAGCTTTCTAAAAGCATTTTTAAATCTTTTTGCGACTTCTGGGTCTTTGTTTGGTGCGCTTCTTTCTGGATCACGTAGCAACTCTGTAGCATAATATTTTGGATTCACTGCATAGGCTAAAAGGTGCAATGGGGTGGTCATCTTGTTCCACCTTCTGGTCAATATATCTTTTACTTCTCTGTAAAAGACTTCATCCGGGTCGTTCTCCTTTGCATTTATAACCAACCTTATCTTCTCTATCATGGAATCAATTCCTTCATACACCTCTCCCAGATTAGGCATATCTGTGTCAAACATACGGAGCAAATCCACAATTGGCTTAGTAAATGCCAAGAGGTACTCCACCCTATCCCACCATTCATCATCAACAACCAACCGTTTCATTGCTTGTGCTCTATCAGATTGGGATTGCCTCCATTGATTCTAAAGAGAATTGCATACCATTGATTGTAATGCATCTTTCACCTGCATGAGCCTTGTTAAGACTATGATGTGAGAAGCAAATCGAGTCTCGACAACCTGCAGGTGTCAAATTGCCAATGTTTCAAATTTCAATCAATTTGAAAAATCATAATTTGATTGAATAACCTATTATGATTCACGAATCATGACATTTGAGAATCCAATTTAGATATTTGAATTTAGAGTCAGAAATTAGAATTTATGAAATATTTAGTAAACTTTAAACTTTAAAGTATAGGTACCTTAAGGAGCTCCAACTTAGCAAATTCCCTGTAGATGCCTTGGGACATGTGGTGGTTTGTGATAAAGGCTTGAATTTCTTTTGCCTCTTCAAAAATAACTCGAATCCACTCAATTTGCTTCCCCAACTTGCTCAACATGAGGTTCAATGAATGTACAACACAAGGGGTCCAAAAAATGTGTTGATATTTGCCTTCAATAATTAGCCCTGCTGCTCTACACACTGTTGCATTGTCAGTTATTATCTGAACAACATTTTCAGGCCAAACCAATTCAATTGCTTCAATCAAGATGTTAGCAATGAATTGAGAATCTTTCATCTGCCCCTCACAATCCACTACCTTCAAAAACATTGCCCCATGTGGGCTCTGAGCAATTTCATTGATCAAAGGCCTATAGCTTTGATCTTTCCATCCATCAGAAATGATGGACACCCCTGAAATGAGCCATGAATCATGAATGGGGGCTAATTTAGCCTCCAAATCTAACTTTTGAGCACTCAACAATGTGGTGCGTATCTTCTCATATCCAGGGATCTTGTACCCTCTTGGGGCTTCATTCAAACTTTTTACCATCTTTGCCCAGTAAGGAGATCGCACAAGGTTAAAGGGAAGGCCATTTGCATAAATGCATTGGGCTACAACTGCATCTGCTATTTCTCGAGCATCATTATTAAAATTTGACCGCTTTGAACCAACAATTCCATGAGAAGGAAGTGGAGGCTTTGATGAAGATGCTCCCAACCTTGTTGGGTGTTTTAAATGGGAGCAGGATTTGCTTCATTTGCTTTAACATCTGCCTCGTCTTGTTCTCTCTGATATTTTGCATTTTTTACCTTGCTTAAACCATTTCCATCTGTCCCATTCTCTTTAGGCGGGCCACTGCATATTCGAACCCCATTGTTTCTTAACGCAAGCAAATGTGCTTTAATTCGTGTGTATGACCCCTTAAACTCCTTTTTACACTCACTCCAAACCCATGCTAATGATCCACCTCCTTGGATCTTCCCAACAGTAGTTACATATTTCCAAAGTGGTGACTTTGGATCAACTTTATGGGTTGATTCAATTTCATGTGCCACTTCCTCTGCCTCATGAATGGCTGAACTTGAAGTTGCCATGAATGATGATGATGTAAATGAAATTGAAAAAAGAAAATTGACAAATATCAAATATGTATTTAAAAAAAATTATTTGGTCATTTCTGGATGTTAATAAAATTATCTCATCATTTATTTATATGCCTTTCTCTTTACTCTGTTCCATCATTATTAGTTATTATTCCAATAACTACAAAAATGAGTGAAATCTGTGATAAACAGTTTGCTGTCATGGCCGGATTTAGACTCTAGAGTTTGATAAGGAAAGATCCCAATCACATTGGTGGCACCAACCAGGCTGAGAGAGCACTTGAATACGTGAAGGTATGTAAGGATGCTTATCTGATCAATTGGGACTTTAAGAACCTAAGGAGGTGAATCATGTTGAAACTTTAAACTAGGTGCTACTACAGTCTACATTACTCTTCCTAAACAACACTAATGTTTATAACTTTATATCTGTTTAGGTCCAAGAGTAACATAAAGTCTAGGGCAACGTGAGAAGAGTACTTATTGGTTCCTTTGTTTGTGCTTTTTCTATCATTTGTCGCTTGCTTTAGGTTCATTTCCTTTAGATCTCATGGGTTCTCACGGCTTCCATTATTTGGAACAAGACATGGAAAGATTTTTTGATCAAAGATATCTGTTTCATGAAAAATGGACGAAGCAGTTGAGCTGCTACAACATTTCACATAATGCTTGATTATGGGGAAGCAATACACTGCTTGAACTTGGATAAAACAGATTTGATTGTATAGGAGAGTCTCATTATGGAGATTCTTTAGGACAGAAGCCCTTATCAAATACTTTCAAATATGTTATAGGCCCAATAGGCCAATGGGTTTGATGTGAAGTTAAATAATCTATGGGGGGCTATGGAAAAAGTCTATATTATATATATATTCCATAGAAAAAAATCATTATAATCATGTTTATGACTATACATGTTGCTGTCCCATGGGGACTGGAGAAAACATTTCACAAGCTGACCTTTACCTTGCTCATACTAAGATTATTTTTTTGACAAAAAACTGGACTTCACCTTCACATAAACATGCTATAGTGCTGCTTGCACTGACCAAAACTGAATAGTATAAACACACAGAAATCGATGGACAGACTCGTTGATTCATAAAAGTTTAACAAAATGATAACATAAATACGAGGAGTCCAGGACCAATGATGCCGGCAGCCGACGACGTTCAACGGTTCAGGAATCAGAACGCTGCACTGTGCAGCTATGTCTCTTCGGTGTCCGCGGTGATGGCACTGGAGTTTGGACAATGGATAGTGAACCTCTCGAGTTTCAGCGAGTCAGCGGGCAATGAACCTCTCAGTGGCGGCGACAACACTCTTGTCGTTTAGGTTAGGGTAAAATGATAAATCGTAAATGGTTAAGCCATAACTTTAACTTGTTGAAACTTAAAAACTTAAAACCGATGTGTTCACCGTTCCCGGAGGGCAAGGCATGCAGCTAACAAAAACGTTTTGAATTTTTCCAAAAACGTATCACGATTGCGAGAAAAGTATTTTTTTTTTTAAACGAGAGGGTTTTTTCAGAAAAACACCTGAGAAACGGCGAAAAAAAAGCGGTAAGTTTCCGAATCCAAAAACGGCACCCAATACGTTTTTTCGGCGTTTTTTTGCCGTTTTCACTGTGCATACGGATCCAAAATGGAAAACGGCGTTTTGGGTTTTCAGGCAGCCGTTTCCGGCAACTTAGCTTTGAAAGCCGGAAACTCAGGGATCCAAATAAACTCTAACAAAGAGATGCTTGCCATTTTTGCATGCTTTGATGAAGTTTAGACAATACTTGGTAGGGGGCAGGTTTGTGGTCAAAACAGATCACAATAGCTTACGACACTTCTTGGAGCAAAAGGACTTGAATGAAAGACAACAAAAATGGGTAAGTAAGATTTAGGCCTATGATTTTGATATTGAGTACGTGAAAGGCAAGAAGAACATTGTGGTTGATGCACTTTCTAAGAAACTAGTCGCATGTTCACTCATGGCGATCGCAGGAGATTGGAAAGCCCACCTCTTTGTAGAATATTCTAAAAACAAGTTTGCTTGTGAGTTAATAGACGGTCTCATCCAGGATGACAAGTACAAAATAGTAGATGAGGTCATTTTCTATAAAGACAGGTTGTGTTTCGTCCCTGAATCCACACCCATGGAGAAGATCTTGAAGGCCATACATGGCACACCACTAGTAGGACACAAAGTGTTCTTCAAAACTTACAAGCAGTTTAGAGAAGGGTTTTCTTGGAAGGCCTCAAGGATGATGTGTTGGGGCATGTAAGGGAGTGCATGACTTGTTTGTAGAGCAAGCCCGAGCATATTACTCCTGGAGGATTACTACAACCCTTGCAAATTCTAGAGTAGAAGTGGGAGAGCGTATTGATGGACTACCCAAGGCATAGGGCAAGGATTGCATCTATGTGATAGTTGACAGATTGACCAAGTTCGCACATTTCTTTGCGAATTCAACAGATTATAAGGCAACACAGGTGGTGGAATTGTTCTTCAAGGAGGTGTTTAGACTCCATGGGTTTAGTAAAAATATAGTTAGTGATTGAGATGGCAGGTTTGTTAGTGCATTTTGACAGGCGTTGTTCAGATTGGTGGGCATGGAATTGACCCCTAGTATCAACTATCATCCTCAAACGCATGGCCAAACAAAGATTGTGAATAAATGGATTCAGGGGTATCTGCTTAACTGTGTTAGGACAATAGAAGGCTTGGATCAAATGGTTACATCTTGGGGAGCACTGCTACAATGCCACTTATCATCTATCCATTGCGATGACCCCATTTAGGGCACTGCATGGGTATGATGCTCCATCATTTGTTGATTTGGAATTTGGGGATAACAAGGTTCCAAAAGCCAAAGATTGGATATAGGAGAGCCATGCCATCCTTAAGGTCCTTACCTAGAACTAGCAGAAGATGTATGTGGATAGGCACATAGTAGAGCGCAACTTTGAGGTAAGAGACTTATTTTTCCTATGATTACGGCCATATCGTCAGTCTTCACTCAAGAAAAGTGGTGCAGAGAAACTAAAACCAAGATTTTATGGGCCTTCCAAAATAATCAGATGGATTGGTTAAGTAGCATATGAGCTGAAGCTGCTGGAAGGAAGCAAAATCCACAATGTCTTCCATGTATCATGCCTCAAGAAGGCAGTCAGTCAACGGGTTACTACTTCAGTTAAGCTCCCCCCTTTGGACGAGGAGGGGCAGCTAATATTGATTTCGGAAGCTATCATGGCTGTCCGAGAGAGGAGATTGAGGGGCATGATGATCTCAAAATATCTTATTAGGTGGAAGGATTTGCTTGAAGAGGACGCCATGTGGGAAGGAGAACAAATCTTGCAGCACCCGAATTTGCAATTGCTTGAGGACAAGCAATGTCGGGAAGGGGGGACTGTAATGTCCTCTTCAAATTAAATTGCCCAAGGGAGGATGTAGTAGCCTATTTAACCCCGTAGGTTATAGTCATTTGAAAAGGGGGAAACCATTATTTAATGTTACTTAGGTAACATTAGATAATGATAGTTAATTTGGGGCAAATGGAGGGAAACTTGTTAGCCACTCAAATTGAAATTAGGAGGGAAAAACCCCAAAGAGAATCTAAAAAATCCCAAAGAGAATCTATGAAAAGGAGAGAGGAGATTCATTATGATCATCATGTTTTTGTTATCTTTCTGATTTTGGGTTGAGGCTCTTGGAGGGTTTTAAGACCCCTTTTTTCTGATTGGTTTTGGTGGTGAAAAATTCCACCCTAGCCAATCCCCCTATCATTCTTGCTACAAGACCGAATTCTGGCTAGAGGAGCATCTTTCTGTGGCAGCAAACTATCTTTTTGAGGCAAGTGCATCTAGAATCTTAAGTCTGTGGCAGCAAGGTTTGGAAGTGAATCTGTTTGAGGCAGCAGATTACCTTCTTGAGGCAAAGCCAAGGTTGCAACATTCACCTATGAGGCAGCGAGGGTGGGACTGATCATTTTGATGCAGCGGGTCATTTCTGAGGCAAGCGAAGGCCAGGAACCTAGTGGCTGAGGCAGTGAAGGCTGGACTAATCCTCCTGAGGCAGCGAACTAGCTTTCTATGGTCAGTTAGGGCTGAGAATCATCCTACTGAGGCAGTGGGTCACCTTTCTGAGGCCAGCAAGTGCTAGAAATAGGCCTATTGAAGCAGCAGATCATCTTTTTAGGGCAGGCAAGGGTTGGAGCCTAGGCAGCAAGGATTGGAAGAAGAAGAACGACTGGCTGTCTGTGGCACAGAGTTAGCAGGCTGCCTGTAATTGGGTACGAACCTACAGCGAGCTGATTCAAGGCATCAAGTAGCACGGGGTGCGGTGGGGGAGGAGGGGGTTCTCTCAGAAATCTGGGCTGCAGCTGACTGACAGCAAGGAGCCAAGGAAGAACTCAGGGGCTGAATATAGGTTAGCTGGTGTGATAGCTACAGTTTGTAAATTTATAAACTATATCTGTATTGTTGGAAAAACTGAAGAATTTGTAAATCTGATAATTACTTGTTGAATTGGCCCTGCTTATAATGCTGTTGATGAAATCAATTGTTCATGCATTCAATGATCATCACTGTTTTATAGATTGAAAAAGTGCTACATTACTGTTATAAAATACATGTCCTTATTGCAAACCCTAACCCAGAATCTCATCCGAAGGGTAATCTCTTAACATGGATATTACATATTGGTGCCTTGTAGATATGGGGATTTCTTCCATTTAGGGAGAGGCTCCTAGCCCTGGGAGGCTTGTGCGACTCTTTTGACATTGCCCCATTATCTATGTTATGCATGCGTGTAATTTGACTCGATCGCGAGTCCAATCCCTTGATCAATAGAGCCAACTGACCTCATTTTGTTCTTTAACGAGGTAAATGCAGGTTACAAGTATTCTTTTCATTTTTTCTCAAATCGAAGCAGCCATTTAAGGATTGAGTCAAATTACATGCATGCATAACATAAATAAATGATTTACAAAGTAGACTTAGCAATGATTTACAAGGTTAGGTTATGATCTTTCTAATTTAACACACCATGTAGAAAATCGGGCTGTTCGTCTCTCCTTTATTATGCAAGCTTTATGATCACTAGCAAAATTTTGGTGAGCAGACTATAAAACCATTTTTATGCTTGGCCTGCTAAGGAAGAAACTCTAAATGAGTTTTTGCTTGAATAATGAAGTTCTTTCTTATAGATAATCTTTTTGTATCTTTGTTTGCATTAAACTAATGACAATGCTCCAACAAATAGGAGAGGGGAATTTCACAAGCACTTATAGCACGAGGAGATCAGTCACTGCTGAATGACCTGCTGGAAAAACTTGGAAATTATAAATTCCAACATATAAGAAATTTAGAAATAGCTAAAACCTTGGAGAAGTCAACTGAAGAAGTTACAAAGGCTGCAAATCACTAGTTTGTTCTCAGCCTACCTGCTCTTTTGAGAACCTTCAGTATTTGCACTACCTGAATGTTATTTATTACTTTTGACGAGTTTGTTTGTTTGTTTTTTCTGTGCAGTACTGAGATACTGAATAACATTTGTGCAATCTGGGGCCTTCATCCATGGCAGGTATTATTGGTAAGTATCTCGTTCGTTTTGGCACTCCAGCATTGTGATTAATTTCTGTAAATTTTGCATGTCTTGTGTACTAGCAACTTTTACTTGTCACTGCTACCTTTTCCCATATTTGCTTTTGACTCACATTGATGTATGGCCTACTGAGTGCTAATAAACAACTAGAGCTAAGAGATTGACTGAAAGCAAGCAATGTACTACTCATATGGGGTTACTTGTTGAAAGATTTCTCGTGATTTGGTTCAATGGAAGAATTCTTGTTCTTATTCAATGGAATTAGTATATGTGAAGAGGGCAGTACAATTTGTTTTAGGAAGCTACTATCTTGAGGTTTCAAGATCATATTTAAAAGCAATGAAATTCTGAAGTCTATGTTAACAATTTCACAAGAAAATTGAAATTCTGTTTGTTCGCAAACATTGAGTCTGGACTTCAAATATATACATCATAAGAAGGGTTTCACTCTGACTAACCCAAAACCTTCCGTTTTCTTTACTCCAAATTATACATATGAAAACCTTTAGACTTTGACTATCAAATATTCCTGATCTAGCCTTAGAATAGTCTGGACACTCAAATGACTGATTCAAGATTTTTGTGGCCTTTGCAAGAATAGAAAATTACTGAAAATACTATGTTGCACAAATTTTGGGAATGTATTTATGGGAGAAATGTGGGTACTGTGCCAGATTATATATATATATATATATCAATGGAAAAATTCTTGTTCTTATTCAATGGAATTAGTATATGTGAAGAGGGTAGTACAATTTGTTTTAGGAAGCTACTATCTTGAGGTTTCGAGATCATAAAATCTATATTATCAATATTTAAAAATGTAATGTCCCTTCCGAAATTAAACTGTTACAGGTTTATTTATTCTATAATTCTGACAATTTTGGAGACCATGGGACCCATGTGATTTTTGGAAAAGACTTAGGAAGGAAAAAGGGGCCGAAATGTTTTGTTGGCATAGCGTGGGGGCCACCCACACGAGGAAATACGCACCACCTTAGAGGGAAGTTCGAATGACTAAGGAGGGAAAGTCGAATTGCTAGTTGGAGGGGGCCCACATGGGAAAAGAGGCCCACGAATTATAAATAGAGGAGGCTCAGCCTCATTTGGTATCTTTTGACATATTGAACTCAACCTTAGTTGCTCGAGTTGCTTAGCTGGGTTACTGTGCTATTTAGCACACGAGTGTCTCCGAGCGGAGATCTCAACCTTTGCTTCGGTGGACTTCGAGTGCCACCCTAGGAAGGCAATTCGTACTACCTTGGAGGAGAGCCGGTGGAGTTTCACATTAATATCATTCAACATTTGTCTCAGCCAGTGCGTGTTTCTAGAGGACGCAGAAGGGGAACATGCAGGTGTTGCTTGTGGGTTCATCTGGGCAACAACTGCCGGGGGAGTTTGGGCATTGAAGCTACAGTGGAGGATAAACCTTCCAGGAGACTTTTGGAGTAGGAGGTTGCTGCATTGGATCAGTTCGATTTACAGTCATTTGGGCCTGTGCAGATAGCCATCATTGGGCTCACATGGGAGTCAGAGGAAGGAATTGTAGAGCTGGAGCTGGCCGGGAGAAGTAGGAGATCACTTGGAAGGCCATTTGAGGAGGATTGCTAGAGTTGGGAGAGCAGAGAGTGACAAGATCAGTCACAGCAACAAAATTCGAAATTGAAGGAGGGCCAAGCTGTGAAGGGTCAATTTTTGAAGGTTGGAACCAAGGGAAACCCTTTCTAGGTTTCTGTGGGTTTTGGGCAAGGATCACACTCCTAATTTTATAGAATTTTCTGGGCAGATCTAAGGGGTCAAATAGGGGTCCCAACTCAGCCAGTAGCTAGAGGAGCCAAGGGGAATTTGGGCGAAAATTCCGAGGTCAACATTTGGCCAATTCCTTCGTGGGTTATACTGGGTGGTGGAGAGGCTGGGGTTAATTTTCCATAATTTTCTGAGCACCAGAGGAGGGGTTTCTAGTAGCATCCTTGCAGCAGACATCACAGTTTCACAGGGGCAGCGCAAGGCATCATTGCAGCAGTTATTGTGCCATTTGGGCTTGACATACTACCACCTGGGTTTGATCACGCTTGCCATTGAGGCAAGCCCAGGTGCACCACCTCCGCATTATTGTACTTTTCTCCCAGGTTATAATAAAATGGCTCAGCGGTTGGATATTCCTGGACTTTTTATGGGTGTGAATTGAATATTTCAATTTTATGGTGTTGTTTTTATTATTTGCTTTGCATAGCACTATCTTCCTTAATTTGAAACATTACAGTGGTATCAGAGCATGATCCTGGTCCAACTGTGGGAAACTAGCCAGAAGATCATGGAAGCTTTGAATATGAGTGCACAGTGATGGGGGAAACCGGTGACAAACCCATGGCTCAAGGGAGACCCGGTATGCATAAATTTTGGGGTAGAATTCATTGGGACGATGTGAGGTTGGCCCAGTTGAGGAGGGTGACAGACCAAACCCATCCTCACTCTTACAACAAGACATGAGAGGTGTGCAGGCCATGGGGGTGCAACCATCTACATCATGGGGAAAGTCGACCAGATCAGGGCACTTGATCTCCTAAAAGGGAGTAGGTAGGACAAAAACAGTTGGAGGGTGAGACCAGGGGGCGCTTTTGCTGGTGGATACCTGGCTTCAGATATCAGGAGCCGGAGGAGGAGGTTGAGCATGATGTTGAGAGCCCACGGGATGGTGAGGAGCACATCGATATACCCGGTGTGGCACATGAGTCACCTTTATTAGAGACCTCTTTGATAGCCCCAGTTGACACCTTGGTGGAGAAGATAGAGCCTACACACATAGAGCCATCTGTTGAGGAGGAGCCACCCATGGACGAGATGCCAACAGTTGCTGAGGTATCTGGAGTTGTGACCGAGTTTACAGGCGATAGATGCCCACGACAGTTCCACCAGTTTCAGGCCGACCTTCTAGCATTAAAAAGGAAGGTCGCATTAGTGCATGAGGCTATTTTGCAGCAGAACGAGGAGCTAGAGGGCATGAGAGTGGTTTGTGTCGAGTCCACAACCAAATTGATTCACGTTGGGGAGCAGTTGGATTCGGTACTGGTGCAGCTAGAGTGCATGTTGGAGCGTGAAAGCAACCCTCTTCGGGCATACATAGACGAGGCTCGTAGCACTGTCAGGTTACCTTGGCCCATTGGACAGAGGGAGACAGAGCTACCTAGTCAGATTGTATGTATTGACTAGGATAGCGAGATGAGACGACCTGAGTTGCATTGGTGCAACACCCGCATGTTGGGGTTGTTCTATGTGCGGGAGTTCGTGCATTCGATTCCTCTCTTGGGGTTGGGTGGCAAGAGATTCTAAGTTGGTACCCGGTGGAGTGGACTATGTAGATGGTAGTGGACCTAGGTGGAGCCCAGTAGGAGTTTCCAGGCACTGGGGATGCTGGAAACCCCGACTGTTATTGGGATCGGGGAGGGACCACCTATCATTTCCCAGGTCTACCGGTTGACTACGACCTAGAGGGTATAGTTGACCTAGCAGTCGAGCGTGCATCTCCGCTAGGAGAGTTTTGGCGAGCACCAATGGCCAACCAGTTTTTGGGTAGACTCCTTGGGGTGTCTTGGTATGACAATTGTACACGGGGTTTTAGGATGATCAACATACTCTGGTAGGAGTTTGTCGGAGGAGGTAGCATTGGCAGGCCACCAGACAGTGCCTTGTATGGAGCTGGGGATTCTTCGTATTTGTGTGAGACACAGAGGAACAGAGAAGTGGTGGCATCGCTGCTAACACCTGGGGAGGTTCACTTCTTGGATCCCTTAGGGAGGACTTGGAGGGGAGGTCCCCTCATCGGAGAGCATGGTGATGTGACAGTGGAGGTGATGATATGGGTTGGATGCGGGCCAACGCATATGGACACAACTTTAGGCCATCTCATTCAGGGATGGGTAGGAGCATCTAGTGTGGAGCAGTGGTTTGCAGATGGGCATGGAGACGCATGGGGGTGTGTTGTAGTATGTTGGACTGCGCTATGGAGTGGGAGTGCCTCACATCGCATTGAGTACATGCGGGGGGTGACAGGTACAGTGACACAGGCGGGACACAAGATGGTACAGGATGGCATAGCCGTAGTCGAGGGTATCTAGTGGTGTACAGGGGTAGGTCGCGGTGTACAGTGGCATGTCCAGGAGTACTGGGATGATCGGTGGTATGCAGGGGTGTATAGTACTGCACAATGAGGTCTTGGAGTGTTGCCTCCAAGGAGACCCTTGGACGGAAACACCGGGCATACCTTTGGGCGTAGTTCACCTAGGATCGATGGGGACACAGATGAGCGATACTTGATGGTATCCACGGGGACTCACATGCTTGAGTCTTGACCCTCTTCTACATCCCTCCTGGGCGTAGTCGATTTTGTTGTCGACTTTCAACACTCTGGGCATGAGCAGCAAGGGACGAGGAGTTCACTCGAGATATTTGGGTGACACTCAGCGCACTAGGGGGGAGACTTTTCAGCGGTGGTATTGGATTGGTGCATCAGTTGACAACCACAGGTTGGGGGATGAGGTGATCATTTGCAGGGGTGGCATATCATTCATCACTGAGTCTATGTCTAGGGAGCTAGTCCTGAGGGAGACATGTGTTACTCTTTTCTCAGGCATGTTGGGACCAAGCATGAGCAGAGGATATCGGGTACGACTGAGGTAGTTTCCCAGTATGTGTCCGGGCTCCAGACCTTATATTAGTACATTATCGAGAGGGCAGATGGCAGACCCAGAGGTGATGGTTGGCAGGGACAGGAGGGATCCACATACCCTAAGTCGATTACGAGTATTGGATACCCATCTTTTGGTTGCATTCAGGGGGTAGCTCTTTGGCACACATGGCTTCTAGCGATCATCAATACTACACAGTGGCAAGCACAGGGTAGATTAGCATGCATCAGATTAGCCCACGATATATGGAGCCTGTTGTTGCACAAAGTGTCTAGGCACCGCGATAACGCTAAGAGTAAGGGCTGTCACTCTAATCCTTACTCCGTTTAAACTCTCTCCTAGACAAGTCCAGAGGGGTAGTCCCTAAGGTATATGGATGAAGATAACCTATGAAACACAGGCTCTAGGAGATTTTAAGGAGGAACAACTTGATGAATTTAAAACGAGTCTCGGTCAATTGAGATAGACAGATTAAACACAAGACACGACCATAGGATAGGAATGATTATAGACCAGTGCCATAGTATTCGATTAACCATAGATCAATTAACAACAAGTTATCCAAAGCAATTTACAAATGTGACAAATAATAACAATCTTGAATGATCAATATAAACGCCCAAAACTCTATCATGCAAGAGATTCCAGATTTAAAATGATTTTCATTAATGACCCAGATCTAGAATCTAATTAACTTTCTCTTGTAGCCAATATAAATTTAAAACATTTATCGCACCTTGACAATAGAGAAATCATGAAAATTGCATTTAATCACCAAATAACACCAAGGAACTTTAAAATTAGAATTTTAGTTATTCCTTAGGCAATTAGTTGAATGGAGAAATTAAAATATTTTAATGTGACTGAATTAAAATGAATCAAAGTTAAAACGAATTAAAGGGTTAAAAATTAAAATTCTAATGGGCCATAGGCCACATTAAAATATTAATGTGAAAGCGCAAATCCCTTTTTAGTTTATTTAATTGTCAATCCCAAAGTCACAAAAAAAATTTAAATCTTTTTAGATTTTTTTAATTTTTTAGATTTTTTAATTTTTAGAATTTTTTATGATTTTTAATTTTATAAAAAATAAAAAATAAAAATATCAATTGTCACAAAGATTCAAAAAAGGCTTTTTTAAATTAAAGTCAAAATAAAATCAAAACCAAAAAAAATGAAAAATGAAAAATGTAAAAAACAAAAGTAAATTCAAATTGAAAAAAATAAATAAATAAAAGAAAACTATACTAACCTTGACTAACACATACATGATAAAAAGAAAAAGGAAAAGGTCGAATAATAAAACTAACCCTAACTCTTAACTAAAATACAAATGAAATAAACTAACCTAATCGCATAAATAGAAACACATACATGGAATGTTTTTGCTATGCGTGTAGGTTACTTCGACGGTGGCAAAGATGAAGGATAGTGCAGCGTTGAGGGAGGACGAGGAGGTTCGGGCGTGCAGGTCTGCTGGAAGAAAGGGCCATGGAGAGCTGGAGCTGCGATGGATGCAGTCAACGGAGAAGCAAGGAAACGTTGCAGGATTAAACGCAGGTAGAAGAAGAGAGTGAGCCGACAGATTTGAGGAGAACGCAGGTTGCAGGTTTGATAGAGGCAGCGGATAAGGACGCAGGAGGGTGTTTTGGCCGACGGGAATGGAGATGGCAGGTGAAGCTAGTGAGGAAGGTTTGGCTGCGGTTTAACGGTGAGCAGCGGATTTGAGAGCAGCAATGAAGAACGCGGAGGCACTTGAAGTTATGACAGCGGGGGCTTAAGGCAACATGCAGAGGGATTCGTATGTAACGGAGAAAGGAGGCTGCGGACAGGGAGAAAATTGAAGCAGAAAACGAAAAGACCCAAGCAACAAAAATACTTAGGTTTTTTGTTTTGTTTTGTTTTGAAAATCCTCCAAATGCAGACACTATAACAATTTCGAAATTTTTCAAAAAACCCCAAGATGTAGACAGTAAAATCAAATTCGAAATTTTCTGTTTAGAAAACCCCAGGCAACAAAGAAACTGTAGCCCAAAAGTTTAGATAAACCCAAAAAAACGAATTTCACACCAATGTATCTTTATGTTTCAGATTTATCAATGACAACCCTTGTTAAATCATTTCCATATTTAAAAAAAATTTAAAACCCTTGGACTGCAAAATGCTGGATAATTTTCTTGCAAAATGATGCTGATGAACCTAGAGATCCAGATCTTACCCTCCAGGGTTTAGATCTGGACTCTACACAGGTTTCTTCCTTAGATTTGTAGTTGCAAGACAACAAGAAACACCCAAACGATATATACAATGATAAAACTAAAACCCAAAAAAACCCAAGTTAGAAACCCAAAAATAATTTACAGATCTATGTACAAGAATGGTAAATCTATCAGATATGAGGAGTATGAGTCCAACTCCGCTCCCAGATCTGATAGTCTAAGGCTCTCAACAGCCAGATCTTTCAATTTTGCACATAAAAAAATAAAGTTTTTAAATCTTAAAGGAGATGCTTAGTTCAAAACCCTTCATGCATCACCAATAAAAATCTTATGATAAGCCCAGGATCAAATTGAGCTGGGCTCTTCAAAAAACATGGATCGGGAGTTGGTTGGTCCGACTAAAAACTTCCTTGAATGCCTGATGATCTAAAAAATTCAAGATTTTCCTGCAAAACTCAATCCAACCATCAAAATAGAGTGAGAAAATGATAATAAAATTCAGATAAATAGAGATACCTGCTATTACATTCAAAATTTGAATTATCACTTAAACCCCAACGACTTAGCAAGATCCTTGTACTCAAATCACTCTTCAGAAGCTATTATTAATGGCTAAAAAAATTTACGCATGAAAAATGACACATCTTACATTATTTCCATGAATAGTAACACCGACGAAGATTAACCCCAAAGTCTTTCTTTATTATTCAAAAAAAAAGATTATACGAGATTTTTTCGCTTAGCACATGACTCAAAGGTCGGATCATTCGACTGACAAATGAGTTCCTATTTAAAGATAAATCCTCCAACGGCTAGTTCGAGTGATCCTCGTCAGAGCAATCTCAATTGTTGATGAGGATCAAAATTTCTTTTAATCTCATTCGTCGAAATTTTAAATTCTTGGGGAAATTCGAATTTTTCAATTAAACGCATTTTAATTAATTCAAAAATTAAAATTTTGAATTAATTTCCTCAAAATTTTGACTTTGACTTAACCCCAGGGATCAAAGGCTTAAAATTTAGCAAAATAATTAATTTATCTTAGTTTCGGGAACTTTTAAAATTTAATTTTTAAGGACCGACGAATTTTGCCTTCGAAGAATTTAAATTTAGCTAGGACCTAGAATTAATTAAATTTTTGGCTTAGGATTTTAATTAATTTTTGGCCAGAAAATTTAATTAACTAACCTATGAGGGGATAAATTATTTTTCCAACCCTCAAGACACTTTACATCATGATTTTCATATTTTTTTACATCAGAAGGGGGAAAACCCATTTGTAAAAGACCCTCACAGACTATCCATTTCTGTGACACAAATATGATCCAACAGACCAAGCAATTTATAATAAAATAATCTAACCAAATAGTTAGGATTATTCCCAAATTACTTTTACATAGACTCGATCTAGAGCACTAGGACTCCCCTAAGATCCCAGTGACAAAATCCATTCCGGCTTTGGGGCAAGACTGAAGGAAAACTCTGTCGACCATCCGAGAATGGATCGGTGAGACAAAAAGCCTCTTGGAATGTAGATCGTCACCAAAAAAGTAGGTTTACCTAGGCAATTACATACACGACATGGATTTGCTGAGATTATTTACATTATACATGCAGAATGGGTTTACATTATAACATGATCACCAGGTTGATAATGATAGCTGGACGACATGAACACATCGATCAGGTGCTATCCCTTTTGCAAAAAAAGGGGGTGTACTGCTATGGGTAGTTGACACGTAGTGGTCAATAGAGCCTATATATTGATCACATGCGGGGACTAGAGATGAGGCATGGATGGATTCCTGTAGTTGTCAGAGCTATGTTGCAGCATGTCCAATTAGGGGATGCAGGGCTTCAGTTGATTGGTAGATCACTCTATCTCGTGATGGTCGGATTCATGGCAGAGAGTGGTCTAGTTCACTCTGGGATTGGCACATGGGGGTACACAGTGACCTTCATCGGAGGGTGAGGTAGGCTTTCTTTGTGGCTGCACCGGTTTAGAGTTAGATCTAGATGGGTAGACTTTGGCGTCATGGAGATGTCAGGGCAGGATGTGTCTCGCCTCTATCAGTATTCCACCATCGAGTTCTAGGAGAGGAGGATACAGTGTACGCATGATGGGCAGTCAGCTAGAGCCAGAGTGGTGCAGCGACAACATGGTGGCACCCTTCTATGGCTAGCAAGGGACCCAGACATCACAATACTAGACAACTCAGTGACCATTAGGGGTCAACCGACTGCAACAGGGGGAGGTCACTCAGGTCTTCCTTTAGGCCTTAGCGAGTCACTGATGGTGTGGGGGACTTCTGGTATTTATACCGGACATGATAGTGAGTGGAGTGAGGGGAGCTTCAGGTGGGACAGGATGGATTGGGATCCTGGTATTGAGGGATTCCTTCATGTCAGGATAGTGCAGGGGCCTAGGATGAGTCAGTGGCACGTTTGGGACCCCGGTATTACTGATGGTGATAGGGGTGATCAACATGACAGGGGAGGCGCTTGTTCAGGGATTGCTGGAGGACAAAATATTTTTGGTGCATTGGAGGAATTTGCTGGATGAGGATGTCACCTGGGAGGGTGAACACATAGGTGAGTATTCGTTGTTGAAGTTGCTTGGGGACAAGCAACATTTGGGAGGGGAGGACTGTAATGTCCCTTCCGAAATTAAACTGTTATAGGTTTATTTATTCTACAATTTTGACAATTTTGGAGGCCATGGGACCCATGTGATTTTTGGAAAAGACTTAGGAAGGAAAAAGGGGCCAAAATGTTTTGTTGGCATAGCAATACGCACCATCTTAGAGGGAAGTTCGAATGACTAAGGAGGGAAAGTCGAATTGCTAGATGGAGGGGGCCCACATGGGAAAAGAAGCCCACAAATTATAAATAGAGGAAGCTCAGCCTCATTTGGTATATTTTGACATATTGAACTCAACCTTAGTTCCTCGAGCTACTTAGCTGGGTTACTGTGTTGTTTAGCACATGAGTGTCTCTGAGCAGAGATATCAACCTTTGCTTCGGTGGACTTCAACTGCCACCCTAGGAAGGCAATTCGTACTACCTTGGAGGAGAGCCGGTGGAGTTTCACAGTCATATCATTAACATTTGTCTTAGCCAGTGCATGTTTCTGGAGGACGCAGAAGGGGAACACGCAGGTGTTGCTTGTGGGTTCGTCCGGGCAGCAACTGCCAGGAGAGTTTGGGCATTGAAGTTACAGTGGAGGATAAACCTTTCGAGAGAGTTTTGGAGTAGGAGGTTGCTACATTGGAGCAGTTCAATTTATAGTCACTTGGGCCTGCGCAGATAGCCATCATTGGGCTCGCGTGGGAGTCGGAGGAAAAAATTGTAGAGCTGGAGCTGGCCGGGAGAAGTAGGAGATCACTTGGAGGGCCATTTGATGAGGATTGCTAGAGTTGGGAGAGCAGAGATTGATAGGATCAGTCACAACAACAAAATTCGAAATTGGAGGAGGACCAAGCTGTGAAGGGTCAATTTTTGAAGGTGGGAACCAAGGGAAACCCTTTCTGGATTTTTTCTAGGTTTTGGGCAAGGATCACACTCCTAATTTTATACAATTTTCTGGGCAGATCTAATGGGTCAAACAGGGGTCCCAATGCCAAAATTCTGAGGTCAACATTTGGCCAATTCTTTTGTGGGTTATTCTGGGTATTTGGTGGAGAGGCTAGGGTTAATTTCCCGTAATTTTTTGAGCACTGGAGGAGGGGTTTCCAGTAGCATCCTTGCAGCAGACATCACAGTTTCACAGGGGCAGCGCAAGTCATCATTGAGCAGTTATTGTGCCATCTGGGCTTTGACATATTACCACCTGAGTTTGATCACGCTTGCCATTGAGGCAAGCCCAGGTGCACCACCTCCACATATTGTATTATTCTCCCAGATTATAATAAAATGGCTCAGTGGTTGGATATTCCTGGACTTTTTATGTGTCTGAACTGAATGTTTCAATTTTATGGTGTTGTTTTTATTATTTGCTTTGCATAGTACTATTTTCCTTAGTTTGGAACATTACAAAAAGCAATGAAATTCTGAAATCTATATTAACAATTTCACAAGAAAATTGAAATTCTGCTTGTTCGCAAAAATTGAGTCCGGACTTCAAATATATACATCATAAGAAGTTTTCACTCTGACTAACCCAAAACCTTCCATTTTCTTTACTCCAAATTATACATATGAAAACCTTTAGAATTTGACTATCAAATATTCCTGATCTAGCCTTAGAATAGTCTGGACACTCAAATGACTGATTCAAGATTTTTGTGGTCTTTGCAAGAATAGAAAATTACTGAAAATACCATGTTAAACAAATTTTGGGAATGTATTTATGGGAGAAATGTGGGTACTGTGCCAGATTATAAATATATATCAATGGAAGAATTCTTATTCTTATTCAATGGAATTAGTATATGTGAAGAGGGTAGTACAATTTGTTTTAGGAAGCTACTATCTTGAGGTTTCGAGATCATAAAATCTATATTAACAATATTTAAAAGCAATGAAATTCTGAAATATATTAACAATTTGACAAGAAAATTGAAATTCTGCTCGTTCGCAAAAATTGAGTCCGGTCTTCGGACTTCAAATATATACATCATAAGAAGGGTTTCACTCTGACTAACCCAAAACCTTCCATTTTCTTTACTCCAAATTATACATATGAAAACCTTTAGACTTAACTATCAAATATTCCTGATCTAGCTTTAGAATAGTCTGGCCACTCAAATGACTGATTCAAGATTTTTGTGGCCTTTGCAAGAATAGAATATTACTGAAAATACTATGTTGCACAAATTTTGCGAATGCATTTGTGGGAGAAATGTGGGTACTGTGCCAGATTATATATATGTATATCGATGGAAGAATTCTTGTCCAGTGAAGCCAGATTATATATATATATATATATATATATATATATATATATCGATGGAAGAATTCTTGTTCTTATTCAATGGAATTAGTATATGTGAAGAGGGTAGTACAGTTTGTTTTAGGAAGCTACTATCTTGAGGTTTCGAGATCATAAAATCTATATTAACAATATTTAAATGCAATGAAATTCTGAAATCTATATTAACAATTTCACAAGAATTGAAATTCTGCTTGTTCGCAAAAATTGAGTCCGGACTTCAAATATATACATCGTAAGAAGGGTTTCACTCTGACTAACCCAAAACCTTCTGTTTTCTTTACTCCAAATTATACATATGAAAACCTTTAGACTTTGACTATCAAATATTCCTGATCTAGCCTTAGAATAGTCTGGACACTCAAATGACTGATTCAAGATTTTTGTGGCCTTTGCAAGAATAGGAAATGACTGAAAATACTATGTTGCACAAATTTTGGGAATGTATTTATGGGAGAAATGTGGGTACTGTGCCAGATTATATATATATATATTTAAAAATCCAAAAATATGGAAAAATTCAAAATACGCACACAATTAATTTAACCACGATACATGCTTATCAATGCCATTGATCTATCCTTGGAATAGTCTGGACATTCCTTTTTCCCTCAGCATTCCTTTTTCGGGAAAAAAGCGTAATTTTATTATCGAGAGAAAATAAAATTACATTCTGTTGATACATGTCATACATGTGTTCCTGTGATAGTGAAAACTGCTGTTTCTGCTGATATATACAAGTTTGTTGCATAAAAACCGTAGGGTTCAACTATGGAGGGTGCTGAAGTATAGTCCTCAGAGAAAATGCATATGATATAAATACAAAAAATATAAGCTGGGCTGTGTGGACAGCCCATTTTCACTGTGCTGTAGATGTAGAGCAACCATTAAAAGCAAAAAACCAAAAAACGTGCTGTGCTGTGCCTTCTAATCTGAGACGTCTTCCTTAATAAAAGGACAATCATAGAGCTCATGTGCCTCACCCTCATGATGCTCTGTGATCAGCCATGTCCTGCAAGCCATTGGAACAACCTCTTTAGAGAGGGCGTGAGCTGTGATGTTTTGTTCCCTGTAGATGTGAGATGCGCAGAAAAATGAGAAAAAGGATTTTAAATGTTTTATATCATTCACCTGTGGTTGAAGTCTTAGGTTGTGACATCTGTTTGTGCCTCTTGTCCAGTTTATAATCAGCTGTGAGTCCCCAAAAATATGAAGAGAGAGTATGTTCTGTTCATGAGCAGAAATTAGTAAGAGCTTGAGGGCCATAAGTTTAGCATAGTTGTTTGTGCCCTCGCCCAGTCCTATTTTAATGTGGAAATAGTGACTGTCATCAATGTGGAGAACAGCACCACCACCACAAATTTTCGGATCACCTTGTGCTACCCTGTAGAAAACACCCCAGGGTTTGTGTAATTTCCCCGTCCCCATAGGAAGCTTATGACGGAGTCCTTTAGCCTAAAGTGGTTCCCGTAGGCTAAAGCGGTGAAATAATTAATAAGGGGACTTAAATTTGCCTAAGGAGACTTTATTAAAGAAGGAGAAAGGATGATATTTCCTAGGCAAGTTGGATGTCACTTTAACTTTATAAAGTGGAGTATCATAAAGTGACTTTATAAAAGTGAATTTAATAAAAAGAAAAAAAATAATAAAGAGAGAAAAGGGAAGGTGAAGATGAAAAGACAAAAGGGAAGGTGAAGATGAAAAGACAATCCTAAACTCATTAAAGAAGGGAATTGAGGAGACTCTAATTCATTCGTACATTGTGTGAGTTTGAAGAGAGAGCTCTTGGAGAGAGTTGGAAGAGGAAGTTGAGGGCTTTGGAGCCCTAGCTGCCATAGCAGACTTTGGTGTTGCAACGAGACCCCCTAGTCTGAGAATGAAGTCACTCAGATTTCACCGTAGAGCTTCAATGGAAAACGGATTTTCTGAGAAACACTGAGGTACTCAAGCTTGTCAATTGTTTTATATCCTTATACTGCATTTCCTATTTCCTATGACAGGCTGAAGGCTTCATGGAGAATGAAGAGTCAACGGCAAATTAATAAATACTCCAGTTTCATGGGACTCATGAATTACTGAGAGAACTGCATATATTATGGTGGGGCCAGTTCAGATCCCTTTTTAAAGAATTAGAATGGCAGAGGCTTGTGTGACTGAATCTAGAGGGCAGAATAGGCAGCACAATTGCCACAAATTCTAATGGCTGGGCCCACCGCTTCGTGGAGGCACCAAGCAAAGGAGTCGGGTGTTGACAGAGAGACAAATTCTGATATATGTATACAAGTTGTTGAGGGCTGAGGAACTTCCTCCAATCTTCTATTGCACCCAGGTTCCTCTTAACCATTTAATTTCCAGTATACTTGCACAGTGAAATATAATGGGTCTGTTCTAGTTGATATTTATTATGAAGAAAAATATTTTCTGGTCTATATAATTTCTTGGGATATTAAATATATCAGTTGAATGCTTGGGAGGTCTTGTTTGAGTTACACACTGCTCTCCGTGTATATTTTTCTGAAGTGGAATTCCTAGAGAACACCTACACCAGAATATAAACTAACTGTTTGAAGAAATACCACACTGAAACTCAAACTAAAAATTCAGAAATTTTTAAATGAAAATCAGAAGTTTGTGGAGAAGGGATATTACAGTTTGGATTTGTTTATTTGAGGAGTGTCTCTCGTGCACTGTACAGACATTGGCTTTGGTAAGAGTTCCAGGATGGCCAGGGATTGAGCAGCAGTGGATTCAGGAGGGTTTAGACGATTGTTGAAAATTGCCTTGTTCCTGGCTAGCCATACACCCCAGCATGAGAGGATAGGGAGAACAATGAAATCTTTGGTTTCTCTGTTGTTGCACCATGGTTGCCAAGCTTCCATAAGATTTGGTCCCAACTAGATACACACTCGGCCTAGCTTGACAATGAGGATATGCCAGAGGGCTCGGGAATAAGAGCAGTCAATCAGCAGGTGGAAGACGATTTCCTCCGCAGATTTACAAAGGTTGCACCAGCCAGGCCCCTATTTTTTTTTGTCTCCTGCACAGAGTCCCAAGTTGGGATTTTGTTTTCCAGAGCACACCACATAAACAATCTTGATTTAGCTGGACACTTGAGTTTCCAGAGATGTCGCCACCAGTCCTCTTGAGGTTACAGTAGTCAATCTGAAATGAGGGTGAGATAGCCTTCTTTAGGGGTGTAGGACCCCGAGGTGGAGAGAGTCCAAACCAGTTCATCTGGTTCATCTGTGATGCGGATATGGGCCTCTCTTAAAGCATGAATGTAAGCGGACCAGCGTCTTCTGAATACCCATGGTAAGTTTAGTTGGCATGCAGATAGCCACTGTTGATCTCTGAGCAGATTCTGGTGGGGATCTGCAGCCTGATTGAGAGTGTAGAGCCCCTTTTCATGAAGAAGAGTGATTAGATTCATAGGGAGGCAGTGGGCATTGTTACTTTCGACCCATGGGTCTATTCCCAGCTGGAGATGAGAACCCTCCCCCACTTTCCAAGCTAGTCCATTTTCAATGAGGGGGAAAGAATTAATAACAACCCTCCAAATAATGGAGTCATTTTGCCTGTTTTTGTTGGTACTTTGGATCCAATCCTCAAGGGACAGAGGGAAGATTTATTTTCTGTAAACCACTGAAGTCCACAAACTTTGAGTTGAGAGAAGCCGCCAACCCACTTTTGCTGCCAAAGCTTGGGAAAAATAGGGTAGATGTTTCAAACCCCATCCCCCCCATGCCTTGGGTGTAGCGATTTTGGCCCATTTAACCCAGAGGAAAGCAAACTGCTCTGAGGTACTAACTCATAAAAAGTTGTAATCTGAATTCTGTTGAGGGTGCCTTTTGGGATGTAGGATAGTGACATCCAGTACACTGGAATGGCTTCCAAGACAGATTTGATTAGCACTAACCAACTCTATATAGCTAACACAAACTCTAGGATTTGAGCCTTTTTTCGATTTTGGCTAGGAGCCATTTCCAGTTAGCGCTGGTATAGGATTTTGGTTTGACAAACACATACTCTAGGATTTGAGCCTTTTTTCGATTTTGGCTAGGAGCCATTTCCAGTTAGCGCTGGTATAGGAGTTCAGTTTGACGAGGAGGCCCAAGTATTTGAAACCATTTTCCAGGTTGGCCAAATTGAAAGGAAACTAATGCTGGTAGAGTCTCAGCTCACCCTCGTTGAGGCCAAAAGGAGTGAGGGAGGATTTAAGGAGATTTGTAACCATACTTGTGGTAGCTTCAAAGAGTGCAATTGCTTTGATTGCTTTTGCATCCCTTCGCGAGCCATTGCTGAAGATAAGGACGTTGTCGACAAAAAGAAGGTGAGTGATATGTAGAGTGGGAGCAACCTTGATGCCCCACAGACTATTCCTTCTTCATGCTACCTCCAGAGATCTGCTGAGACCTTCCACTACTAAAAGAAATAGGAGGGGAGAGAGAGGGCATCCTTGCCTTAATCGTCGTTCAGCTTTGAAGAATGGGGAGGCAGATCCATTAATGAGAACAAGAAAAGAGGCTGAAGAAATACAACTCATGATCCATTTTACAAAGTCAAGTCTAAAACCCAGGTGGATGAGGAGGAGCTAGATGTAGAGCCAACTGACTTGATTGAAGGTCTTGGATAGGTCGATTTTGAGGATGGCTCCCTTCAGGTGTCTCTGCTTTAGATTGTGGAGGCCCTCCTGTTCAACCCCTATGGCTTCATGGATTTATCATCCCTCTAGAAAGGAAAACCATTCCTTAGATATAAGAGTTGGATAGGATGGGTTTGAGCCTGTGGGCAATGATTTTGGCTATGACTTTGTAGATACAGATGCAAAACAAGATAGGGTGAAAGTTGTTAAATGAGGAGGGTTCGTCGAACTTGGATTAGAGCAGAAAGGTAGAGTTGAAGGAGGCATGGATGTGGCCATTAGATCTGGATTCTTCTATGACTCTGTGTAGGTCTATGCCTATGATGTCAAAAAGCCCCAGAAATAATTCGATCAACCACGTGTCTAGACCTAGGCTTTTGTCCTTTCGGAAACTGCCCAGGACCTTCTTGAGCTCATCCATTGAAACTGCTTCCATTAGGTGTTCATTATCTTCAAGATCAACGAAACTTGGGAAGAAGAGAGCTAGGTGCACCACCTCTACCATGGAGGCCCGAGGGGGTTCTTTAAAGAGGGTGCTAAAGTGGTTTATCCCTTGCTCTGTGAGGTCCTCGAAGGATGAGGCATTGTTCTCCTCTGGGTCCCTTAACTTCCATATCGTGTTGCTTATTTTTCTCCCTTTGGTATTTTTCTAAAAGAACTTGGTGTTCTTGTCACTTGCCTCCAACCATATAGCCCAATTTTTTAGTCTCCAGGTGGCTTCAATATTTTCCAATAGGCTTTTATTCCTCCCCTCTAGTTGTAAAAGCCTTTACCTGGATTCCTTTGAATCATAGCCCTCAATTGTTCCCTCAAATATTGCCTTTAGGTCAGCTTCCACTTCTCCGAGATCCTGTGTATCCCTTAGCCTTTTGTTGATTAACCACTTGATTGTGGCCTCTTTCATTGATTTGAGGTGATATGCAAATTGTCCACTTGCCTAGACATCAAACATGGGACTAAAAGGCCTCCAAGTTGATCTCACAAGCTCCACAAATCTCTTATCGTTGAGCCAGGATGAGTTGAATTTGAAGGGGCTTGGGGGTTTTTGTCCCATTGCTTCAATCTCCATCATGATTGGGGAGTGGTTCTTCCCCAATCCATTGTCTTATTAGTGGAAATCTGTCCACTAGATGTTCAACAAGTGGTAAAGAGTCAAGGCGCTTTGCAATTCGATCCTCTCCAGTTCTCTTGTTCTGTCAGGTAGGTCTGAGCTTGATAGGTTAAATATCAATGAGATTGTGGTTGCTCAGAAGTCTGAAAAAATAGGCCAGATCGATGTGGGTGCGGGGTCCCCAACTCTCCACAACACCCATAGAGAAATTGAGACCCCCCCACAATAATAAGATTGTCCTCAAAGAAGCAGGATTTTTGAGAAAGGGAGTCCCAAAAGGGGATTTTGTCCTTGGGTTGACCATAAATGTTAAGAATGAGGAAACTGAAGTTGGGTTCCACTGAACGAAAGTTTAGACTAATAACAGATTCCATTACCCAGATATTGAGGGCTTTAGTGAATTGAGGGTTCCATCCTATCGCTTGGGCACTCGCTTGACCTCTTGGGTCAGTGTATGTGAAGTGCCATCGTGGCAGGATTCTTTCAAATGAACTTTAAATTAAGTCCCTCGCTCCTAGAACCTCTTGCAGAAGGATGATAATAGCTCCCTCGATTTCTACCAAACAACGAAGAGCCTCTTGTTTTGGAGGGTTGGCTAGGCCCTTGCAGTTGAGAGAAAGAATGATCATGGGTTAACCCCTCTAGGGGTTGTCACTACTCTAAGCACCCCATCAATGGAGAGCTGATGCCCCGATGTCATATCGACCAAGGCTTTGTTTTGGGTTAAAACAAGTTTTGAACGACGACCTCTGCGTTTTCCTATAGCAATATTTGGGGGGTTGTGACCTAGGCTGTCGAGGGGGGGGGATTAGGGTGATGAGGGCGAAAAAGCTATCAGGGTTTAGAGGACCTTGAGAGGGAGGAGGATTCATCTCGCAAGGGGATGGGCGAAGGAGGAATGAGGGGAGCCGAAAGAAGAAGGGGGTAGTTGGTGTAGCTTAAGGGTCGACGATGAGAGAGAGGTTTAGTAGATGTCTTAACCATAGATGATCCTCCATCTGAAGAAATACAACTAGTGTAGACAAAAGAATTGACCAAAATAGAAGAGAGCGAGGAAAAGGGTAGAGTACTAGAGAGAGGAGACGGTCGCGATGGAGGGGGGACTGTGACCTGTCTTAGAGATGTGTATTTAGACATGGATTGCTGAGGCTGGTGTACTGTCTGTGTAGTTGAACCCAGAGGATAGGCCGAGGGAGAGATAATCATTGCGTCCACTGTGTCTTTTTCGGGTGGAGCATAGTGCACTATTGGATCTTCAGCCATGGGGGCAGGCTCTCCAGGTGAGGAGTGTACTTTTTCGACTTTGCTTGCCTTTCAATGGCAGCCTGCAATGGAGAACATTATGACCGTGCCTATGGCAACGTCTACATTTGAATGGAATACCTTCGTAGTTCAAAGTTTGAGTGTGCGAAACCCCCTTATGTATAATCTCTATTTCACTCCATAATCCTCGTATGTCCAAAAGAACTAAGACTCTTGCCACCTTTAAGTCTTAAGTTTCCAAAAAAGACGTATCAACCTCCAATAACTCACCCAGATTTGAGCCAATTGTAGAGAGAGCACCCCGTGTCCAAAATTTCATGGGAAGCCCAGGCATGCTAATCTAGACAGGGATTTTATCCATCCTTTCCTTGTTAGGATCGAAGAGTGGATTCCATTGCTTGAGGAGAAGGGACTTGAATCAATTTGCCAAAGTTTCTAGTGTGTCCAGGAGGCTTCCTCCTTGTCTGAGAAGATCAGTGAGAACCACCCTTTTGTTGACCTAGGTTGTCATTGATGTCAATATGGCAATATTCTAGATACTAGATGATCCATGAAGGGGAAGCAGAGCAGATCCATGAAGAGACAGGAGCAAGGCCATCAGGATTGTTAACGGAGGAGTTAACAAAGGAGGCATATCAAAGCTATCACTTATGCTTAAGAGCATTGTAGAATATCAGAGCAAGAGAGGCATATCGGAAAAGGCAGAAGCCATCAAGGTATCAGAGGAGTTCATTGAAAGACATTGTGTTAAAATTGGCAACTACGGCCAAACTCCATGTGGGTCATCTTATTTATGGCAGTTGATATTTTTCTTGGATCCCTCTCATCGAGAGGTGTAGGATTGATCTAAAGATCATTCGATTCCGATAAGTATTCATGAAGTTATGAATTTATTTGCGTTATAAGACAATTTGTCAAGGTCGGCCAACAACCAAATAAACCCCACATGTGCTCAACGTTTTAGTATAAATAGAGGTGGCCTTCAAGTCGTTTCAACACACTTGGGATCTCTTCCTCTCTCTACTTGTCTTTGGGTTTTAGTAGGAGGAGAGATCCTAAGGAATAACGTTGCCCTGATCCAGAGGGCAGAAAGCTGGAACTGCCGGAAAAGCCGGAACTGCCGGAAAAGTCGGAAACGCTGGAAAAGCCGGAACTGCCGGAAAAGTCGGAAATGCTAGAAAAGCCAGAAATGCTGGAAAAGCCGGAACTGTTAGAAAAGCAGAAAAGCCAGAACTGCCGGAAAAGTCGGAAATGCCGAAACTACTGGAAAATCCAGAAATGCTGGAAAAGCCAAAAAAGCCGGAACTGCCAAAAATGCCGGAAAAGCCAGAAAAGCCTGAAAGATCGAAAATGCCAGAAATGTCGGAACTGCTGGAAAAGCTGGAAAAGCCGAAATTGCCGCAAAAGCCGGAAAAGCTGGAAATGTCGAACTACCAGAAAAGCTGGAAAAGCTGGAAAAGCCAGAAAAGCCGGAGCTGCTGGAACTGTCGGAACTGCTGGAAAAGCCGGAACTGCCGGGACTACTGGGAACAACCAGAACAACCAGAACTATCAGGAACAGCCGGAACTGCCGGGACTGCCAGAACTACTGGGAACAACCAGAACAGCCGGAACTGTCAGGAACAGCCGGAACTGCCGGAAACTGCCGGAGCATCTGTCTTCGAAGGAGAGCAGCATGCAAGGGACAACTAACTAACATTGGGACAGTTGTATGGTACTTAGCAGCAAATACACCAAGCATGCAAGGGACAACTAGCATGCTAATGACAACAAGCATGCTAGGGACAATAAGCAAGCTAGGGACAACAAGCAAGCAAGATGCAACCAACACATAGGTCAGTATGGCAACATGTTGTAGCAATGGCACATAATGCAGTACAGTGATGGGTACAGTCGTGATTAATGAAGCGTGATGAGATGCAGCATAGTGATGATGGGTGCAGCATGGTTCAACGATAGGTGAAGGAGTCACCTTGGAAAATTAGTTGAAGTAGCATGTCTTCAACTGATCTCATGTATCATCTTCTTAGAGATGATCTATGCTCTTATCTAGATAAGTCAAAGTGTTGACTTCTGTTGTAAACATACTATCTCTCTCTCTCTGTGTGGAACTATTGAAGAACATATAAGAAGAATTGATCAAGGGTTTCCCCACATTGGGGTTTGTCCCTAGCTAGCGCCACATTTTGTGTCCTCTCGTCTTGGCTTGTGTTCTGCGATTTATGTTTATGTTCTATCTGCAGTTTACTTTAATGCTGGTGTGATTGCTAATCTGGAAAAGATATGGAGCTAATTGTGAAAATTGAAATAAATTGCTCTAAGCATAGAACATACCTAAAATTAACATGGTTTCAGAGCTAAGGTGAAGACAATGCCTAAGCAAGAGTGAAAGAGCAATCACCGAAGACAGTTGGGAAAGGACAAAAGGATCAGTGAATTCCTCATCCCTCTTCAAATTCACCAAGGGTGAAGTCGAAGCAGAGAATATTATCAGAATGGCGCAGCGGAATATGGCCTACCTAATGATCACTTCATTGGAAGACTGGATCTTAGGGTGGAAGGAAAGGCAGATAACTAGTTTGGTCATTATGCGAAGGAGTGTCTGAATGGCAAGGACACATCACTTGATGATGATAATAATCATTCCAGGGACATCTTCAGTGATCAAAGGAATGACAAGTAATGCAGGTCATCAAGGAAATGGCTGACTCTTCAAAGAAAGCAAGGAACCCCAGGTATGAAGAATCAAATGTTGTTTTTGATAAGATAAAGAAGCATTATCTTGTATTGGCCCTCTCCTTCAGATTCTTTGGGAATCTGGCTTATTGATTGTAGTGCTTCAAGGCACTTCATCGGATAGTAGGGTGCACTCTCTAATTTGGTAGAGATGGAAACAATCGTGGGATTATACTTACAACCGATGCCACCTATCCCAGAAAGGGTGTAGGGAATGTTACCCCTCAATTGAATGAGGGTAACTCGATTCATTTACAGAATCTCTTTTATGTAACTGATCGCAAGAAGAACTTGGTGTCCATTTCGGCAATGGAAGTCAAAGGTTACAGGGTGGCATTCATCGATGGAAAGGTACGTGTTAAAAAATATAATTTTCAAAGATGCCTTTTCTCATGGGTTCAGGGTTGGCAATTTGTATAAAGTTGTAGGATGGTCTATTGGGGATCATGTCAATTGACTTATCGCATCTATAACACCGGAGGTCTATTTATGGGGCCCTACCTGATGTGAGTCAAATGGTGATAGGGATGTCTGAATTCAAGTAGAGCATGAAGGTACATCTCTGAGATGTACCAATGGAAAATCTTATAAGGGGACCATTCCCCTCATGCAGTAGGTCCACAGGTTTGGAACAACCCGAGGAGTTTGAGATTCATGATCAGGAATCTCATGTATACAGGTGGAAGAAAGCCCTCTATGGCTTGAAGCAAAAAACCCCGGGCGTAGTATGAGAGGATTGATAGCTGTCTGATGAAGCTGAGATTCACTAGGAGTGAAACCGATCCAAACCATTACCTGAAGGTTGTGGATGATAAACCTCTCATACTGGCACCTTATGAGGACGACCTATTTCTGACAGGTGCAGACCCTCTCATTTGCAGAAGTAAGAGGGAGTTGGATTTCGGATGTGGAATGATAAACTGCAAGCCTGTGACTACCTCGAGGATCTTAACTTTCAGAAGTTATATGGTAGTGATGTCGGACCAAATTTGGGAAATGACTCCAAGTTTCATAAACTCGTTCGCGTTGATGTTCTTGGTGAACTTCCGTCCGGACATACGTTTTGCAGTTAGCATGGTGAGCTCATATTTGGTTGAGCCTCACTGGATTGGTGCCAAGAATCTTCTGAGATATCTTTGGGGCACAATCTCTCATGGATTGAGATACACTGCCGGAAATATGAAACTGCATGATTATTCGAATGCTGACTGGGCAGGCAGTGTGGAGGATCATTAGAGCACTTCTCAGTGCTGGTTCTCTTTGGATTCTGCTTCGATATCATGGATGAGCAGGAAGCAGAAGTTGGTTGCTATAAGCACCGCCGAGACCGAATACATAGCTATGAGTATGATCTCGTGTGAAGCTGCATGGTTGCAGAAGCTCTTAAGTGAGCTGTTTGTACACATGATGAATACCACTGTGATTCTCTGTGACAACTAGAGGGGGGATTCGATTATTGAGGAATCCCGTATTCGATGATTGCTCTAGCAGATAGACATCAGATACTGCCTTATCTGCGATATGGTAAGTCGATGAGCGAGGAGGCTCCATCGCATTGAGACTGATGTACAGGTCACAGACATTTTGTCAAAGCCCCGGGGAAAGGTCAAATCTGTGACTTTCCCGAACGACTTGGAGTCATTGAGAGACCTTCTTATAAGGGTCCTGCATGTTGCATGCATTGAGCTCTGGGAGCTCTGGGGCGCTTGGGGTACTTACTGGAGCAACATACGACCACAAGGCGACTCAGCCTCCCCTGGTGGTGCGCTATGAACAGGATGATTAGTTCTTCTGTGGGCCGGGATAATTAGTTCTCTCGTGACAACTATGGAACAGGATGATTAGTTCTCCTATGGGCCGGGATGATTAGTTCTCCCGTGGCAACTGTGGAACAGGATGATTAGTTCTCCTATGGGCCAGGATGATTTGTTCTCCTTGGCGACTATGGAACAGGATGATTAGTTCTCGTGTGGGCCAGGATGATTTGTACTCCGTGGCGATTGTGGAATAGGATGGTTAGTTCTCCTGTGGGCCAGGATGATTAGTTCTCCGTGGCATCCACTAACAGGATGATTCGTTCTCCTGTGGACAGGATGATTAGTTCTCTTGTGGAGGCATCCTACCCATGCAGTCTGAGACTCATGGGAAGTACCTCTCATCTGATCAATGAGCAGGGAATGAGGATAGGGACCATAGTAGTACTATCGATGGATGCATCGTTGTATCTACCGTACTCCCTATGCTAGGATGACCTCCATTGATTTGGGATCAGTATGAGTGGTTTGAGACACTCTCTTGTGACATTGATCTGGGATCAGTATGAGTGGTTTGAGACACTCTCTTGTGATATTGATCTGGGATCAATAAAACTGACTTCGGGTCAGTAAGAGTGATGTGACACACTCTCTTCAGATGAAATTGACTTCGGGTCAGTAGAGAATGGTATGAGACATTCTCGATCAATTCTTCTTCTTCATGGTTCAACAGAGCAGAGCAAAGCAGAGCAGAGCAGAGCTCAGCAGATCAAAGCAGAGCAGAGCTTAGCAGATCAAAGCAGAGCAGAGCTCAGCAGATCAGAGCAGTGTAGGGCACTGATGGCAGAGATAGTACAGTCGGACATATGGATCAACGGATGGAGTTCTCCCTAGTTGAGAGGGAGTGTTAAAATTGGCAACTAGGGCCAAACTCCATGTGGGTCATCTTATTTATGGCAGCTGATATTTTTCTTGGATCTCTCTCATCGAGAGGTGTAGGATTGATCTAAAGATCATTCGATTTCGATAAGTATTGATGGAGTTATGAATTTATTTGCGTTATAAGACAATTTGTCAAGGTCGGCCAGCAACCAAATAAACCCCACATGTGCTCAACGTTTTAGTATAAATAGAGGTGGCCTTCAAGTCATTTCAACACACTTGGGATCTCTTCCTCTTTCTACATGTCTTTGGGTTGTAGTAGGAGGAGAGATCCTAAGGAATAATGTTGCCCTTATCCAGAGGGCAGAAAGCCAGAACTGCTGGAAAAGCCGGAACTGTCGGAAAAGCCGGAAATGCCGGAAAAGCCAGAACTACCAGAAAAGCCGGAAATGCCAGAATTGCTTGAAAAGTCAGAGATGCTGGAAAAGTCGAAAAAAGCCGAAACTGCCAGAAAAGCCGGAAAAGCCAGAAATGCCGGAAATGTCGGAAAAGCTGGAACTGCTGGAATAGCTGGAAAAGCCGGAACTGCTGGAAAAGCCGAAAATGTCGAAAAAGCCAGAACTGCCAGAAAAGTCGGAAAAACCGGAAAAGCCGGAACTGCTGGAACTACTGGAAAAGCCGGAACTGCCAGGATTGCCGGAGCCACTGGGAATAACCGGAACAACCGGAACTGTCGGGAACTGCCAGAACTGTCGAAACTGCCGGAGCATCTGTCTCTAAAGGAGAGCAGCATGCAAGGGACAACCAACTAACATTGGGACAATTGTATGGTACTTAGCAGCAAATACACCAAGCATGCAATGTTACAGCTAGCATGTAAGGGACAACTAGCATGCAACAACAAGCATGCTAATGACAATAAGCATGCTAGGGACAACAAGCAAGCAAGATGCAACCAACACATAGGTCAATATGGCAACATGGTGTAGCAATGGCACATAATGCAGTACAATGATGGGTATAGTCATGATTAATGAAGCGTGATGAGATGTAGCATAGTGATGATGGGTGCAGCATGGTGTAGCGTGGTGAGGTGCAGCATGATGACGAAATGTAGCACAACGATAGGTGAAGGAGTCACCTTGGAGAATTAGTTGAAGTAGCATGTCTTCAATTGATCTCATGTATCATCTTCTTAGAGATGATCTATGCTCTTATCTAGATAAGTCAAAGTGTTGACTTCTGTTGTAAACATACTATCTCTCTCTCTCTCTCTCTGTTGAACTATTGAAGAACATATAAGAAGAATTGATCAAGGGGTTCCCCACATTGGGGTTTGTCCTTGGCTAGTGCCACATCTTGTGTCCTCTTGTCTTGGCTTGTCTTTTGCGATTTATGTTTATGTTCTGTCTGCAGTTTACTTTAATGCTGATGTGATTGCTAATCTGGAAAAGATATGGAGCTAATTGTGAAAATTGAAATAAATTGCTCTAAGCATAGAACATACCTAAAATTAACACATTGCAAAGCCAAAGGAAGACATTGGAGCAAGAGGAGCCATATCGGAGGAGCATTGCATGTAATACATGCCCAAGAAGAATAGAGAGGAGTTAGCATATCGAAGGAGCAAAGCAGAGCTATCGGAGGAGAAAAACAGAGCTATCGGAGAACTATCGGAGGAGCAAAAGAGAGCTATCGGAGCTACTGGAGCCATATCGGGAGTATATATGCCAAAGAGCCAAAGAAGAGCGGAATACATATATATGCTGAAGACATAAAGGCTAATGGCAGAGGTGGAGCAGCTGTCAGGCCAGGCAGTAACTCCACAAAACAAAAACTGATTCGTATTATTCCATTAGGTAGGTCTTAGTTATATACAATAGGGAGTGACTGTTCAGTTCATCTCCCGATGACTATTCACATTCCTAATTTAATTATTTACATAAATTCACCCAATCATGAAGATTAGGTGTCAACATTCCCCCCTTAATCTGAAGGGATGTTGGTGAGTCCAAGCATCATTCTGAATCATTCAAGCTTTTCCCTTCCAAGCGCTTTGGTGAAGATGTCTCCAATTTGCTCATTTGTGGAACAATGACGGAGATGGATTGTTTTGGCCTCAACATGATGTCGAATCAGATGATATTTAGTATTGATGTGCTTCGTTCGATCATGGAACTTTGGGTTCTTGGCCAACTTTATTGCAGAGGTATTGTCAATCATGAGTGGAGTTGATTGTACTTGTTTTACCTGCAAATCTTTAAGAATTTTCCTGAGCCACACAATTTCTTTTGTTGCTTCAGCTGCTGCCACGTATTCTGCTTCTGTTGTGGAATCTGCTGGAACTGATTGTTTGCGTGATCTCCAGGAGACAGCTCCTGATCCAAGACTCATAGCATATCCTGAAGTAGATACCCCAGTTTCTTTGTCTCCATCGAAGTCTAAATCAGAGTATCCGATTGAGCTGAAGTCATCCACCTGTGTGTACTTGATTCCAAAGTCTTGAGTTCCCTTCAAGTACTTTAGAACTCTTTTTGTAGCAGACCAATGTCCCTCACAAGGCTTTTGCATAAACCTGGAGAGGATTCCAACAACAAATGAAATGTCTGGTCTGGTAGTAGTTAGGTAGTTGAGACTTCCTGCAAGCTGTCTATACTTTGTTGCATCCTCAAATTCCTTTCCTTCAATAGATGTGAGCTTTAAGTTTTGTTCCATTGGAGTAGTAAGAGGATTGCACTCTGTCATGCCAAACCTGTTCAACAAATCCCCAATGTATTTCTTTTGAGAAAGAAATATGGACTTTGGATGTTGGGTTACTTCAATGCCAAGATAGTAATGAACATAGCCCAAATCAGTCATTTCAAAACTTTTCCCCAATTCCTTCTTTATGGATGCAATGTAGCTTTCATTGTTCCCTGTCATTAAAAGATCATCTGCATATACCACAAGATATACAACTGTTTTGCCAACTTTCTTGACAAATAAAGTTGCATCATCAAGATCAAAATGATTGAAATTGAGTTTTAGAAGATGCTCAGTTAGTTTTTCATACCAGGCTCGCGGTGCTTGTTTGAGGCCATACAAGGACTTGACAAGTTTGCATACTTTATGTTCATGTCCTTTCACAGCAAATCCTTCAGGATGGGACATAAAAACATTCTCTTTTAGATCTCCATTCAAGAAGGCAGTTTTTACATCCATTTGATGGACTTTCCAACCGTTCTGAGCTGCTAGTGCAAAGAGTGTTCGGATGGTAGCCCATTTTGCTGTGGGGGAAAAAGTCTCCTCATAATCGACCCCTTCCTTCTGTGCAAAACCTTTTGCCACAAGCCTAGCTTTGTGCTTGTCAAGTGAGCCATCAGCGTTATACTTGTTCTTGTAGACCCACTTGCAGCCAATTGGTTTGGTTCCAAATGGAGGATCAACCAGCTTCCAAGTTCCGTTCTTTATGAGGGCATCATAGTCCTTTTGCATCGCTTCTTTCCATTCATCATGAGAAGCAGCTTCTTTGAAGGAAGTTGGTTCAAATCTGTAGACAAGTTCAATTCACAATCATAAGAAACATCCATATCAACAGGTGAATTAGAGTCATCTACATCACCTCCATTTTGCCGGTTTGAATTTCTGGTTCCTGTCTTTCCAACTTCATTAGGATGAACACTTTCAAGTGTCTTTGTTAGCCACTTTGGGGGACCTTTCTGAGATGGTCCAGGCTGCTCCGTTGATTGAGCTGGGACTGAATCAAGATTGAGTGTCCCAATTCTATCAATTACATCACTTAAAGCATCATCCGTTGTTGGAGTTTCATGCGGGGGAGAGTGTTCTTCGGAAGAAGATTCCACATGTTGATCTAGTATAGGAATCCCCCCTTCAAGATGTGGAATCTGATTATCAAATTCTTGAAATGATTTTGCTTTTGCGAATCTATCCAAGCGATCAAGTTTTCGCTCAACAACATTGTCAGTTTTGGATGATTCAAGAAAAATTACATCTCTAGATACAACAAACTTCTTATTTACTTCATCATAGAGGCGATATGCTTTGGAGGTGTTTGAGTACCCCAGGAAGATACATTTACGACTTCTAGTACCAAGTTTGTTTCTATGTACCTTTGGTATCAAAGCATAACAGGTGGAACCAAAGACCCTGAGATGCTTTACCGAAGGAACATGTCCATACCACATTTCATAAGGAGTCTTGTTTTTAATAGCATTAGATGGACATCTATTCTTTATATATGCAGCACATAGAACAGCATCAGCCCAAAACATTATCTTTACATTCTTGAAGAAGAGCATGGATCGTACCATATTTAAGATTGTCCTATTCATTCTTTCAGCTACACCATCCTGTTGGGGATTATAAGGCACAGTTGTTTGATGTTTGATCCCATATTGGCGAAGATAGTTTTCAAATTCATTTGATGTGTATTCTTTTCCATTATCAGTGCGAATAGATCCAATATGAGATTGTGCATCATTTTCAATCCATTTATGAAAATTCTTGAATGTTTGAAAAGCATCAGATTTGTTCTTCAATAAATAAACCCAACACATTCTGGTGTAGTCATCAATAAATGTCATGATATATTTATTTCCATTTGCAGAAGGAACATGCATTGGACCACAAATCTGAATGAATGAGTTCAAGTTTCCTATGTGCTCTTGAATGTGAATCATGAAAAGACTGTTTGCTATGCTTTCCTAGAATGCAAGCATCACATTGCTTAAGTTTTCTAGGAATTGTAGGCAAACTAGCAACAAAATTTTTCTTCAATAAGCGGAGACTGTCATAGTTCAAATGTCCAAATCTAGCATGCCATAATAAACTTGATGGAAGTGTACCTTCTTCATGATGAGCATTGTATGAGAAATGTTGTGCATGAGCAGAGGTTCCTTGCAGTTTGAGAAGCCTTTCTTCTTCTATTCCCCTCATGACAAGTGAGTGGTCAGATGCTTTTCTTACCTCAAGCTTGCCATCAAACATATGAATGGAGTGACCTTGCTGGCGGATGTGGACCAAGGACATCAAGTTTCTCTTGAGCTGTGGGAGATATAGAACATGATCCAGAAGAAAGTCTGGAAGACCAGGGAGTTTAAGCCTGATTGTGCCAAGCCCTGATGGCTTGATTTTTGATTGATTTGCAAAGTATACTGCTCCATCAACATTGTCAGTGAAATCTTCAAAAAAATCTTTTCTATGAGTCATGTGGCAGGTTGCTCCTGAATCAAGCAACCAATCATTTTTCCATGAAGCAAGTGAAGCAATAAACAAATCTTCATTTACTCCAATGTTACATTGTGCCTCAACATAGTGAGCGGATTCAGGTGCTTTACCTTTGTCTGTATCATCAGTTTTACCTTTCTGTTGGTTTCTTTTCTGCTCAATTTTATCCCATGGTAGCTTGCATGTAGAGGCATCATGTGATCCATTTCTTTTGCAGCGAATGCAGTGCAAATCTGCCTTTTCTCCTTGAGAATGTCTGCCCCCCCTTCCTCTGAAATATCTTCCTCTTCCTCTTCGTCCACCTCTTCCTCTTGTAGAATCTTGAGCAGGATGCTTTTCTTTATGAGCAAGGCATACAGTCTCTTCAGAAGATTCAGGGGCTGTCTTCTTTCCAAAAGCTTTCTCTCTTTCAGCAAACTTTTTCACAAGAGAGTCAAAGGTTATATCTTTGAGATTTCCATTTGCTTGCAATGACTCAAGATAATTGGAGTAAGTAGGATAAAGTGCCTTGAGAAAAGCAATAAGAGGAATATCCAATTCAACCTTAGTGGATTTTATATCATGCATTATAGACTTTACTTCAGATGCAAGAGCAAGAGGATCATTATTTTGCAGTTCAAGAGTGAAGAGTTTAATCATGAGTTGAACGACTTCAAGTGCAGAATGTGAGTCATAGAGTTCTTTCAGCTTTTGTAAAGCTTCAAAGGCAGTTGAATATGACGAAATATGGCGACTCACCTCTTCATTTACAGATGTTGCGATTAATGCATAAGCTTTGCTGTTTTTGTTTTCCCAAATGACGAGCTCTTTGTCTGAGGTAGGCTGTATTGGGTCATTATCTCCTTCTCCGACACACACTCCTTTCCACAACTCATTGAAAATGAGGGTGTGTTTTATCATCCGGGACCATTCAGGATAGTTCTCCTTGCCAGTGAGAACTATTCCCACCATAGATATGATTGAATGCATTGTAAAATCCAAGAGCTGTAAAAAAATACTTCTGCTGCTAAAAGAAAATTGATTTTGATATATGATATATGATATATGGAGAGGGAGGTATGCAGAATAATTTATCTTCAAAGCTATCTCAATCCAAATTCACAAGAAATATCAAAGATATATGTGAACAAATTATTTTCATCTTCATGGCATTTTCGCAATTATTGTCTATGCTGTCAAAGGAATCTACAGAAGACTACTGAGCAATTCCACAAATGAATCAACTGTTATAGTAATGCACCAAATTATTCAATCTACAAAAGTCAGTTGAAAGTCTTCTGCATAACCTTAACTTCTCCTAAATACCACAGCGTTAACCAAGCCAACAGCGTGAAGCAAATCAAAGTCTGGTTCCAGAATCGAAGATGTAGAGAGAAATAGCACAAGGAGGCAAGTCGTCTTCCGACTGTCACCACAACACAATCTTTTGGAATGGAAGCGGGCAAGTACATTCGGTATACAGCAGAGCAGGTGGAAGTTCTGGAACGTCTTTACGATGACAGCCCAAAGCCCAGCGCTCTGCGTCGCCAGCAACTCATCAGACAATGCCCAATCCTTTCACACGTCAAGCCAACAGCATGAACTATCAAGCCATTGAAGTGAACTGGGCAATATTCATTCGGGCTGGCAAGTTCCAAGGAGAATCCGTGAACGCTGGTGGCTAAGTAGCAGCGAGTTGAATTGTGGTAAAGCAAGCACAAGACGTCATGAGAGCGATCAGAAAAAGTTTGAATGATCCAACAACTCTTTTGGGAGGTAGGGAGACCAGAAACGGAAATATATCACGTTGAGGTATGGAGACCGAGGCTCGTTTCCCGGCAACTATTTTAACCTGAAGCATCCAGCGTTCAAACATATGAAACGTCCAACGTTCAAACATATGAAACTGATACCAGAAGCGTCCAGCGTTCAAACATATGAAACGTCCAGCGTTCAAACATATGAAACTGATACTAGAAGCGTCCAACGTTCAAACATATGAAACGTCCATCGTTCAAACATATGATACCATGTCAGATGAATGTCAGACAGAGAGCGCAGGGATGGCAGACAGAATGCAGGTAATCAGTTGCTGAATTATATGGGGAGCAGTGGAGCAGACTAGGAGTTACAAAGACATAAAGGCTAAAAAAAGGAGCTGGCTCTGATACCATGTCAGGCCAGGCAGTAACTCCACAAAACAAAAACTGATTCGTATTATTCCATTAGGTAGGTCTTAGTTATATACAATAGGGAGTGACTGTTCAGTTCATCTCCCGATGACTGTTCACATTCCTAATTTAATTATTTACATAAATTCACCCAATCATGAAGATTAGGTGTCAACAGCAGCATATAATATACATATGAAATATACACTATCGGAGGCGGCAAATATATATATATATATATATATATATCGGAGTATAGAGGCGGAGTATATATCTATATATATATATATATATATTATATATATATATCAACGATATTATAATCGGTGGGTTCTACTATGAGCCACTACCCGAAACCCCCGACAATGATATATATGTGCGGACCCGACGAGACATATATGTCCGGGTGTATAAACAGCAGAACTCTAGGTAAGTGCTTCAAAGCGGGTTCTAAGTGTATTTCATATGTATCGTTATATTTGGGCTCTAAGCCTTGCTGCATTAAAACTTGAGAATTGCAACATATATATATATATATATATATATATATATATATATATATATATATATAATAGCGATACGTTGCCGACCTGCTGCAACATTATGAAATGCTTTATTGTATATCGCATCCGCCTATTGGACCTCGGAAAGCGCCGATTGCGATAAAGCATGCGGACCTGCTTAAACACTACAATATGACTTAATGCTATGTCGCATCCGACATATCGCAAGTGCTTAAGGCCTTGCCGCTTTGAAAGCGCCGATTGCGATATATGCTGCGGACCCGATGCTCCGATTGTAACACAGCTTAATACTATATCGCGTCCAGTAGGGCCATCGGCCATCGGCGATGTTATGGGCTCAACTTATACAGGACCTTCAAAAGCTGCGACTGCCGATTGCGATTACACTGCGGACCTGATGAAGTTATAGATGCGGGTGTAATAATTTTTGAAGTCTGCCCTTAAGCGTTTCGGTCGGTTTTTTCATATATTCTTGTGTATTTCAATATTTGTATTGCGCGGGGTTTGAAGGCCAAAATGCATAAAAAACGCTCTTGATAGTTTAGGAGGCCTGAACGATGCCGATTGCGATTGCGATGGTGATGTGGCAGGTGGGGCCTCCTGATTGGTACAGTCTCTCCGTTATCAGTAAAGCCCTGTGTATGATCATTATTAAAAAAAAGGGACCTCTCTTTGATATGGTTTAATAAACATCATTTCCTTTGTAATTCGGCCTTCTCTTCTGTATTAACATGTCCGTGAAGCATTGGCTAATCCGAATACGTAGAGGAAACTACAACGATCGAGGAGGGAAGTCGAAGGATCAAGCGAGGCACAGGAAACTATAGCGACCGAGGAGGAAGCCAAAGAGCCAGCGGAAAGAGGAAACCGATGGTCAAAGGCATTAGGAAGATACAAAAACAGATAACAAGGAATATGGAAGTGTGGTTGAAAAAGTTGGAGGAAACAAAAGCAGCTGTAGGGTCCAGCGGAACAGAAAAGGGCCGAAGGACCAATAGGACAGGAGGCATTCGAAGGGTGAGCTTCTCTGCTAATCATATTACCCTGTGAAAAAATTAATCAGGTACACAATGTAGTTTGTAGAACAATTCTGGGATGTAATAAATAACGTTTTATCTGACATTGTTTGAAGGGAGAAGTAGTCAGCAGAGAAGCAGTCATGCTGAAGCATTTACTGTGACAGTAAGAACAGATGCTTGAACAGAAAGTTGGTTCTTATGCAGAGCTTAGTGCAACTAATAGTAGACTCACTAAAGCTGTGTGGAGACATTATTAGAGGTCATGAAGGCTATTGGAGACTCTGTGTGGACAATATGAAGAGTTGTAAAGACTCCTTCATAAGAAGACTGGTTGTCATTGATGCTGTAGCATGGAGACTACAGTGAAGCTGTAAACAGACATAACTCAGTAAAGAAGAGTTCTGAGAGCAGAACATTACTATCAAACATGCCTTGACAAGATTGGGTCGGAGCCCTTGAGGTTGGTGCCTCAGAAGTTGGAAGAATTGGTGTCCTTGGGGTTGGTGCCTCAGACACTGGAAGGATTGGTGTCTTTGAGGTTGGTGCCTTGACAAAAATAGAGTTGGTGCTCTGGAGGTTGGAGTGTTCCACCATGTGCATGATCTGGTGGATTTCAACATCTTGCCCTAAAACCATAACTTTCTTCCCCTTTATTTCTTTGACGACTAGATGGGGCTTCCTCTTTGCTCCTCCTTTTAGTTGTTGAGGTAGAGGGTTGGAAGAGGGGGAGATATGGGTTGGACTGGGTCCAAGATCGATTCCAGAAAGGGTAGCGGAGGAGGAGAAGGCAAAATCCCAAGAAGGTGAGGGAAAAATGAAAGGGGCGGAGTGTAGCGGTAGAGAGGTTTTCAGTTGAAGGGGTTAGTATAAATAGGTGGGTAAATGGAGATGCTTGCAGAAAATGCAGAGGGCGGCGAGGAAAAAGCCTTCGAGATTCTATGGAACCTTGAACGCAAAGGACAACGAGACAAGGGGGGAGATCTAGAAACTAAGTAAGGGGGCCCACAAGGGGAAATATCAACCAGTGAGAGCGGGGAGCTGGGGACACCAACAGAGAGCGGAAGAGGATCCTGTAAGGGGGGTTCAAAGAAACCTAGAGGGAGCTGTTCTTCCAGTTGAGGCTAGGCTGAGGAGAAGCAACCAAAATTAAGGAAGAAATTGTCACTGGTGGAAAAGTACGATAGAGAGTTGAGCGACAGTCGGAGGGAAATTTTGAAATGGAGAAGAAGGATCTACCATTGAGGGCAATGGAGGTACCAGGATCTTACCAAGAGAGGAGCTCGTTGGTAGTTCTGCATCTGGTTTGGAAGTAGGGTTGGAGGTTCTAGTGGTAGAGCTTGAGCCAACACAGTCGACCACCACATTCGCTGAGCCTGACTTCCTCCATTGATGGCCGTCCAAATCGTTGTCGATCTTGTGGGTGTGCACCTCCTCCGGGTCCATACCTTCCAAGTCGCAGTGGTTTTGCTTCCTGTCTTGAGGACTGGCAGGTGGCAAGGTGAAAATGGGTAAACCCTCATGTGGGTCCTTGAAAAAATCAACCAATATCTCCTCCATATGGTATAAAATTATAACCATAATGCCGTCATACGGATGCCCTCTGTGCTAGCCTGGTCGTAACAAGGGCAAGGAGTCGCTGTTACTGAAACATCATAGCGAGGAGAAATACCACTTGCATGTTGTGAACCTTTTGATGGAAACTTAACTGCGTGAAGGAGGAAACCTCTCACCCAAGAACACTTACAATGAATTAACGTTGACAGTTTGGGAAAAAACCAAATTCATGTGTAAAGAAACAAAGGGCTCTGTGGAGCAATAAAGGCTCACGAAGTGACTAGCCTATCAAATTGATGTCATAGGAGAGTTAGAGAACCAAATGAGAGCGTTGCTGTAGCTTGTGACTGCAAGCCCTCCTCGGTTGCCTTCTCCATCATGCCCTCTGCCCTTCATCACCCGAAAAATTTACTGAATAGTCTGGACATTCAAATGATTGATTCAAGAATTTGTGGCCTTTGCAAGAACAAAAAATTACTAAAATTACTATGTTGGCACAAATTTTGGGAATTTGGGAATGGGAAAAATGTGGGTATAGTGTACAATTAAAAATTCCAAAAAATATGGAAAAATTCAAAATACATACAAAGTTAATTTAACCACGATACATACTTATCAATGCCATTTGATGATAAGTTATAACATATTACACTAAGACGTTCAAAAAATTGAAAGGCTAATCTTCCATCCCACAAAAGTCTTTCTTTGGAGTTTGTAGCCTTTTTTTTCCAGGATAAAAATACTTTATATTTGAATTTCAAGGGTGAAACTAGAATATACATATACTACCTTTTCAGGTTTAAAGAATACTAGTTTGAGTAAACTTCCCTTCAGAATGGCTCTTAATCTATTCTAGCTTCAAAGCGAACTGTGTAATAGACTGCATTAACTACAATTCATATTGCAGACCCCATTTCCTACAAGTAATTCTCGATACAATCTGTGAGTCCAGGTATTTAAGTGAGGCATCTTCTCTCCTCTTCTCTACCAATGCTAAAGAATGTAGCTTCCCATTCTTGAAGACAACCAGGACCGAATTTAAAAGGAGTTTACCCCCTGTGCCATCATGCCATTGTTTTAGAACCTACAGTGCCTCAGAATCCTTCACCCTGTTTGCACAGAGGGATGAGGATTGTCCACAAACTCTAATGATGCCATTTACATCTCTGAAACTGTTGAAAATAGTAGCGAGAAAGGTTCCTTTATTTGTGCCTTAATTCAAGGAGCCTCAACGAGTTTCTCCTTGAGCATGCACGGGTTCCTATGAGTTAGGAGCTAATTACTAAAAAGTAGGACAAATTCCTAAAATTTAGGGCAAATTCTTGTGCAAGAAGCAGTTGACTAGTGCTAATTAGTGGAAGGATGAGTTTATTGTTTTCTAGTGCGAGTTATTTTGGGTAAAGGACGAGTTGATTGAGTCAGGCTCCTCAATTATAGGAAGGACGAGTTAACACAATTAGTGAGATTTTGTTAACTAGTCGATCAGTAATTCAATTTTCCTCAAATATAACTTGCTAGTAGTAGCCTAATTGAAATGCTTGTAAGGAGGAACGAAGGCACAATTTGATCATTGTCTTGTGAGCAGGAGTTGGTGAGACAAGGTAGTAGAGAGCACAGGTTGGTGCTTGTGTGTTGACGCTTGCGTGAGTTGGTAGAAGGCAGATTTCCCTTGCTCTTGCGCTAGGAATTCAGAGCAGAGATCAAGCAAGGGAAGAGGGTAGCATGATCGATATTTCTTGTGAGAGTTTCAAGCTTAGATCAAGCAGGAAGGACAAGTTTGTCTTTCAGATTGAAACAATTGTATTTGTAAGAGATCAATTGCTCAGTTTCTATCAATAAAATTCTCAAACAAGTAGAGGGTTTTCCCAGTTGGGTTCCCTAGAAAAAAAATATGTTTTGAATTGTGTGATTGTGTTTATTTCTGTTCCTATTCCGTTGCAAAGTTTAGTAGAGAAACTGTGTCTATATGAAAAAGTGTTTTTCAGATTGTTCATATTAGTAGGTTAAAATTTCATGGATTTTTTACATGGTACCAGAGCGTGGATCCGAATAAATATAGCACATTCAAGAGCAAATTCGTCATAGTGAGTGGGCATATTGGTTTGTAATAGCTGCAACACTTAAGGAGCTAGTTCAGGTGGAGTGAAGGAGTAAGGTAGGGTCTCTTTTGAAGTCTGGACAAGGCCGAGTTAAGGGCAGTTTTTAGGCAGCATTTAAGGGAAGTTTTGTGCATGTTGTGTGGGTATAAATCTTCGTGTATAGGCCGCAACAAGACATCTCTGTGTCATCAAGAGAGGTCGAGTCTCTTGAAGTATTGTGCAAAGGATAGAAGAGCTGGCTAGAAGGAGGAACAACGCAGTTTTGGAAGAGATTTGACGGCCAAGTAGGTGGGTTGTAGCAGCTGCTATAGGTAGCTCTAAGTAGGGTCGAGATCCCAGAAGATTAGTGCACATGCCAAGGGTTTTAGACTGTTGGAAGAAGGAGTCTTCAAGAGGTATGTATGCCATTCTAAGTTGATGAAATTTGCAGTGTGATGATCCAGGTTGGACAGAGTTTGTTTGGCATCTTAAGTGCAGTAAGGAGGGTTGCTAGTAGGTGTCAAAAGAAGCCCTAAGTCCAGATTTGTGAAGGACTTCAGATTTGGTAGGAGAGGGAGAATTAAAGTCCCAAAGTACAGTCTCTTGTGAAGGACTACAAGACTGTTAGTGGGTAGGAGTTTGTGAGCGCTCTAAGTAGGCAGGATGGCCTACCAAAGATTGAGAGTAGATCACTGTTTAGAGGGAGCATCGAATTTTGTTCCATGGAATGGGAGGATTATGCTAGTTTTGGAGGATAATGGGTGGGGGAATTTGTGAAGCAGACTATAGCACCACCTCAAGATCCCCAACAATTGGCCCAACATAATAACAATGATATCAAGACAAGGAGGATTATTCTAGAAGGGGTCAGAGATCATATACTGCCTCATATTGTAAGGACCCATCTTAAATTAATAGGGACATAGAGATATTAGCATGCACACGAGACATGCATATGATAGCTACATATGCATGCATCGCCTGCACTGCACTAGTATATAACGAATTAACTATTGAAATGAATACCTAACTTATAAGAATATAGTAAGGTATATGATATATGTATCACCACCATAATACACATATATAATTCTACTATATAAAATTAAAGATAAATGCAGTATACTGAAATCACAACAAAGGAAGTATGTACCCTACTACATACAAAGGAACTATACACAAAAGTATTATGTACAAAAGAGTTATAATATACATATTATTCTACAAAAGAAACAACATATTCTATAAAATCAAAGGAAAGTATATATATATATATATATATATCTATCTATATATATATCTATATATATATATTAAATAGTGAATGTAATAAAGAGAAGAATATATAAAACCATAATACTATGAAAATAATTCGATTTAAACAAAAGTGAAACCTAACATTATGATAAAGGAGATATTGTATAAATAAGAGTGCATGGTCAGCAAATTGGAAAGGGAGAAGGCGGTGACCGACTCTACAACTTATGAACTTATCAAATTAAAACAATAAATAAAGGGGAAGCGGTGGAGGAGTTTCTGAGGGCATAAAAGGAGGAAGGGTATTGTAGAAAGGGGAGGCTGGGAGACAGAGGGAGGCAGCGGAGGAACTAATAAGAGGAAGATACAAAGATTAATGGAGCTTGAGCAGTTGTTCTTGAGACTTTTGGGCACGGGGGCCAAAATACTTCGAATTTGAAGTATTTTGGGGCTGGGTACTGAGACTGTACCTAGCTTGGCTGGGAGGTTTTTGGTCTTTTGGTAACGGGAGCGGGAACTGGAGCAAATCAGAAGCATCTTCAACCAGGTAGGTACTTAACATCAGGTATGTATTCAACTACAAATTGATAAATTCTTATATTTGGGATAGTTATATCTTGTTAAAAATTTTAGGGCTCTACACATATCCTGGAGAAGAAGACAACTTTTGAGATGTACGATGCCATCTTAAAACTATATCAGAGTACCAATGATACTAGAAAGCTTGCTCTTAAGGAGAAGCTGAGGAGTATCTGGATGAGCAAGGATGAGCCCATCATCACGTATTTGACAAGGTTCACTCAAGTACGAGATGAACTGGGTGGTGTGGGAGTCGTTGTATCTGATCATGACCTTGTGAGTTTTGCCTTACTTGGACTTCACAAGTCTTGGAAAGGGTTTTGGGATGTTGTTAGTGGGAGAGAGAATTTTTCAAATCGGGAAAGGTTTTGGACTGATTGCGTATAGGAAGAGATCTGAAGAGGAACCATAGAAGGGAGATCAGTTATGACAGTGGACGAGGAGAACCTTGCCTTGGAAGGCAAGGCCAAGGGCAAGAAGGGCCAAGGAGAGGTCGAGTCCAATCAAAAGGGCAAGAAGAAGGATCTAAGTAAGATCAAGTGCTTCCATTGCCATGAGTTTGGGCACTATGCTACTCAATGTCCTAATCAAAAGGAGTCGTCCAGTAAGGATCATGAAGCTGCATCAACAGAGGTAGATGCATTTTCAGCCCAGTTCGAGAAAGATTTCTCATTGATTGCTTGCATCTCAAACTCAACAGATAGCAATATATGGTATATTGATTTAGGAGCATCCTTCCACATGATCGGGAATAAGAAGAGTTTCAACCACCTGCAGGAGAAGGAGAAGGAGATGCAATTTCATATTGGGTTAGGAGATGATGGTCAGTGTGCAGCTAGAGGAGTTGGTACTGTTAGTATTCAGAGGGAATCAGGTAATCCTCTTCATCTCAGAGATGTTCTCTATGTTCCAAGATTGAGGTAGAATCTTGTTTCGGTAGGTACCCTTGAGGAAAAGGGATATGATATCATCTTCAGTAGAGGTAAGGTGTACCTCCAACACTTAGCTTTTGGATGTAAGAAGCAGATAGGTGTGAGGGTGAAGAATCTCTATAAGTTGTAGGTAGAGACAGATGCAACCTTGAGCAATAAGGCAAGGAGAGCTCAGAGTAGAGAAGTGGTGGTTGAGCGAGAGCAGGATAAAGCTCTCAAGATGGAGCCTCAACCAATATCTCAGTTTGAGTCTAAGCTAGTTGGCAGTTGGGCTGACCAATAAGATGATGAGGAGTAGAGCCCAGGGCGAGTGGAGGCAACCACTCAGTCAGAGACTCCCAGTATAAGGAGAGTTCGAGCCAAGTGGGTAGAGGATTTGGTTAAGGGAGATCAGAAGATAGTTGAATCTTCCAGTATCACTTCCAACCAGAGGAAGTAGCCTCAAAGGTACACATGGTACATGGCGCTTATGACTAAAGTGATAGACTTGCAGAGCATGGTGGGAAAGAACAGGTCTTCAAATCAGGTTCCACAGAAGAAAGTAGGGAATTATTCTAGTTCAGAAGGAACAACTGCAGCAACAAAGAACATTTGAAGCATCTTGGGAGCCTCCACATTCTACATTATCATCCAAGTAAGAAGAAGCATTGCAACCATCATCTAAGACATCAAGGTGATCTCCCTCGCATTGAAGCAAGGATCACATCTCTAACCTATTTGAAGAAAGACATCTCTAGAAGAAGAAGTATTGTCATCTTCAAGAAAGCAAACATCATCATCAAAATCAAGAAGACTTCAAGTCAATGATATCATCATAAAAGGAGCATCTTCACTTGACAAGTAAGTATCTTTATATCTATGTCTGAATTTACTATCAAAGTGACTTCATTCTGCAAGGAGAGCAACAAACTGGTTGAGTCATCAAATTTCCTTGCATGGAAGAAGAGGACAGATTTGATCCTCATAGAGAATGAAGTTATTGGACATGTTAAGGGTTCAATTGTCAAACCACCAAAAGAAGAAGCTCAAGCTCTAGCAAAATATATGAAAGGGGAAATAAGGGCTCAAAGAATCCTTATAGAATCAATCAAGGATTCCCTCATCCCTTATGTGGCAAAGTTGGAAAATTCAAAAGAAATCTATGATAAGTTGGTAGAATTGTTCTCTGTAAGTATTGCAGGAGAAGTTATATCTTTAAGAACTGAGCTATACAAGATGAAGGTATCAAAAGAAGAAGGGATAACCTCATATCTTAGGAAGGTGTCACAAATAAGAAAACAACTACAAGAGTTAGGAGAAATAATGTTCGATAAAGAAATGACCACCATTGTGCTCACTGCACTACTCGATGAATGGGGCAACTTTGTATCAAGTATCCATGGAAAGAAGGAAGCCACCCCATTTAGTGAACTTTGGTCATTATGTAATATTGAAGAAACTAGGTTGAAAGCAAAAAGTGATGTGGGATCAAATGAACAAGTTCAAGCATTTGCTGCCATGGCTAGGAGAAAAGGAAAATTTGGGAAGTTTGGTCCTCAGAAAAAGAAGAAGATCGATATGTCAAAGATCCAATGCTATGGCTGTCAAGAATATGGGCATTTCAAGAGAGATTGTCCTAAATTCAAGAAGGACAACAAGAAAAGGAAAGAAAGGAATGAAGCCCATGTCACTGAAGAAGTGGAAGAACCTGAGAAGAAGAAATCAAAGGAGAAGGAAGTGAAAGATCTCTACTATGACTGAGATAATCTCTTTCACTTTGTTCTTTTCAGTTTTAGATAACTATCATGGTAGGAAGCATTGTAAGTATGATAGGATGCATTATATTAGAAGATGCATCATATTAGAAGCGTACGATTGAAGTAAGAGCTCATGACATCGTAATAGAAGCTTGAAAGGATAGTTAAAGTAGAAGTCTACATGGTTGTAGCAGTCATTATGATAGAAAGAAAGTAGCTCATGATATCCTCATTGAAAGCATGAAAAAGGCAACTGAAGCGGTAGTATATATGGTTGGAAGAAATTCATCTAGCATGATAAAAGATAGAAATCATCATCGTACATCATCATTATTAGGAAGGAGCATTTGCAGGATGAGGATAATCAAGATTGTCTATTGAAATCTTCATTAGAAGGTTCACCTCTACTTGGAAGAAGCAAATGTCTTGTTGATAGTCAGCATTCCACGTTTTGTGGGATCCATTGTTTAGGAGGATGGTATGATGACAAAGGAGTGCAACATCTCTAGATGGTTGAAGTACTTTCAAACAAGGAAAGGAAGCTACCGAAGGAAGTCTAGATGACCAATAGAAGAAAAGAGGTATGTATATATTTGACAGATTAAGTCATGTCATCATATAGTTGCAGATAGCATGGGTGAATGCTCCATCTCATGAGCATGATCGAAAAAGAAGGATCTCTTCCTTTGGAAAAGATGCATAAAGGCATATACCTTGAACTAGTTCACATATTGATATGATGAAATCAACATAATATGACCTCATATGGAATATGAGGTGGTTGACAAGATGAATGAACTATGTATAGAAGTTCCTGGGAACGCAATATGTGAAGAAAGGAAGAGGAGTTTGTGAAGGATGCAACTATAGTCCCGTAAGATGAGATATGTGATCAACATCCGATAATTAGAGAACTAGCTATGACATCTCCATGAAAGAAGAAGTTATGAAGACCTTGCTAGGTATGGTGGAAAAGGAAAACCATGGTAATATATGTCTTGGAGATGGATTCATACATGTGCAGGATGTTGATGTTGCGAAAAGAAGATGTCATGACGAAAGGCCATCATAAAAAGGTAACTTTGATTTGATGTTCATTTTAATTTTTGAAAACATTTGGTTGGGTTGAAACAGGGCTACCTAGAGAAAATTGTAGATGTCACCTACAATTGTGTAATATCCCTTCCAATAAAAATCTGCTAAGTGCCTTTCTCAATTTTTGTAAAATATGGATGGGGAAAATTTTGGATACAAACCTAGGAAAAGTAGGTGGGCATTAGTTAATTTGATGTTGTGTGGTAGTGGAGGTCCCAAACATTAGACAAAGGGAATATTAATCTCATAGTGGGATGTGCAGACCAGCCCATGATGAAATACACACTCCCTTGATGGAGAAATTCGAGTGGCTAAGGAGGGAGCTTGAAATGCTTGGTGGAGGTGCCCACATGAAGCAAGAGAGCAACAATTATAAATAAGAGTAAGGCAACATCATTTAAGGCTTTTTGATCATTTGATAATCGATTGTTGTTGCTCTAGCTGTTTAGCAGAGTCCCTAGCGCTGTTTAGCACAAAAGTTTCCTAAGGAGGAAGCTCACCCCTTCTTTGGTGGACCTTGAGTGCCACCCTAGGAAGGCTATCTCATCAGCCTTTTGGAGTTGGATTGGAGGGGACTGTGGGCGATTTTCCAACATTTTGGTGGAGCAACAAACACAACATTTGCTACAAGTTACATTTTCTGCTTGTGGAGGAGGGCCAAGCATTTGGGGTCAATTTTGGAGCATCAAAACTAGGACAAACCCTTTTTGGGTCTTTCTGGGTTTATTAATGAGAGGTCAAGATTAATTTGCCGAAATTTTCTGGGAAGATTTGTGTGGTCAAACAAGGGTCCCAACTCAGCCAGCAGCTAGAGGAGCTAGGGGAAATTGGGTTGAAATTCCGAGGTCAACATTTGGCCAATTACTTCGTGGGTTTTTGTGGGTTAGTGGTGGAGAGCTTGGGGTTAATTTCCTGGATTTTTCTGAGCATCGAAGGAGGCCCTAACAACCATTTCTTTCCAGCGAGCAGTGCAGATTTCAAGGGCAACACAGAGCATTGATGAGAAGTCACTTCCCATCATCCAGGCACCTTGTTTTCTCACCTGGGATTTGTCTAGCTTGCCTTTGGCAAGCCCAGGGCACTTGTTCTTGCCTATTGTACTCCTACCATGATATATAATAAAATAGCTTAGTTTCTTTGGGGATAAATTGTTAATGTGTTGTTATTTTGTGGTGTTTTGATCTTTGGTTGCATTTAAGAGATTTATGGCTGTTGTCACTTAATATTTCCATTAGGAATATTACAGTGGTATCAGAGCATGATTTTGGCAAGATGTGGGTCTAAATCATGTTAATGCTCAAGTGCTATTGTGGGCTAGAATTCTTGAGGTTAAAACACTAGTCCCACATTATTCTTCAAATTGAACTTGTGCCCAAAAATGTCTCAACAGGAGAAAATTGAAAATTATACTAGGAACCTCGAGAGACTAGTGGAGTAGCTCGAAGAGTGGGTGTCAGCAAGAAGAAAAAGTAGTTGCTAACCTGCAGATGAAGAAAATGAGAGGGCATGATTATTGAACGAAATGCTAGTATCAATATTGTAGAGACGAATATGGAAGGCGAAGGCAGTGATGAGATGAGAGAGAACATACCCATTGAGGAGGGAGTTCATCTAGATACATTCTAGCCAGTTGAGCATGAGGCTAATGGCATGCAAGAGTAGCACGAGGGTACACCTAGTGTGACGTAGGAGTCACCCTTGTTGGAGTTCCCTTTGGTAGTCCCAGTAGATAGATTGGTGGAGACAATTGGGCACACATATGTTGTTGAGGTATCCATTGATGAGGCATCCAGGTCTATGACAGAGCTTCAGAACGACAACCACCTACAACTGAATGTTGAGGATGTCTTGCATGTTGGGTTGTATATGGAGGAGCAGTTGGAGGCTCATGTTGAGTCCATGATGGAGAAGGATGTGCAACCATCCTTTGGGCTAGCCATTGAGGAGGGGCAACATAGAGACCACATGTTGGGATTTCAACGCTTTTCGCTTCAGAGGCGCACTAACAGGATCTACAATGTTATCAGCGCACCCCTACGCATTGGATTGAGAGAGGCGGAGTTGTCTAGACATACCAGAGGGGATGACCAAGTTAGCAGGATTGAGCGACATGAGTTGAGTATGTCACCGCATCAGCTTGGAGGGCTGGTTCCTTCCACAAAAGATTGTACATTCGATCTTCCCTTTGGGATTGGATGGCGAGAGGTACTGAGCTGCCACTCGATGGAGCGGGTTAGGTGTCGGGATGTAATCATGGCCATAGTTCGGTAGGCGCTGTGGGTTACCGGAGGGGTTCGAGGGCCAAACTATTTTTGGGATCTAGGTGGGATTCCCCATCACATCATGGAGTCAATTGGTGATGGTAGTAGTTGTGCACTAGATCCGGGGATTGAGGGCACACACACCCATAGTTTCCTATCAGAGTTCCGAGCAACACTAGTGGCTAGCTAGATTGATGGGGCAGTAAGTGGACTCCGTGAGTTGTCCTGGCATGTGGATCAGGTGTGGAGTTGCAGGATGATCAACATACCCTTGTAGGGGCTGATTGGAGGAGGTGGTATCAACAAGCCACTAGACAGAGCGTTGTACAAAGATGAGGATTTCCTATGGATATGTGGGGTGCAGAGGACATTAGGCAACAACACCTTAGTGACACTTCGACTGGCACGTGGGGAGGTTTGCTTGTTAGATCTCTTTGAGAGGATCAGGAGGGGAGGCCCACCCATTCGAGGTCATCGAGGTGTGGTAGTAGAGATGGCGACCTTGACAGGATGCATGTTACTGCACCATGACTCAGCCTCTAGCCGTGGCATTCTGTGGTGTATAGAGATATGCAACGATGAGCATCTTTTGAGTATATCCATAGGGACTTGCATACAGTCACAGGGGAGCGGGTTGTTGTCCCTTGATGCCCTCATCACGAGCAGTATGGCGCAAGAGACTCACTTGAGGTGGATAAATGCGACCCAAAGTATAATGGACTGGAGAGGAGTTTTTCCGTTGGGACAGACAAACTATGCGCTTGTTGGCCTATGGAGGCGTACGGACGACACTGTATGTTGCAGAGGTAGCATATTCTTTGCCCCTGAGTCCTCCCTTGAGGGTACAATTATGGGAGATCTGTATGACACACCTTCGGTAGGGCATACCGGATCTTTGCAGGGGCATGCGATGCAGGGGATGATAGATCTGTACTGTAGGAGGGCACGTTGCTTCTGGCAGTTTTTGGTTACACCATCCGAAGATGAGATGGTAGGGTTCGTCGTGTGACCAACCAGGAGCAGGGTCATGGGGTATACACTAGATTGTCCCTGGATATATGGAGCCTATACCCGCAGGGATCAAAGGTGAGGCGCGGATGGATCACAGCTGTTGTCAGAATTATGTCAACGCAAACTTGGGAGTCAAGATTTCAATTGACGAGTGGATCACTCCACTTCGAGATGAGTAGGACCCAGTATGAGCATGTTGGACCGCCGATTGTGATTAGAGAGCCGCAGCGTCAACATGACAGTTTCCTTTTGCGATCAACACGGGATCTCGACCTCTCAAGGCTTGGCAGTTCAACCACATTCAGGGATGTGCTAGTTTCTATAAGGGAAGATCGTACAGGTCTTCCATTGGGTTTCAGTTGCACGAAGAGTAGTTTGCCCCCTAGAGATTCGTTGATGACTTGGGGCACTGCGCTAGTATGGCAGGATGATTGGCACGTGTGGTTCTTGGTGGTCATTGGCACTACTCAATGGCAGGCAACAGGAATTGGGAGCAATGGGCCTCCAATCTGGTTGTGGGATCCAAGGATCCATTGGGTTAGAGGACTACCTTGTTTTGGGAGGATCATGGGGATGACAGAGACAAGATTGCATCCTCCTTCGGATGACAGGTCGGAGACCATCAGGATGATCACTACGGGTCAAGGAAGGCCCTTCTCACTATTGTTTCGATAGGAGATTGGGCGTGGATCGATAGATGGTAACCTGGGCTGGGTGCCCTGGTAGGATAGACTTGTGTGCTGCAGAGTTGCCCCTTATTGGGTATGTAACGAAGGTTTACCAGAGTGGATGACTCTGTAGGAGCACGAGTGGGTCGCGGTTATGACCAGGCTAGGGCAACATCCACTTGGTGGACCCACTTTGAGATTAGTTTGGGACCCAAGAGCTACATGGATGAGTGATTGGCACACTAGGACGAGGGATCTATTTTGTGGGATTTGGGTTGTATCTTTAGGGGTTCCCTCTTGAGGTAACCAGGATCGATTTTCCGGCTAGACAAATTTTTGTGGAGTCGAAAGGGGTTGGGCAACATTGAGGTGCTCTTCTTACCAACAGGAGGTGGGAGGATTTTCACACCCCTACACCTTGGGTCTGCACATGGAGCAAGAGGAGCTTCATGTTGAGCGGGTTGACTTGGGTCCCTAGTATTGGGGAACTCCTTTATAATATGTTAGCGCATGGATCGAGAGTGGCTCAGTGGCACAATTGGGACCCCGATATTGCTTACAGTGGTAGTTGGGTCAGCAAAGAGAGAGCGCTTGTTTGGGAATTGCTTGAGGACAAGTAATTTTTGGCGGGAGGACTGTAATATGATAATATCCCTTCTAATAAAATCCTACTAAGTGCCTTTCTCAATTTTTATAAATTATGGATGGAGAACATTTTGGATACAAACCTAGGAAAAGCGGGTGGACATTAATTAATTTAATGTTGTGTGGTAATGGAGGCCCCAAACATTAGACAAAGGGAAGATTAATCTCATAGTGGGATGTGGGGACCACCCCATGATGAAATACACACCCCCTTGATGGAGAAATTCGAGTGGCTAAGGAGGGAGCTTGAAATGCTTGGTGGAGGGACCCACATGAAGGAAGAGAGCAACAATTATAAATAAGAGGAAGGCAACATTATTCGGGGCATTTTGATCATTTGATAATCAATTGTTGTTGCCCTGGCTGTTTAACAGAGGCACAAGTGTTGTTTAGCACAAGAGTTTCCCAAGGAGGAAGCTCACCCTTTCTTTGGTGGACCTTGAGTGCCACCCTAGGAAGGCTATCTCATCAGCCTTTTGGAGTTGGAAGGAAGACCACGCAGGCAACACGAACTTTGAATTAGCTGGGACGCAGTTTAGGGAGCCACACAATGATTGGAGGAGAGAAGAGCTAGAGTGAGGGGTTGTATTGTTGCTGGGGGTACTCTTGATCAATTTTTTGGCACAGGAGGGAGATTTGCAGGGACAAAAAGATCACACAACAACAATTTGAATTCCTGGTGGAGGGCCTGCATCATTCTGCCCATGGATTGCACAGTCCTTTGTTGAGGCAACTTGTGGGGTGGCTTGCGAAGGGGTTTGAGGAGCTGGGGTTATTTAGAGTTTGATTGGAGGGGATTGAGGGGGATTTTCCAGCATTTTTATGGAGCAACAAACACAACATCTGCTACAGGTTGCATTTTTTGCTTGTGGAGGAGGACCAAGCATTTGGGGTCAATTTTGGAGCGTCAAAACTAGGACAAACCCTTTTTGGGTTTATTAAGGAGAGGCCAATTTGGTTGAATTTTCTGGGCAGTTCTGAGGGGTCAAACAGCGGTCCCAACTCAACCAGGAGCTAGAGGAGTTAGGGGAAATTGGGCCAAAATTTCGAGGTCAACATTTGGCCAATTCCTTTGTGGGTTTTTCTGGGTTATTGGTGGAGAGCCGGGGTTAATTTCCCGGAATTTTCTGAGCACCCGAGGAGGCCCTAACAACCATTTCTTTCCAGCCAGTAGTGCAGATTTCAATGGCAGCGCAGAGCATTGACGAGAAGTCACTTCCCATCATATGCGCACCTTGTTTTCTCACCTGGGATTTGTCTAGCTTGCCTTCGGCAAGCCCCAGATGCACTTGTTCTTGCCTATTGTACTCCTACCATGATATATAATAAAATGGCTCAGTTTCTTTGGGGATAATTTGTTAATGTGCTGTTACTTTGTGGTGTTTTGATCTTTGGTTGCATTTAAGAGATTTATGGTTGTTATTACTTAATATTTCCATTAGGAATATTACAAACTGACACTCATGAGATTGGATAAGAAGATCCTGGAAGAGGCATGACTTGGAAAAGATAACTACACAAAGGAAAAGCCAGATGTGGACTAGAAGATCACTTTCCAATGAGAAGGATGTCATGACTATTGGCTCAACCCTATGGTTCGTTGTAGGAAAGTGATGGACAGTTGATGCTCTACAAAGAAAAATCTAGAAGATGAAGGCTCCATGATGAAGAAATTGAAGTTCAGGAAACCGAAAGGAGGAGCCCTACAAGCAACTTATAGTACCATGATCTCCACCATAGAGCAGAGAGATGTTGTTGGAAACAAGTCCCTAGTTAAGAGGGAGCTTGGACAAGTCCCTGGGTAAGAGGGAGCTTGGGTATATTCCTTTTATAGGAATGAGCATATCTTCCCTAGTTGAGAGGGAGAGATAGACACATCATTCTTGTCTTCATGTTGTGAAGAAAGAATGGAGGATTGGGTAAGCATCTGAGATTGATTCCAATACTCTTTGAGGATGTGGTAGGGCATCCAATAGGTAAGAGTAGTCGAAGAGGAAATTCCTTGAGGATGTGTTATTCCAAGATAGGAATTGTCCTAAAAGGACATACCCTGTGAACACTCGGGTGGGGTATGTGCCTTGAGAGACAATGATGATGGTGTCTATCAGTCATTGGTCTCGCCAACATTGTGCTCTGATCTTGTGGAGAGATAGAACTGTTAGTCAAGGCCTTGCTATGTGACAATGCTGGTTGATATAATGTGATGATCTGGTAGAAGTTGATAAGATAGCTTATGAGATGGCTTACCAATCCGACTCTTCTTATGAGAATTCTTCAGTTTGAGAATGTCCAAGTACCTTGTATGGATTATGAATACCTCCCTAGTTAAGAGGGAGTGTTGAAATATGTAACTAGGTTCGGTCTTCATAATGACATATGTAATCATGATTTTATGTATTTGATGTGAAGAGAAAAATAAATTTATTATTGTCATTCTTGAGGCATGGGTTTCTTGTGCTCAAGGAAAAATTATTTATAGGTCAAGCACCCATTGAGTGCTTCTAGGGCTTGTCGTTGAGTCTACAAGTCAATTGAGTCATTGTCATCTTTTGGGTATGTTACATCTTGTAAAGAAAATTTATGTAAAGTCAAAAGTGTCAAATAGACCCTTCAAGGCCTTGTCATCATCAAAAGATCAAGTCTGCCTTCATGAGTGGACAAGTTGGCCTAAAGGCAATAATTTGACCTTGAAAGAAGCCTATAAATAAGAAGAATTCGACCTCATTTGAAGATCATCCAATTAGCTCTCAAGAAGTTCGATCTAAGAAGAGAAGAGGACGAAAAAGGAAGCTGAATACTTATTAAAGAAAGAAAAGAAGAAAGTGAAGTTTTTGGTATTGTTTTTGCGCTAATATCCTTCACATGTACGAAATAATTAAGGCATCAATAGCAGCTGTAAAACCAAATTGTAGCTACCTTAGGAAATCAAAGTCAAGTGTGGAAAAGACTAAGTTTGCAAGTTGAGTAATCAAGAAGGAGAAGGCTATCCAAGCAAAGAAGAAAAATAAGCAAATTCATCATTATTATCCCACATGTTCCATCTAGTGTTTCTACAGTCGAGGTTACAAAAGAAGTTGCTGGGGGTCAAAGTTGCTAGAGAAGCTGCTGGGGGTCAAAGTTGCTTGAGAAGCTGCTAGGAGTCGAAGTTGCAGAATTTGTTGGGGTCGAAGTTGCTAGAGGAAGGATTGACTTGGTCTTGGAGGGGACTTTGACAAGGGTTCTAGATCTTAGAATTCGTCATTTGAAGTTCTATATGAAGAGAAAAATTCTTGTGGGATATCCTCTCAAGAGGAGAGGTCTTGGCCCTGACTGATAGCCTATATCTTGTGTCCTATTGTCTCATTGATCTTCATTTTTTGGTAGCTATTTGATGATACAAAACACTAATAATAATCAAGTGAAAGAAGAAGCTAATCAAGTTAAGTAAAAATACATCATAAGTTGTTAACAAAGTAAGAGAAATCACCTAATCTAGCTGCCTCTAGATTTCTCAACAATTGACACATTATTGTGAGCGAGCTCGTGGGGATAGATCATATATGACTTGGGACAACAACCCAAAGGAGGATAATTTGGAGGATGGAGCTATACATCTAGAAGAATTGGAAGTAGAGCTTTTGAAAGATGATGATGAAGCAACAACAACAACAACAACAACCATGCCACCCCCATCATCCACTAGCAATGCTCAAGTTGCACCAACTTTGCCTTTGCCACCACCTCCATTTGCAACATTGCGTGGAGGTCATGTACCTTCTGGTTCTGGACGTGTTCATCCCACTATGTGGGAGGAGACTCCCATTGTTCATGGATCCTCAAAGAAACTAGAAGTTTCCCATGGAAAGAAGAAATTTTGGAGTATATATTTACATGCCTTTTCTAGTTTGTACTTTGTAGTACTTTTTATAACTATTGGCTCTTTCATATTTATTATGGTATTTTTTGCTAACAATATATGACAATTTAATTTGAAGTTTGAAGTTGGCATTTATAATTCATTGGTAATGAATTATGAATATGATACTTCATGAAATGTTTTATTTCTTGTTTGAAATTTTGATATTGTTTGTTATAGTTTGGTTACTAGTAATGGTTAATGTATAACTTTAGTGATGACAAATGTTTTATATTGAATTTTGAAACTTTGAACCTTTAAGGTTGATGAAAATCGAGAAGTTGCAACTTGTGGACCTGTGGTTGATGAAGTATAACTTATTAACTACTAGATGAATGACGTTATATGGTTTAATCCATGTTTTTGTGTTTTTTTTCACTAATTCATCATTCTACATGCTTTTGCTGACATATATGCATCAAAATATATAAAAATATATATTATATAAAAGTCTCTCCCAAAATCGCTCCTGACCCGAGAGATTTTGAAAATGTCGCTCTCTGTTGCTGCTTCCCACTTTCGCTTTTGCTCCCAAGTAGCCTTGGTTTGGCTTGGCTTGAAGACAGTTTGACCAGGTTTGACCACAACTTTGTTGCTGGTCAGTTTGATTTTTATTTTTGATTGGAAAACATCAGATGTATCGCTTGTTGAATTGAATAATTTCTGTAAGGAAACGGTTGTTGGGTTTTTCCTTAGAAGACGGTTTTCCCAAGGCAAAATTTGTGTTGTCTTTGTGCATCATTGTTCTATTTTGATCTCTACTGTCCTATTGTTTTTTGTGGTTGAATTTCTGAGTTATAATTGCTTAATGATAGACTGGAAGTGTTAAAGAGAATATCAAAATCATTAGAGGTAATTATCAGTTTCAAGAATTTGTGCTTGTATCTTTTACACTTGAAAAATCAACATGAAACCACCTAACGATCACATCACAAAGTTTGGTGAAAGCAACAAACCATTAAGTGCAATAATCATTTTTGCATCTATGTGGACTAAGCTTGAAAGTAATTGGCTATTTAACACTTCAAACAAGGATTCCCTTCCAAGTTTTGGGCTCTCAACTAACTCACAATAATGCTACCTCCCTAGCTAGGAGTGGCTCTAAATGACGACCCTATTAGGTGTTTCCTGCCTCTAATAGGAAGTAACATTTCCTCAGTCCACCCTTCAATCAATAGGTGTTATGTGAACAATGATGGTAGCGGAGGGGAGAAGACTTCATGGCTAAGTGCTATGGTCAAAGGGCCAACATGATGAGGATCCACATTTTAAGTGTATAGATGTGAGGAGGGAGAAATCGCGGATGCATGAATTACCAACTCGACCTTTGTTGTGCACCATTTACTTTTTCTTGAATTTTCTTTGTAGTAATGCTCGTAGCTCAAAGGGTTAGAGCTTGCTTTGTCTGATGTGTAGCAGTTTATTACCCCGTAATGATGAGGCAAGCCATTTCCCAACGAGGTTGGGACATGCAAGGGTTCCTTTAATTGATGTGTAGAAGCGATATGGTGCTTAGGGACTTGGTGATGGCCATAAGGGGTGAGGTAGAGCTCATGCTAGGCTTTTTCCCACATGCTAATGTGTATGTCCCGACCATCTTTTGCATTTTGATATTCTTTCCTTTATTTTGCTTTGGGCAATATATGTTTTTTCCTTTTCTTTTAGCTGCATCAACATCCTCGGGCTGAGTTCTGGGCCCTACCTAGGTATGAGGATGTATGGGTGCCAAATCCCAGAGAACCAATGGTCAGTTGAACCCTAAGAATGGAGGTGGAATATAGGGCCTACAATGTAAGATGAAAATTGGTGAGTATGGAATAGGGATAGATGGAACACGCTATCTCAATTAAGGCTTCCCAAGTAGTGCCCCTCCTATACCCATTGAGCCATTAGTGGAGGCTCCATTAGATTAGGATCAAAGATTAACCCCCCATTTAAGTTGAGGGAACAAGATCATGGTTAAAACCCTTCCTTCTTCTAGGCCACCCAATAATCCATGCCCAAAGTACAAACAAGCACAAACACCCGATTGCAAAATGAATAAAGTACCTTTTGATCGGAAGCCCACCTTCGTTCATGTGCTCTTATGAGATGGGTGAGAAGACATATGATTGATGGAGGTGGTGGAGATATGAATGGCACATCGTCTTTGGCTAATGGTGGCTACAGGGGCTGTCAGTTGGCCGACTAGAAGAGATAATGGGAGAAAAGTTTTCTCCTAAGGGGTCACCCATTTTTGGTGGGTAACACAACCTACCTGAGGCAAGGGACATTCCTCCTTTGCTTTCTATCTTCAACCTTAGATTGAAGCCCCACTCATTCGCTCCGCGTCTCATGCAATTTAGGACAATATTGAATCAAGTCATACCCTAGACCTACAATGAACCCTGACATCCATGCAATGTCTTCTCTAGTAGGCCCTTGTTTCAAAAATGATGAGGCCATCCCTGATTTTATATTAAAGTGTGAGGATCAACTCTATGGTTGCCATCAGAAGTTGGGTTTTCCCTGATTCCGAAACCCTCTAAGATGCTGACCCCTTTGCCTCTTCTCTCATTGGCGATGTAATTCACATACGCCAGGCTGGCTAGCGCCAATGTCAAAACTAAAGGGGCCCTATGTTTGCTCCCTTTCCGATGTTGAGGTTTTCTATTTCATGAACCTCCTTTGTGAATGCCTAGATGTGTTTTCCTAGAAGTATGAAGACATGGAAGTAATGGACCTTTTTGTGATGGTACACAACATCATGATGTATCTTGATGACAAACATGCTGTGTACCTAAACACAATAGCCCGACACATGCATGTAAACTCATAATTTTGCAATGATGTATTCCTTGATATTTTGTACATAGCCACATATGTTAAATAAGGCATCATGCAGATAATCAACGTGTTTAAGAGTAATCAGTTAAATAAGAGCCTAATTACCTTGTAAAAGTAGAAGTTAGGGTTTTCGCTTTCCCAATGGATTAACACCTTCTTAGCCATTGCTGCATTGGAGCTTCAAAGCCCACCTCTTATTTAAGTGGATCCTTCTTTCAAAAGAGTGCCTCACCGACTCATAAAGATCCTCTGTTTCATAGATATGGTAGTATTTCCACTTTGCTTTCTTCAATCCCTCCTGATGGGACCTTCCCCATATGTTTACTTTTTTGGTTATAGAAACATTGCATGTTGGTATCAGAGTGGGTTGATTTCACATTTGTTGTGCTTCATCAAAAACAAAGAGAGAAAAAAGAAGAAAATATTAGGGCTGTGATGTACATATAATTTTCAGAATTTGTCTGAGCAGAATCATCAGAAGCCAATTGCAAATTTGGATTCTACTTGAAAAAATACGCTTTGTAAAAAAAAGATCAAATTGGAGGACATGCAATCAGGATATTGAAGATTGAACATTTGTTATTTTTAGGTTTTTCTTTTTGCTCTGAATCTCCATTTTATAATTCTAGTGCCTCCACAAAGTTGAAAGGATACTCCATCATGATAAAACATCATACCTACTCTGCAAGAGTCTTTCCCACATCTATAGCTCTGCACACCTAAGCATCCAAGCAATCACTATTCACAAAGATATGTAGCTCTCTAATTAACCAACCAAGCAATCTGCAACTCGGCCTCTGGATGGTGAACATATAAGGAGAATACAACAAAGCCACTTAGTTTAAACCACCAAACCATAGTTTTAAAAACCGGCTGGTCAGGCACCCTCAAACATTGAATTATTTGAAAAATCTGTTTTAGGTAAGGATGTCCAGTTTGATAGTTTCATGGCATCATTACAGTAAGGATGGTAGAAAAATCAGGATATTTGACATGCTAAGTATGTTCAGTTTCATAGCATCATTAGAAATTAGTATGGACAATATCTGTATAATTAAGTTCGTGATTCAGATTCTCAGAAGACACAGAAGGACAAAGTTGATTTTGTGACATAGTTGACTATAGCAGTGGAAATTGAATGTACAGAATGGATTTCAGTTTTATGCTTGTATGTAGTGATTAATCCTCATGAAGATAATGCTGGCAAATGATGATTTTGAAGAATCTGTTGTTATTTAATTTTATCCCCTCCATTTTGGGTTGCATACAACAAATTACTATCTCTGATTTAGAAATTCAAGCATACAAAATCTGTGCTAGAAATGAATGAATGTTCAATGAACTGATTAGGGCATTCCAAGTGATTTCAAAGTATCTCTCCAGCTCTGCTTGACAGCATGCTCAATCTGAATTTGATAATGAAACTAGCAGTATCATTTTGCACTTCGTATATAGATGAGCAAACTTGCATATTTTCTCTTAATGGTTTGGAATCATGTTTTGTAATATTAAAAATGTTTTTTTCATTAATTTTTTTTTTAAATTCCGGTTCATTGAATCTAGTTTGATCTGGTTCTGGTTGAACCACAGTTTGATAGGTGGTCCGGTTCCAAGCCTGGTTTTGGTTTTCAAAACTATGCACCAAACCAAATTACTTCCTCTTCCCCTTTTCCAGGGGCCCGAAAAGAACAATGACCATCTATGAAAGTAAAGGAACATAATCCTCGACCACTACTTCCCGTTGAAGTCTAAAATCACTCTAGAACAAGGAAGACAACAAAGTAACCTGTCAAAACTCCAACATCCCTAAAGTGATTGTTATAGGCCAAAATATTTTGGCACCACATCAAGAGTTGATTAGGATATCCTATATAGATGCTCACATATCTAACAAATCTAATACAAGTATATCGGATCTATCAAAAGCACAAGATAAAATTTGCATACATCTCAAGTCATCGATCCTTGAATACAAGCTTGTGAGAAGAGTAGCAACAACCCATAAAGGGTCATCATCAAATTCCAAGCATGACGTTCGCTCTCATGCACCTAAAATCCTCTAGCAATTGAAGTAACAACCTGAACAAGGTCCCCTCTCTCTTATTGGGAGAATCCTAAAGCAAGAGTATCATCATTGTGAACTCCCTTTCCTTGAGAAAATCCAAATTTATCACTACTCCCATCGGTTGTAAGACTGGAATCACTCATTGATTCTTCTACCATAGGTTTTGATCCTATTTCCAAGTTTGCTCTTTCACACCCTTATTCAATGCCAAACACTTAAAGAAAATAATACATATATGAAGAATAAAAAATGAAAGATCCACAGTCCAGGATCAGTCACAAAGTACAAATGCACAAGATCACCAATAGTTTAGCACCTTATCAACTATCATATCCATGATCAATCTCTCCACAAATAAGGTGTACATCTGATAATATCCTTGCTTTATTTGGAGATAGGGGTTGGCTACTTTGGTTGGAGGTTGCTATTTGGCAGTCTGTCAAACTTATGAAAGGGTGGGGGCAAGTGATGCCTTGCATGTGTTGTCGATGCTAGATAGAAGTTGGAGGAGTTTCATACCTTCCTGGAGGAGGACCTCCTTCATAACATCTCTAGATGCAACCAGGTTGGAGTTGATTGTGTGTAGAGAGGGGTACATAGTTAGAGGGGCTCAGATTTGCTCTCATTTGCGATGGATACAGGAGGATGAGAGTTCCAAATTCGTCTTTGATTTCTTAAAGAAAAAGGTGGTTGTTGATAGGGTGATTGGGTTGTGCAGACCTAATGGCTCTATCGAGGAGGATTCAGTTGAGATTTGAGGTATGTTTGGTTATGACATTCATGATATTTTTCTCATCACACCTTGTCAGATTAGGTTGTTGTTGCCCTGCTCGAAACTCCTGTTATTGGGTGGTCCTGGATAAAGTCTCTATCGGAGATTGTCATAGATTGGACAGGGATTTTATGAAGGATAAGCTCTTCACAAATCACTGCACTTTGTTTGATGCAAAATGGGAAATCCCCTAGGATTGATGGATTAGCTTGTGAATTTTACAAGCCAATGTGAGACCCAATAGGGGATGATTTCTATTACTCATCATTTGAGGCCTTCTCCACAGGCTGTTTGATGAAGTGAGTTCATTAGGGATTGATTAAATTGATCCTGAAGAATGTTGCCACAGACTTTATAGGGGGATGGCGTCCTATCACCTTACTTGGTGTTTCCTACAAGATTATGGCTAATGCAATAGCTCTGTAGATGTAGGATGTTGCCAGGAAGATTGTTCAGAGGGAACAAACAGGTTTTGTGCATGGGAGGCACAAATAGAGAGAGAGTCTCTCCTAAAATTTGAGTCCGAAGGAAAAAATCTAGTGATATAGGTCTGTTAAGTGTTGATCTGTTGATTCAGTGTATGTTGAGGAGAAGCTACTCTGAAATCCAATGGAAAAGACTTGACTGTACCTAGTACGAGAAGCTGTACATGGTGTCACTGACCTAGTATATGCCATGCTGAGCACTGGATGATCTGTCTGCTGTTTAGTGCCACTAGGGGTTGAGGTAGGCTGAAAGGAGGAGGTCGGTCCCAATTCCTTGTGCTACACCTTTGATGGCATCTTCCCGGCCTTTCTGCTTCTCTCCACTCCCCTTGATGACTGTGCTGCAGGTGAAAACTGCCTTTTACACCCTCAGTTGTTGTCCTATAGACATAGCATTGTAAGATTGTCTTTGCTTAGATGTGTTTCTAAAATCAATGGCAGAATTTCACTACTTGATGTGGGTACAAAGGTAGGCATTTGCTTTGAATCATATCGTCTCTTTAGGGGATTGAAATCAAATTGAACAATGCATTGAATTTACCTCCTTTACAGGTCATTCCCGCCAGCTGTACATTTCTGCTCCACAGCTTTTCCTAGAGAAGTGTGATGAAGATTGGCTACTGGGCCTCCATTAGTGAATTCAACTTGTTAATAGAGTCGTGGCATTGGAGCAGCCAACATATTTGTCTATTGCATTACGATGGAGATTGCACCGGCATGTACAAGTTCTGTCTGATTGAGTTCCATGTGGCAGCCAAGAGTTAGGACAAAGACACCTATGTGGCAGTGTTGTTATGCCAATATTATCAAAACTGGACTGATCATTGAACTGGTTGACCACAAAACCAGGAAGTGTCTGGAACTTGGAAAAAACCAGAAAAAAATTGGTTGACCAATATATATATATACAACATATATATTCATGTGTATCCATATGAATGTTGGAAATACTAAGGGGGGGGGTGAATATGTGTTTCGTAAACTTCAACAATTTAAGTATCGAAACACTTTACCAATAACAAGACATCATTGAACACAAGATATATATATACAATATTTTAATATTTTATATTACAAGGGAAACTACAACTTCTGGTTTAACAGCTACAATAGGAAGGGTTACAACCCCAAGATTTACCAGCTCCCACTGGAAGGAGACGACAACCTCCTGAAGGAAGCTACAACTTCCTTCCCTAGCACCACCATGCGACCCTAGAGAATAAGAGATAAAATAAAACTTCTTGGGCTCTCGTACCATGGTCAATGACCCAATTATAACAACATCCAAACAACTTCAATTTTGTCCTTTGTTATATCAATAGTTCAACTAAGTACATACCTTAGATCATCAAACCCACAGGTGATCTTACCCCAGCTTGCTTCAAGATCAATATCAAAGTCTGCTTCTAAAAGATTCTCTAAAATATGCTCCAAAGATGCTTCAAAAGTGCCCTTAGATCATCAAACCCACAAGTGATCTTACCCCAGCTTGCTTCAAGATCAATATCAAAGTCTGCTTCTAAAAGATTCTCCAAAATATGCTCCAAAGATGCTTCAAAAGTGCTTCAAGGATTCTTCAAAGTCAAGTCCAAAAAGTATGCTTCAAAAACTCTCCAAGTCTACATCAACAAGCATGCTCCAAAGGCTCTCCAAGGACTGCTCAAAAATGCTTCAAACACTGCTCCAAGAAGTCTTCTGAATCTGCTCCAAAATGCCTTGAAAGTCTGCCATAGAAGGACTTCAAGTCTGCTGCAGGTTGTCTTCAAAGGAAAGCTCTAGAAAGACTGCTCCAAGAGTTCTCAACAATGCTCTAAAGATGGTCTCAAATCAACTCCAAAGATGGTCTTAGAAGTAGCTCCAAAAGGTCTTCAAACTCAGCTCAAAAACAATTCCAAACTCTGCTCCAAAATGTTCTCAGGTCTGCTCAGGGATTTACCAAATCTGTTCCAAAAGATATCAAAAATGTGCTCAAGAGAGTTGCTCCAAAGGTCTCTCAAAACATGTCAAAAATCTGCTCAAGGAAGCTCCAAAAGATAGGCCTAGTCTGCTTCTTACAGAGGGCCGAAGTCCACAGTGTAAGAGGGCCGAGTTCTAGTCCTTGCACAGGTCCGTACCTCAGGGCTAAAATTCACAGAGAAAGGCCGAATTCTGGTCTTCCCGCAGGTTGAATCTCAAGTCCAAATTTATAGAGGCTGAGGTCTGCTACAGGACTTAAAAGAGGCCGAATCTATGAGGTGTAGAGAGGCCATAATTCCTCCAATGGCAGGCCGAATTTTGCTCTTTAAAAGACTTGTGATTAGTGCTACAAAGTGACCAAGTTCAGGTTCACTGAAAGACTCCAAAGACTGATCAGAACATCACCAAAAGCCATATCCCAAGAGCCATAAAAAACTAGAAACCAAATCCAAAGTGCTTTCACTATAAGTCAATCAAACCAATCTTTAGTATCTTCGATCTGCCTTCAGATTTTTGTTTAAGCACAAGGCCTCAGAAATATGTGTCAGACTTCTCCTTTTATCTCAGATCACCGAATTATATGCCCTTCGAATGCCAACGGCTGGTGTATTTATAGTGAGTTGAACAGGCCTATAATGGGGCCGACATGACCCTTTGAAGTTTGAAGAGACACATCTATAATAGAGCTGACCTAAACAAATACAATTATTTTATTTGAATAAGCACATTTATTTGTGTTGAAAAGTATAACTAGGTTCAGTCTTCATAATGTCTAATGTAATCATGATTTTATTTGATGCAAAGAGAAAAAGAGTTTTTTATTATTATTATTTTTGTAGCATGGTTTCATGGTCAAGGTCATTTTATTTGTAGGTCAAGCACCCATTGATTGCTTCTAGGTTTTGTCATTGAGTCAAGAAGTCAATTGAGTCATTGTCATATATGAAAGACCCCATTGGGTATATTGTATCATGTCAAAAGACACCCTCCAAGACAAGTCACCCTACAAGCAGGACAAGTCAGCCTTATGAACAACTACTCGACCTCCAAGGAAGACTATATATAAGGATACATCGACCTCATTTGGACGGATCCAAGAAGTTCGTACAACCACAAGAAAGACCAACAAAGGAAGAAAAAACGAGATTTTTAAGGACTGTTTTAGGGTTGATTCTCCCACATGTGCGAAGAAGGATTAGGGCATCATTAAAGTTGCAGTAAGACAAAATTGCAGTCACACCAAGGAGTCGAGTTTAGGAGCAAGAGAGGTCAAGGAAGGAAGCTGAATTAACAAGGAAGAAAAATCATTTGTAGTGAAGGAGAAAAGACCTATAATTCAGCCCTAATCTCTCACATGTGCGAAATTGCAGGAGGAACAAACAGGCCGAAAAGTGCAGGACTGTAGCAGTGAACGAAATCTGAAGTAAGGGCCGAAAACTGGAGTTAGAAAGCAAGTTGGATTGGCATTGACTTTGTGAAGAAAAAGCTCAACAGAAGGAGGCTTGACTTGCTCTTGGAGGGGTCTTTGTTTTGGGTCGTAGTTCTTGGAATTTATCTTCTGAACATTCTATAAGAAGAGAAGAATTCTTGTGGGTTTTCCTCTCAAGAGGAGAGGTTTTGGCCCTGGCTAGCAACCTACATTTTTGTGTCCTCTTGTCTCTTTGATCTTCATAGTTTGGTAGCTGTTTGATAAGAACATAATAATAATCAAGTGAAAGAAGAAGCTAATCAAGTTAAGTAAAAGAACATCACAAGCAGTTATCAAAATAAGAGAAATCACCTAGTCTAGCTGCGCCTAGATTTGTCAACATGGAATCAGAGCTAAGGTGACTAAACAAGGAAAGGCAACTTGAAGAAGATCATCCAAGGATACACAAGGGCCGAGCACAAGGCGATCAACAAGGAGAACTAAGAAGCATCAAGGATATCAAATCATCAAGAGCATCAAGGAGGAGTACCCATAACATCACAAGGACACATCATCACATCTTGTGGTAGAAGAAGAAGACCTCAAAGACTCTACCTCCATTCAAAGAAGGACTCAACACTTGAAGCTCACACATTCCACAATGATCATTCAAAGGAAGCAAGAAATCAAGGTAATCTCCCTCCCATTGAAGAAAATATCTCATCTCAAGCATACTTGAAGAAAGACATCTCTTATCATCTAGAAAAAGAAGTATTGTCATCTTTGAAGAAGGAAGACATCATCAAGGAAGCAATCATCTTCAAGAAGGCATCTTCTATTGTCAACATCATCAAGAAGGCATCAAGTTGAAGACATCATCAAGGAGCACCTTCACTTGACAAGTGAGTATTCTATATTTCATTGTCTCAAATCTCAAACCAAATGACTTCATTATGCAAGGAGAATAATAAATTGGTTGGGACCTCAAACTACCTTGCACGGAAAAACGAAATTGATCTAATTCTCATGGAGAATGATGTTATTGAATATGTAAAGGGCTCCATTACCAAACCATCTCAAGAGCAAGCTCAAGCACTATCAAAGTACATGAAAGGAGAGATAAGGGCACAAAGGATCCTCATAGAGTCAATCAAGGATTCTCTCATCCCTTATGTTGCAAAGTTGAAGACAACGAAGGAGATCTATGAAAAATTGGTGGAGTTGTTTTTTGTGAGCACTGCAGGTGAAATCATATCTTTGAGAACCGAACTATACAAGATGAAAATATCAAGGGAAGAAGGGATAACTTCGTATTTCATGAAGGTATCTGAAATTAGAGATCAATTACAAGAACTTGGAGAAGTAATGTTTGATCGTGAGATGACCACCATTGTGCTCAATGCACTACCTAATGAATGGGGCAACTTTGTGTCAAGCATTTATGGGAAGAAGGAAACCACTCCATTTAGCGAGCTATGGTCATAATGCAAAATTGAAGAATCTAGATTAAAAGCGAAGAATGACATTGGATCAACTGAACAAACACGAGCATATGCAACATCAACAAGGAAGAAAGCAAAATTTGGGAAGTTTGGGCCTCGAAAGAAGTTTAAAAAGAAAATTGATATGTCAAAGATCCAATGATATGAATGTAATGAATATGGGCATTTCAAAAGGAATTGTCTTAAACTCAAGGAGGACAACAAGAAGAGAAAGGAAAGAAATGAAGCCCATGTCACCAAAGAAGTAGAAGAAGAACCTGAAAATAAGAAGTCAAAGAAGGAAGAAAGTGATAGATCTCCACTACTAGAAGGTCTCTCACACATTTTCTTGTACATAAAAGTTAGCAAGTAAAAAAGGAAACCATCTCAAGTATGATGGAATGCATTATAGAGGCATGGAGGAATAGTTGAAGTAATCTACATGATTGAAGCAGTCATCATAATAAAAAGGAAGTAGCTCATGACATCATCATTGAAAGCACATAAGGACAATTGAAGTAGTAGTATATATGGTTGAAGTAAGTCATCTAGCAAGACAGAAGATAAAGAGATCATCATACATCATCATCTTTAGGAAGAAGCATTTGCAGAATGAGGATCATCAAGATCCTCCATTGGAATCTTCATTAAAAGGTTCACCTCTACTTAGAAGAAGCAAGTGTCTACATTCCTCTTTGTGTGGGATCTGCTAGTTAAAAGGATGAAGGTATGATGACAAAGGACTGCAACATGGTTGAAGTACTTTCATCTTGAAACAAGCAAACGAAGTTGCTGAAAGGAAGCCTAAATGACTAATAGAAGGAAGAGGTATGTATATATTTAATAGATAGATAAAGTCATGTCATCATATGGTTGTAGATAGTATGGGCTAAAATGTTGTATCTCATGAGCAAGGTTGGCGAAGAAGAAACCTTTCCATTAGAATGATGCATTAAAGGCATGTAGTCAATTTGTGTAGAACTCTTCTACATATCAACAAGATGAAATCAACATAATATGACCTCATGGAGAATTTGAAGTGGATAGCAACTCTGGTTTCTATGATGAACTATGAAAGATCCTGAGCAAGCTATGAAGAAAGGTGAAAGAAGAGTTCGTGAGAAGTTGCATCTACTATCACTTAAGATAAGTGATCAACATTTGATAACTAGAAGGATTAGGACATCTCCATGGAAAAGGTATGAAGACCCTGATATGTATGCTAAAGAAAGAGAACCTTCGTAATTTATGTCTTGGAGATGGATTCATACAATATGCGAAAGGATGTTGACATTGCATGAAACTAATGTCATGATGTAAGGCCATCATAAAGAGGTAATGTTGATTCGATGTAAAAAAAAACTGCTTGGGTTGAAACATGGCTACTGAAAGAAGATTGTAGAAGTCACCTACAACTAGCACTCATGAGATTGGATGGAAAATTCTAAAAGAATGACGACTTGAAAAAGGTAGTTGTATGAAGAATAGCCAGATGTGGACTAGAAGGTCACTCCCCGATGAAGAGAAGTATGACATGACTATTGGTTCAATAGGATGTTTCGTTGAAGGGAAGTGATGAAGAAGATGGCTGATAACCTACAAGAAGAAGGCTCCACGACGAAGAAGTTGAAATTCATGACATGATGCCGAAAGGAGGAGCCCTACAAGCAGCTCATAGTACCGTGATCTCCACCAAAGAGCACTGTTGTTAATAACAAGTCCCTTGTTAAGAGGGAACTTCGGCGAGTCCCTTGTTAAGAGGGAGCTTGGGTATATTCCTTTTATAGGAATGAGTTGATCCTCCCTAGTTGAGAGGGAGAGATAGACACATCATTCTTGTCTTCATGTTATGAAGAAAGAATGGAGGATTGGGTAAGCATTCGAGATTGATTCCGATACTCTGAGGATGAGGTAGGGCATCTAATAAGTAAGAGTAGTCGAAGAGGAAATTCCATGAAGATGTGCTAATCCAAGATGGGAATGGTCCTAGAAGGACATACCTTGTGAACATTTGGATGGGGTATGTGCCTTGAGAGACAATGATGAAGGTGTCTATAAATCATTGTCTCCCCAACATTGTGCTCTATTCTTGTGGAGAGATAGAGCTGTTAGTCAAGGCCTTGCTATATGACAATGCTGGTTGATATGATGAGATGCACTGATATAAGCTGAATAAATAGTTTATGAGATGACTTACCAATCCGACTCTTCTTATGAGAATTATTCAGTATGAGAATGCCCAAGTACCTTGTATGGATTATGAATACCACCCTAGTTAAGAGGGAGTGTTGAAAAGGATAACTAGATTCGATTTTGTCTTCATGTTATGAAGAAAGAATGGAGGATTGGGTAAGCATCCGAGATTGATTATGATACTCTGAGGATGAGGTAGGGCATCTAATAAGTAAGAGTAGTCGAAGAGGAAATTCCATGAAGATGTGTTAATCCAAGGTGGGAATGGTCCTAGAAGGACATACCTTGTGAACATTTGGATGGGGTATGTGCCTTGAGAGACAATGATGAAGGTGTCTATAAATCATTGTCTTCCCAACATTGTGCTCTATTCTTGTGGAGAGATAGAGCTGTTAGTCAAGGCCTTGCTATATGAAAATGCTGGTTGATATGATGAGATGCACTGATATAAGCTAAGTAAATAGTTTATGAGATGACTTACCAATCCGAGTCTTCTTATGAGAATTATTCAGTATGAGAATGCCCAAGTACCTTGTATGGATTATGAATACCACCCTAGTTAAGAGGGAGTGTTGAAAAGGGTAACTAGATTCGATCTTCATAATGTATAATGTAATCATGATTTTATTTGATGTAAAGAGAAAACAATTTATTATTATTATTATTTTTGTAGCATGGGTTTCATGCTTAGGTCATTTTATTTGTAGGTCAAGCACCCATTGAGTGCTCCCAGGTTTTGTCTTTGAGTCAAGAAGTCAATTGAGTCAATGTCATATATGCAAGACCCTATTGGGCATATTGTATCATGTCAAAAGGATTTTTGTGAGTCTAAGACAAGTCGGCCTACATTAAGTGAAGTTAGCCTACAAGCAAGACAAGTCGGCCTTATGAACAACTACTCGACCTCCAAGGAAGACTATATATAAGGATACATCGACCTCATTTGGAAGGATCCAAGAAGTTCGTACGAGCACAAGAAAGACCAACTAAGGGGAGGAGGAATAAAGGAAGAAAAAACAAGATTTTTAAGGACTGTTTTAGGGCTGATTCTCCCACACATGCTAAGAAGGATTAGGGCATCATTAAAGTTGCAGTAAGATAGAATTGTAGTCACACCAAGGAGCCAAGTTTAGGAGCAAGAGAGATCAAGGAAGGAAGCCAAATTAATAAGGAAGAAAAATCACCTCTAGCGAAGGATAAGTGTAGGACTGAAGCAGTGACCGAAATCTAAAGTAAGGGCTGAAAACTAGAGTTGGAAAGCAAGTTTGACTGGCGTTGACTTTGTGAAGAAAAAGCTCATCAAAAGGAGGGTTGACTTGGTCTTGGAGGGGTCTTGGTTTTGGGTCTTAGGTCTTGGAACTCATCATCTTAACATTCTATAAGAAGAGAAGAATTCTTGTGGGTTTTCCTCTCAAGAGGAGAGGTTTTGGGCCCTGGCTAGCAACCTTCATTTTTGTGTCCTCTTGTCGCTTTGATCTTCATTGTTTGGTAGCTATTTGATGATAAGAACATAATAATAATTAAGTGAAAGAAGAAGCTAATCAAGTTAAGTAAAAGAATATCACAAACAATTATCAAAATAAGAGAAATCACCTATCTAGCTGACCCTAGATTTCTCAACAATTTGGAGCTGACTTGTAACAGAAACATTGACCTGTAAGAGGTGGCTTTGGGCTTTATAGAAATATTGATTTTGGCTTTGATATTAATTCCTTTCAAGACTGCTTTTGACCTGTGCATATAGGTCAACTTAAATTATGATTCTGAGCTTCTTCTAGGGCATAAATGGAGTTTTAAGATCATAAATTCTTGGAACAGAGGCGCTGGTGCAAAGCCCATTGATTGGGGCATCAATCTTCAAAAATTGATATCTCTTCATTCACGGAGACCCATAAAATGTGCTACCTATCAAATGAAACGGCGAGACAAGGGATACCAAACTAGGAGGTCCTTGCAACCAAATTCACTTGATTTGTTCATGCAAATCATCAAACAAACGCTGACCCATTCATCCTTTGACATCAATGACAATTTTTCCAATAATGAATCCAATCCATTATACACATATGCAAAGTTTCTCATATATATGGCAAGTGTGCATATAATCAAAATAACACCGAGTGCAATTCATCTCTGAACCAAAAATACATCAACAAAGAGGCTCTAAATGACCTCTAGAGTCCAAAAAAATCATGCTACAACAAATACCTACATATCACCAAAATCATTTCCTATATTGGGATCCTTATCATCATCACCCTCTAACCATTAAAATAAGATCGAAAAAATTTGACATGTCAAATTGAGATTTTGTTTAGTGATTGGTACATTTTTACTAGCGTAATGACAGAGGTGTTCGACAATCAATGCCACCAACATCGAGGTACATAGAGGGCTTGGTGTTCTTGATTAAATGCTAGTTCCAAACCCTCATACATGATAGAATCCAATGGAAATGTTGCAATCCTTCCAATCCTGAAATCCTGAAAATTGTTAATTCTGCTGGATTTTGAGTGGGATCTAAAATTGTACGTTTTCCATTGAAATCCAATGAGGTTGGAATCACTCTCAGACACTCTTCACTTTTACTTTAAGAATTTAACATTATTGTTAATTACATAGAATCATTTTTACTTTAACCATTAATTACATAGCATTAATAGGTCCCTAGGGTTGAATACTAGGCCGTTCCACTCATAAATCATTGTTATTATTATTTTTTTTAATTTGTGTTCCAAGAGTCCTTAGTTGCATTGTATGATACTGGCTGGTTCCATACCGAACCAGCTGACCTGGTTAGAAAAGGCTGGTTCAGTATCGAACCAGCTGGTTCCTTACAAAAACTGGCAGGTTCTGTACAGAAACCAGCTGTTCGGTACTGTACCGGCTTTTTCCAGTTCTGTGCCACTAGTTGGACCAGTTAGGTCCTGAAAATGGTTGGATCAGCAGGTTCAACCGGTTCCAGTCCAATTCTGATAACACTGGGAATTTGGGATATGTGCCAACATTGTAGAACTTCTCCATTAGTAATTTCTAGGCTAGTTGGTACTTTTTGTCTTTTCCTATGCTTTCTAAGAAAGCTTAAATTTAGATACTCCCTCAATTTTTTGATATGGATGTACTGAGTCTATGTTTCTCCCCATAGAATGTTTTACTTTATAGGTAGGCATACGTTACAGCCTTAAATGGCTTTAAGCCACCTTTTGTAATGTTTTTTACTTGGTTGATGATATTCAACTTTACTGTTGTCTGTAACATCCTTCTTTTTTTTTCCTTTTGACTTTTTTTTTCTATGATTTGTTATTGACTTGTATAGGCTTCTCTATATAAGCTAAAACCAAACCCAGAACTTAGGAAGACCTGAGAGAAAACTTATTTTTATGCTAATTCATGTACTTGGACCAACCCTTGGAATGATGATTTGATCCATTGCGTCTTCTTTGCTTCATACTACACAATTGACTGCTTTTAAGATTCCTTTTGAAAGTTGGATTGTTTAAATTTTGTAGATTCAGGATCAGTCAGAATAGTGTAACACTATTATTTTGATTTTGAACTGGTGAGGCTGAGGGCTCAAACATATCTCCATGCTTATTAGGCAACCTACATTTTCACTATAGTGTGGAAGCCTACACCACTTCACATGAGAACTCACATATTGTGGTCTTGGTGACCTTGGGCATGCTCTAAATCTCACCCCATCTTAAAAAATCTGATATGAGCTTCTCGGGAGGGAGGACATTTATACAAACCCCTTAGCTAATCTCTGTGTGCCCTGAGGAGAGGGCAGGCCCTACATAAATGAGACACATCTAAATGGGCTGGAGGTAATGATGATCACAATGTAACATTCTAGTTATTATCTTCGCTGACCTGTTGGTAGGTTCTTTATCATTTCTCCTAATGCCTGTGTAGAGTGCTTGTGCTTAGGTAGTCAATCATTTTCTTAATGGTGTGCAAAGAAAAATATCCTGCTATCATTGTTGGGCTTGTAGAAACCATTCTTAATCATGCACGTTTGAGCCTTTACAATGTACACACACACATTGATTCAAATGTCACATGCTCATGAAATTATTTCTAATATTCTTGCAGTGGGATGGAGACACTGGTTTTCCCATCCTTGCTTTTATATATGATCATTTATTGAGGAGAAACCATTTTTCTTGCCCTGCCATCTTGTTTAAAGGACCAAGAATTATGTTGTGCTACTACTTCCCAATTCCATTTATTGGCACCTTGATCTGGCTGCAAACTGACTTCCATACTTGTTGCATCGGTGGCTTTCCCAACAGCTTGTTTTTCAAATGTCCACTTCTCTAGCTCTGAGTAGATTGGACTCCTACTTCAAATCGATTTACTTGCACCAACCCCTGGAAACACCAGTTAATTTATTGAGTCTTTTGCTAGATTTTTCTTCATACTACACGATTGCTTGCTTTTGAGATTGATTGCTTGCATCGTTGACTTTCCCAAGTTCCAACAGCTTGTTTTACAAATGTCCACTTCTCTAGCTCCGAGTAGATAGGACTCCTACTTCTAATCGATTTACTTGCACCAACCCCTGGAAACATCATTTAATTTATTGAGTCTTTTGCTAGATTTTTCTTCATACTACACGATGCTTGCTTTTGAGATTCTTTTCGAAAGTTGGACTGTTTAAATTTTGTAGACTCAAAATGGGTCAGAACATTCTAACACTTTTTTCTTTTAATTATGAGCTGGTGAGGCCTAGGGCTCAAACATAACTCTGTGCTTATTAGGCACCTATGATTTCACTGTGGTCTGGGAGTTCCATACAACCGCAGAACTGACACATGCAGTCTAGGGCATGCTCCAAATCTCACCCTATCTTAATGTGAGCTTCTCAGTTGAGAGGGTGAATAATATAAACCATGTGGCTTACCTCTGCGTGGCCCAAGGAGATGGCAGGCTCTAGGTAACAAAGATGTATCTCCACACAGGCTAGAGATGATGACCAAAACGTTAATTTTATAGTTATTATCTTCTGTGATCCGTTGGTGTGGTCTTTATCACTTTTCTTAATGTCTGGGCACATGCATATGCTTAAGTAGACCATCATTTCCTTTCCATCGTGTGCAAAGAAAGATATCATGCTATCATGGACCATGGTAGGCCTTAAAGAAATCATTCTTAATCACGAGTAGATCATCTTTGAGCCTTTACACTGTACATATTTAAATCTATTTAAATGTCATACATTCATGAAATGCTTCTTAATATAGTTGCAGTGAGATGAAGACTGTTTTTCCGAACATTGCTTTCACATTTGATCAGTGATTGAAGATAAACATTTTGCATGCTTGCCCATTTGGTTCAAAGGAATGAGAACCATCTTGGACTACCACTTCCCAAGTCTATTTCTTGGCACCTTGACCTGGCCATTAACTGACCTAAATACTAGGTAAGAATGTTCCAACTGATGACCGCTTTAATGGCTTTCGCGACTGCCTCCTTCTGACAGATTTACTTCTGCAGCTCTGAGAAGACAGGGTGACATCTTCCTAATTGTGTAACATTTTGCTGAGATAGCTACAAGGAATTTTCCACCCATGGCAGGTCAAATTTTTTGCATCTCGTAAATAATCTCTTCTCATTTGAAATCTGTAACTTTGAGCAGACACAGATGTTGACATTTTTGGTAATTAGTTAACTAGAAGTCAAATTGTGTACAATGTCTTTTGTAAATACTTTTAAAAAAGTTTTAGTGGAAGGTTTTCTCCTTTGGCCTCTAGTTTTTCCCATGGTGAAATGTTCTGGTAATAGTCAGTCTTTCCCAAATCACAATTTTCAGCTATTATCTGTATTTACTATTTTAATATCAGGGGAGCCTTTTGGGGATATTTTCTTCCTTTCTCATTCAGGAGTTCCAACATCTTTCATTTGTCTCTTGCCATTTCAAATGAATGTGTAGGCTTTCAAATTCCAAGTATTTGACCCTTAGGGTGTTTGTACAGGCTACAGCATGGCCAACAAAGTCCTTTAACATAATCAGTAGAAGAATGTCCAGGTTCTACATTGGCAGAATAAGATTTCAATTAAGATGATTTTTTTATCGATCCCCATTTTGAAGATAACAGTGGGAAGATAAAATATTTTTCTTCTTAAGATGCCAATCAGAAGAAAAAAATGAGACAAATATATTTTATCTCAAAATGTGAACAGCGAAGTTGAACAACTAATGAAGTGCAAACAATATGGAGAAACAAAACAGGAAATTTTACATTGGGAGATCCAGTTAATTTGTGGTCTTCACTGGAAGGGTTCTGGCAAGGGTGGCCAACTTTGCAATGATGACTTTGAAATCTCTCCACTTTAATTGTGAAGAGCTAGAAAAGAAAAACAGGGAACAAACAACAATTTTTTTGCAAAGAATAACTGTAAAGTTTCTTTACTTTTAATTAATATGAAATACCTATAGGTTTATAGATAAGCAATCATCCTATTACGGAGGGGCATAGTTCTCTAAATACTGTAATGAATACACGCTCTCCAGAGCAAAGTAGGGTTTAATCACAGTAGCTAGCAGGAAGATTGCATACATAAAAGTGCCCTATAAAAATCTGGCTAGATAGCGAGTTATGGAATTTTCAGCTGCAGGTTGCAACTTCCTTCCATTCCTCTTCACCCAAAGTTTCATGTGGACTGATATAGAGAACCAGGCTGACTGCTGTTAAATTATTGTACCCTGGTTGTATTTGTGTACTTGAATCCAGTTCTCTTGTAACCAATGCTTTTAGAACCAAACCGGTTAACTCTCAGAACCGGGAACTGGAAAAAACTGGACCAAAGAACCGACCGATCAAAAGCTACATAAAATATTCAAAATTTAAAGAAAAACATATATAGTCAATTGCATCCATATGAATCCAAACCATTATATACAATTATGCAAAAGTTCTCATTTATATAGCGAATAAGAGTGCATGTAACCAAAATAGCACTTAGTGCAATACATTTGAACCAAAAATACATCATCAAAGAGGCTCAAGATGGCATCATATATAATGATGAGGATCCCATTGTAGCATATATATATATATATATATGCTACAATGGGATCATCATCATTAATATCACCCTCTAAGCATTAGAATAAGATAGAAAAAGCTTAACATATCAAATTGAGATTTTGTTTGAGCGATAGGTATATTTTTTCTAGTGTCATGATAGAGGATTTCAACAATCAATGCCACTAACATCAAGGTACATAGAGGGCTTGGTGCTGTTGGTTAAATGCTAACTCCATACCCTCATACATGACATACTCCAATCCCGAAATCCTAAAAACTGTTAATTCTGCTGGATTTTAGTGGGATCTAAGATTCCACTTTCTCCATATGAAATCCAATGAGGCTGGACCACTCAAACATCCTGAATCAATTAATGATAATGCTAAATATACAAGTAAAATGATGAAAATGAAAGATAAAGGAGAATGTCACTTTCACTATTCTTAAACATTACCATTAATTACATAGCATTAGTAGGGCTCGGTTGAATATTAAGCTGCCTCACTCATAAATTATTATTATTATTTTTTAAATTTAAATTTGTGTGCAGAGGGTCCTTGGTTGCATTGTACAGAACCGACTGGTTTGGTGATTTTTTTTTTGTTTCAGTATCGAACCAGCCCTTTCCGGTTCTGTAGCACTGGTCGGACTGGTTTAGGCATCAAAACAGTTGAATTGGACGGTTCCACTGGTTTTGGTCTGGTTCCAATAGCACTGTGTGTAACTGCACCAAGAGGTCCCAAATAAATGATAACTCTAGTAGAAAAGAAAAATGAGTTGTTTATCTTTGCATACCATTTATTGCAAATATTGTAGACCTCAGTTGTTAGTTAGATCTCTTGGGACTTTAAAGGTCCAGCACATCTGGCATGGGATATACCTAGGGAAGAAATTAAATTTAAATTATCAAGGCTCTGTGTTTTCAGGGCATACATCACAATCAATAGTTTTGCTGTTGTCTGCTTGCTATCAAATTTGTTTGTTGAATTGGTTGCAGAAGAATTTTAGTCCAAGTGCAGCAGAATATCTTGTTTCCATACTCTGAATCATTTTCATAAATGTGAGGTTAATTACTTCCAATGTGTAAGATGAACTAAACTTTAGATTCTTTTCTTTCAGGTCATTGGTGACAGTGCACAAGATGAGGCTTTACAGAAAGCAATCTTGGCGTCACAGTTTTTTGTTTGCAAAGTCAGAAATCCATCATGTCCCGAAGACAGGTTTTATGGTCATAATGTGTCAGTATCCCATGCAAGGCATTTGAAGGGAGGGGAGCTCAATCGAGGATTGTTTAATTGGTTTAAAAGGCTGTATGAAGGGACATTGCACGAGAATGGTGTCGTAGGCAGGGGTGAACACAATTCGAAAGATAAAGCAGTCTATTTTAAGGTGATAGATATGACACAGTTGAAATGGATTATAGAGGATATGAATGGTGTATCTTACAAAAGTAGCACCTTCGTTCAAGGTTTTCACTGATGAATAGTAGATTTGAATCAAACAAATATGTTGAAAAAAGTAGTAAATTCATATGTTACTTTTTTATCTGATTTGCTCCTTCTGATGGTTTTAATTCATATAGAAGAATTAATATGGATAATACCGATGGAAATAGAAGAATCCAGGCTATTGATATTTTGGTAATTGATATTCTTTATTTGTTTGTTCTGATTTTCAGTGTGCCCTGTAGGCAATCAGGTCACATACCAGCAATGTGTGTTGGCTGTATATTCTTACATGGTTAACAACTATGAGACAAATGTGGTTTATGAGGTCTTATTTGCATTGAAGTATTTCAAGATGTTTTTCAAGAGTAATCCTATTTTTGGAAAAAGTAATTTTATTTTGTAATTCACTTCAGTAAAACTGTGAAAGTCTTATGTTTAGCAATTGAACCTAAAATTGTATTTCATGCATGACTTAGACTAGGAGAAATCTTAAAAATAGATTCTCTAAAAATATTAAAACAAGTCAAGGTAGAGGCTTCAAAAATACACATGAGCAGTTCAGCAACTGAGCGACTGAGAGAGAGAGTGAGAGAGAAGGTAGCCAGAGAAGAGGTGTTCCAGGCAACACACAGTTGAAGACAACAGTTCCTATATTTCCACAGTTGCATGGAAGTCAGTATAGCTGCATAGACAGTACTGTATGGATCTGCACAACCATATGGACAGATCTATACAGTTGTACAGAAAGGTTGTATAACACTTTTTTGCTGTTTCTGGGTCTTTTCAAGTAGATTGTACTTTCTCAAGAAAATTGTGGAAGCTCAGTTTAAAGTGTTTTTGGTATCTGTGAAGTGCTATTTTTTTGGTCGTCGTCTACAGAGGCAAAAGAATTGCCCGGATGGTCAAAAGTGGCCGGAATCCGGCCAAAACAATTTAAAAAAATCTCACAGTAGCAGTGTGTGAATCATGTTTTTGATGGTGGAAATGGATTCAGCACCATCAAACACCTCTGGGGCAAAACCGTAGATTTCCATATATCATCATCGTAAAATCTCAGGCAAGGACTTATATTAAATCCTAAGACTTACGACCATCAATAACTAGGTCAACACATGTATCTAGGAATTCATTATCATGCGTAAGCATATCATATGCCAGACAAGATTAATACATTAGACATATACTAGACCAAGCTAGGGTTTCGACCAAAATGACATAACCATATATACCTAAGGTTCCATCATCATGCAAAGGCATTTCATATCATGTGTTAGTCAAACCCAACTTCACAAATATCAATAAAAGTTAGACATTAACAAATTTCATTAGACTAGGGTTTTATCGGACAAACACACACATACCAAGGAAATCAATTCTAAGACATTATAAGGGTTTTGCTTACACATTCCACCAAACCCTAATGAGTTAGAGTTTCAATATAGGAACATAGCAAACCCACAACTTACCAATACTTCAAAGGTTCGAGATTTTAGACCTTATCATTCAACCCTAATTTAGGTTTTCCTGATCATACCAAAATCCTAAACATGGCATCATCAATAAAAACTTCAAATATCATTTGACAATATCCCTAAGTAGTTTAGGGTTTCAAACATTCATATTAGCATACCCTTAGGTTAGGGTTTTCCAGAGAACCTATCTAGGGTTCTATAAAATCAGTTAAGAATAGGAGTGGGGTAGATTTATCAAGTGATGAATCACCCAAAATAAGAATCAATGTGATTCACTATAGCTAGACACAACAATGTTAGTAATAGATTGTCAAATCAATAAACATTTGTTAGAAAATTATATATTACTGAGCAATGGAACACATAAAATATTGCAGAAATATAAACACAGAAAATGCATAAAACAAGAGAGACACAGATATACGTGGTTCACTCAATTTGGGCTACGTCCACCCTGAACAGCCAGTCCTTCGTTTTTATTATCCAGTAAAATGAAGAGACACAACTTACAACAGATCCACTGTAATATCCTCTGTTTTCTCTTACAGTCTCACCTCTCTACTTCTCGCTCGGAATACAGATCTACATAGACGAAATACAATTCCCTCATATATAGTGAGGGGTTGCCTTCTAGGGAAAAAAACCCTAAATTAAACATAACTTCTACCGCCAGATCATTTGTCTAATGAACGGCTCAAATTGACTAGAAATTACTAGACTTTTACAAGGCAATTTTACATCTATTTTTAGCTTCGGGGGCGCTGCACCCAAACCCTTGCCGGGGGACCGTTGGCCCCCGGACCCCCCAGTCGGGGGGATTAGCTCCCTTGCACCTTCGTGGGGGGGGGGGGGACAAGTTCCCCCCGCACCCCCGCAAGGGGGACAAGTCCCCCCCACACCCCCCCCTGCGTGGAGGGGTGTACAGTGTTCTTGGGGTATACATTCGGTTGAAACCTTTGAATACAAAAGATAATCAGGTTCCACACCCAACAATCTCCCACTTGGACACTGATTATAGCAACTCCACCGCTGCTTCATTTGCTAGACAATGACTCCACTTTGGACCTGGTTGTTTCTCATCTTCTTCATCATACTTGAAGACCAATTGAAACTGAGTAGATTCTCAGTTTCTCCCTAGTTACAACTTTTGTTAGCATATCTGCAAGATTCTGGCTAGTGTGTATCTTTTACAGCTTCAACTGTCCATCTTCCAATGCTGACCGTATGAAATGGTAGTTGAGCTGTATATGTTTAGTCTTGGAATGAAATGCAGAGTTCTTTGCAAGATGTATGGCACTCTGGCTGTCACTGTATAACCTGCCCAACTCCTGCTTTTTGCCCAATTCATCCAAAAACCTTTGTAACCAAATCATTTCTTTACTAGCCTCTGTAGTAGCAACATACTTTGCTTCTGTTGTTGAAAGTGCAACAACACTTTGGATTTTTGAAACCCAACTGACAGCTGTTCCACTTACAGTAAATACATATCCTGTAGTGCTCCTCCTGTTATCTCTGTCACCTGCCATATCTGCATCAACATATCCCTGTAGAGCAATGTTTGAACCACCAAAGCATAATGCTTGATTTGTGGTACCTCTCAAATACCTGAGAATCCACTTCACTGCCATCCAATGTTCTTTTCCTGGATTGTTCATGTACCTGCTTACAACTCCCACTGCATGTGCAATATCAGGCCTTGTGCAGACCATTGCATACATTAAGCTTCCAACTGCAGATGCATATGGAACTTTAGACATATGAGCCATTTCTTCCTGAGTCTTGGGATGCGCCTCCTTACTTAATTGGAAATGGCTAGCCAAAGGTATACTAACTGGTTTTGCATTCTGCATATAAAACCTTTTCAACACCTTTTCTATGTACTCACTTTGAGACAATGTTAATTTGCGATTCTTTCTGTCTCTAGTTATTCTCATACCAAGGATTTGTTTTGCAGCACCCAAATCCTTCATTGCAAATGAGTTTACCAATTTTCTTTTGAGCACATTTACCTCCTGCATGTTAGAACCTGCAACAAGCATGTCATCTACATACAAAAACAATATTATATAGCTGCCATCATTTTGCTTTTTGAGATAAACACAATGATCAGAGTGACATCTAGTATAACCTTGTTTAGACATAAACCTGTCAAGTTCTAGATACCACTACCTTGGAGCCTGTTTTAAGCCATACAAGCTCTTCTTCAATCTGCACACTAGTTTCTCTTTCCCTTCTACCTCGTATCCTTGTGGCTGCTGCATATATATCTCTTCTTCCAAATCCCCATGGAGAAAGGCTGTTTTTACATCTAACTGCTCAAGATGAAAATCTTCAACTGCTACTAGACTTAAAATAGTTCTGATTGAAGTCATTTTAGTAACAGGAGAAAATATTTCATCAAAATCAATACCTTTTTTCTGTGCAAACCCATTCACCACAAGTTTAGCTTTGTACCTCTGTTTTCCGCCATCTTCTTCCTTCACCTTGTAAACCCATTTATTCTGCAATGCTATTTTACCTGCAGGCAACCTGACTAAGTCCCAAGTCTAGTTATGTATTAAGGAGTCCATCTCTTCTTCCATGGCTACCTCCCACTTCTTCCTGCTTTCAACCTGCATTGCTTCTTCATAACATTCGGGTTCGCTAGAATCAGTCAACAATAAATAATATAATGAAGGAGAGTATCGTTCAGGGGGTCTACTTATCCTGGTAGATCTTCTAACACCACTTTCAGGGGTTTGGGGTGCTTGTTGTTGTTGTGGTGGTTGCTGTTGTTGTGGTTGTCGATTATTATTATTTTCAGGCACCTTTACTTTTTCAGTGATTTCATCAAGAACTGCGTATCCTTTGTTTTCTTTTTCTTGCAACTGATTCTTATACAAGACCTTTTCATTGAATATTACATCTCTGCTCTTAATGATTTTGTGATTTTCGTAATCATATAAGCGATAACCAAAATCATTAACACCATATCCAATAAAGGTACATTTCTTTGACTTTGCCTCAAGCTTTGTTCTATTTTCTTTATCAATATGGACAAAGGTCTCACAACCAAAAGGCTTTAAAAAAGAGTAGTTTACCTTTTTACCTGTCCATGCTTCCTCTGGAACACCACCATCCAAGGAACTTGAAGGCCTTCTGTTTATTAGATAAACAACAATATCTACAGCATCTGCCCAAAACTTAAGGCAATCCTGCATGCAATCTCATGTACCTTGCACGCTCCATGATTGTTCTGTTCATCTTTTCTAACACACCATTTTCTTGTGGTGTTCTTGGAACTGTCTTCTCTCTGCGAATTCCATGCTCTGAACAATACCTATTAGATTCTTTGCTGCAATATTCACCTCCATTGTCTGATTTAAGACACTTCAATTTTTTTCCTGTCTCAATCTCAACCAAAGCTTTCCATTTCTTGAAAGTATTAAATACATCAGATTTATTCTTAATACAATAAATCCAAGTTTTTCTAGTTGCATCATCAATAAAAGTAACATAATAACAAGAGCCACCGAGAGATGATACCTGAGCAGGTCCCCATACATTTGTATGTACAAGCTCTAATTTTTCGCTCTTATTTTCTTTCCCAACTCTGAGAAATCTGACTCTCTTCTGTTTTCCATAAATGCAATTTTCACAGAAGTCCAAATCAACATTCTTCAAACCCACAACAAATTCCTTGAGTGAAGAATCTTCATCCCTTTTTCACTCATGTGTCCGAGCCTATGATGCCATAATGCTGCATCTGCTCTTTTGGAAGTTAAAGCATTAACAGAGTTAGAAATACCATTGCATAAATATAATGTACCAACCTTTTTGCCTTTTGCTAGTACCAGGGCTCTTTTGGTGACCTTCCAAGCTTTATCTATGAAAGTTGTCACACAACCTTCACCGCCTAACTGCGCTGTTGAAATCAGATTTTTCTTTAGATCTAGAACATGCCTTACCTCCTTTAGTAGCCATTGGTTTCCATTTTGCTGTTTTACAAAAACCTTACCCATTCCAACAATTTTACAGGGTTTATCATCACCCAAACGGACTTGTCCAAAATTTCCTTGAACATAGTCATGAAAATA